>QJPP01001608.1:0-515643 GCA_003996215.1 Jaltomata sinuosa | reverse complement strand
CAAGCTCGAACCACTCCGAGAAAATCCAAAACTAAATCGGATTCGGATTTTGGATGGAATAACTTGACGTCGATAATTGATTAAACACAAAATTATGTAAATCATGGGATAAGATGCTAACCCACCCACCTGAAGATTATCATACATGTATGCAGCACTGTATAATATAATCAAATGGTGGATATTGAAGAATAACTCACTAAGAGTTCATTTTGGCAAAAGGATTAATAAAGGGCAAAGTATATTTAACAATTTAGAGTTGGTACTTACCAACAGCTAAGCCACTACGTGGCTTCTTACCCCTTCTGCTGTCCACTCCCACCACTTCCACGTGGAAGTGGTGGTGCCACCAAAATAATTTTTATCCCGTTAAATAAATATTCGGGTATTGCATAAATTCGTGGTAAAATAAATATAATATTTTAAATATACCATAATTCATAGAAAATCATTTTCAATAAAACCTACTAGATTATAATAATAAATTTCAACATAACTAATTTACTATCTCCGTTAAAATATTACGGAGTATAAAAACCTTATAAAATAAATACATATACAATTATATTGTAACAAAATATTTTTTTGCAATAACCTTTAATATTTTTGGAAAAGGTTAAAAATATCATTTACCGCAAATTAACTTAAATGTACTCATTTTCAAATACACGCACGAGGCTAATAAAATTCTTAAGTTTAGGCTCGTAATTCGCCAACGCACGATTTTGATACTCAAGAATTCTCTCGGGATCCTCCCTTATGTTTTATCACTATTTTGGAACTGAAATGGCGTCTTAAAACGTGAAGTTGAGGCTTAAATCGAGTTTAACCCGACCCGGTTCGCGACCCGGTTCGCAACCCGTTTTCTGCCAGACAGTCCGCGGTAAAACAGTCATAACTCTTTACTCCAAGATCGGTTGGACGTGAGGTTTTGTGCGTTGGAAACTAGACTCGTAGACCTTCGATTTGGTATTTCGGCGGACTTCTAACTCTTTATATATTGAGAGAAAAGTCCTGATACATTTGACCCAAAGTTCAGAAAATTTGTTAAAGGTCCTACGATATCTTTTGTCGATTTGCTTGACTTCAAAACTTAAACGTGAAAATGACCGGAAGGGTCATTACAGAACCTCCAGTCACAGTGTCAGCTACAACTTTAGTATTTGCATTTAATGCCTTATAGAAGATCTCCATCAAATGCCTTGAAGGAATTATGTGTCTCAGAACTTGTTTCAGCTTCTTCTTAAACCTCAGCCAAGACTCATACAATGCTTCTGCAGGCAGTTGCTTGAAATTATAGATCTTCTGCTTTAGCTGCAACATCCTCGATGGAAGAAAAAACCTCTCCAGAAACTGATTCTTCAGCTCGTGCCATGTGTATATGGAATTATCAAACAGTTCTTAGAGCCATGCAGTCGCCTCACCAGTCAATGAAAATGGAAATAGTCTTAGTCTGATAGCCTCTTGCCCCACTCCTAGCATATTGTACGACTTGCTAATCTCCATAAAATTTTGCACATGTAAGATTGCATCCTCCGTGGGCTTTCCTGAATAAAGTCCTTTCAGGTTCAGCAGCTGGATCATGGCGCTGGTGATATAAAACTTCGTTCCTTCAGCCAATGGTGGAAGCACTATGGGTCTAGTTGTGCCAAATTCCTCCTCGTCATCATCCTCATCATCGTAATACCGAGGGATATGACTTGGCTGCTGCACTTGTCGGCCCCTATTAAGTGGCAACCGTCTAGTTTCTCCCTCATCCTGGACAGCCTGGTGTCTTCCTAGCCTTGCTTGCTTAGCTGCAGCTTTTCGAGCTGCGAGATCTTTTGCAATTTGAGCATCTTCAGCAGCAAGGGCGTCTTCGCCTTCCTTTTGGCGTGCTGCATTATCTTTTTTCTGCTGCTCGGCTTCAGCCGGTAGCCGAGCAGTAATTTGCTCTTGGGTCTCATGCTCTCCCTCTTTAGACATATTTCATAGAGTTTTGGAGAGCTCCAGATCGTAAGGGATTGCCTTGACTCTTTGTGTTGGGCATGCACAAGTGTGCAACCTGAGATCAAAACAAAAACAACAGAAAAAGTAAAATCAGGAAATAAGGACTATAAGTGAAATAAACACAATCTCTCTTAATCCTAAACCGTATTCCCCGACAACGGCGCCAAAATTTGATGCGCCCAAATTACACCTCTAAAATAAGCGCAAACGGTCGCTGTTCAAATATAGAACCCACTAAAGGTTGGGGTCGATCCTACAAGGAATATGGTAGGACTAGGTTCAATTAGTGTTTACTCGTGCTTGTAGTCGTTTATTTCCCGCGGGGGGGGGGGGGTTAAAGTAACAAGTAATGATTGTAAATCAAAAGTAAATAAGTAATAGTTGCTAATTTCTAGAGTTGTTACCAATTAATGAGATGACTAGGGTAGTGTTCCCCATGAGATCATAACTTAGTAAGGCGTTGTACTTAGTAAACTAGTTTGGTGCTTAGCATGCAAAATCGGTAAGTTAGGTTCACCTAATTCTTTGGTCCAGCAACTAGGTGAATTTCATCACACGCCTTGGTCCGGCCGTGGGTGTATGCTTTACTAACCCTTACCCTGGATCCCAGATTAGCTATTCTAACCCTTACCCTGGATCCCAGATTAGCTATTCCCGGACAAGGTCAAGCTATTATATGAGGGTTGGTAGCCTCAAATCTCCATTGTTAAACAATCTTTTTCCCATCCATTACCTCCTTGGTCCGGCAAGTAAGGATAAGGCGAGTTCTAACGTTGCACACCGTTAAAAAGCAATCAAAACAAAGGGAAGAACAATACATGCATAAACACTGCCCTAGATTACGTAAGTACTTTGCCTACTTCGTTACTCTTTCATGGTTCCCACAATCCTAGTTGTGGATTTAGTTACTCATGTTCATAAGTGCACAATTAATAGTTGTTTAAGCAATCATCAATAGATACTTACAATTGAGAATAAAGAAACCCGGAATCTTGAAGAAAAGTCTCAAGAACACTTCAATTAATCAAGAACTTTTGTTTCAAATCAATACCCAAGAACAATGTAATAACTATCTGAAAGTATCGTGTAACAAAACGTGAAACCATCTAACATAAAACCTAAGGGAAAGTATTTATAGACAAAGAGGCCAAATCCTAATAAAACTGGGAATAGACGCGGCAGATCCGACGGGTCGCCTCACGGGCCATCGCTGAGGTGACGGGCGTCGTGGGTGCCCGTCGGCCTTCTTCACTTTTTCAGGGAATTCCACTGCCACAATCTCATGGGCGGGGGCGACGGGACGTCGCAGCTGCGACGCCCGTTGCTGTCTCACATTGCCTGCCTTGGTCAATTTTCCAACTCTCTTGCTTTGTTTCCACGGGTAACCGCTATGGGACGTCGAGCTTGCCACGAGCATTGTGGTGCCCGTCACCCTTCCTTGGCCTTTTGCAATCTCCCTGGAGCATATCAACGGGCAGGGTGACGTCCCGTTGTGGTTTCCAAGGGCGTCATGCCAGCCCGTCGGGCCTTGCTGGCTCAGATCAACGGTCTACCCTACGGGCCATCGTGGGTGTGACGCCCGTGGTGGCCTCTCTTTTGCCCAGAAACTGTAACTTTTTGGCACTTTTCTGTAATTCATACTTTTTCCCTGCACACTTAACAAACGACATTAAATCCAACAAAATGTACTCAAGAACTCCCAAAATCCTATGTTTTAAGCTTCGAAAGTGCCGTCAAATCCCGGCACATCAGTGTGCCAATCAAAAAAGTTAAGGGTGCCTCCACTTTCTCCAACCGTTGGCCAAATATCTCAACGGTGTCTATCCCTGCATTAACCTCCATAACCCACTCTATATCGAGCGAGACATCCTTTAGCAGGACCTTCCAATTCATCCTCGTTCTCCTCAATGACAGATGGCTCCTGGGACGTAAGCCCTTCGCTTGATACAATCTCGGGCCACATATCCTGGATCTTGTTAATGACATTTCTCTTTTTTTGATAGCCCTTCTTGCCAGTGGCATCCTGGGTGACATTGGGTTGGGTGTTAGCAACGTTGAATTCTCTGTCGTTTGCAATTCCGTCAGTTGCAACCTTGCTATAATACCACGTTGTCACGTCCTAATTAGTCTTCAACTAAGTGCACATGCAGCACTTGACAACTCGCTCACGTTCTTGCACAACTTGCTCATGTTCTTGCTCATGATCTTGCTATGTCAAGTCAGTCTAAGACACTAAGAATCTCTAAAGAAATGATAGAAAGAACACAAGAGAATTACAAGGAAGACTTGTATTAGAGAGAACTTGAATGTTTGCTTCATTCCTTTACAAATGAATAGCCCCTGTTTATACTAGTCGCCTAGGGGCTAGGGTGTAAACATTAATTGTTGCACAACAATAACAACAACAACAACATACCCAATATAATCTCACAAAGTGGGGTTTAGGGAGGGTAGAGTGTATGCAAATCTTACCTCTACCTCAAAAGTAGAGATGTTATTTCTGATAGACCCTTGACAACAACCTAGAAATTTCAAATAAGGTTGTTGCACATGTCGCTTAATATTTATAAATAAAGGCTTCCTCTAGAATTTTTTACTAAGCTAGAAAGTTCCTAGGACCTTTCATGCAAATTCATAAAATTCTAGGATCTACCATGGAAAACCTCCCTATTTCTCTAGGATATTCCCCTAAGGACTAGTCTCTTTCTATATAAGTCTTCCAAATGGTTAACGTAGTATCATATTGCGCCTAAGAGGATGATGACGTGGCATGTCACCACACATTGCTATATACATGCTTGTTGAGGCTTTTTCTTGCCCTGGGAAGTTGTCACCGCAATTCTCGATCGGGAGATTTGTCGTTAATTATCCTTTGATCTCGTGTGGCCCATGGTGTAACGAATTTGATCACTTGACACAGAAGATACTACATGCAAACAAATATCCAGGGCTTGCCTGGTGCACGGATACTCCATAATATTACTTAGTATTCGGTTGAAATGTTTACGCTTGCATATGCATCAACTCAATATATCACTAATCTACGTGAATCAATAAAAATATATATGCATAATATAATAGTACTATAGTACAAAATATTTAAAGAAGTGTCACTCTGGAATTGGGCTAGATAATCTTGCACATGGAACGTGATCATCAAGTCTGCCTCTGTTTCTCTTGAGAGGTTAGTCATATTAATCGCGCTTCTGTTTGAGGTTTGTTATAGACGTACTGTTTAACTATATGGTTATATGTGTCACGTCGCTTACCTCTAACCCTCCAGCAATATAATGCAGTTAATTATTTGTGCATTAGGAACTGGCCAACATGCCTCATGTCCATGTGTTCTTTTGCAAATTAACTAGTTACTACTAAAAAACGCAAATGAACGTCCTATCAAAAATTGACTCATCGATCATTAAGGGCCTGTTTGGAAAGTTATCATGGGAATTAGATTTGGTGTAATTGAGTGTAATTACACAGTTTGGCTTGTTTGGTTGGTCAGGTAATTACTTGGTTGGTCAGGTAATTACTTGGTTAGCAGGTAATTTGGTGTAACGGGCAGGAGGTAATTATACTCTCCACTTCTCAAGGAGACTGTGAATTGCTGATAATTACATGGTGTAATTACAAGGGTATTTTTTAGTTTCTTCCTTTATTTTTATTTTTATTTCTTTTTGTTTAAACTTATTTTTTATTTTTATTATTTTTAAAAATTATTTTTATTATTCTAACATTTTTAAAAAATATATTTTTTATTTTGCATTATTTATATTTCATTTTCTTACTTCTCATTTTTTACCTTTACTTTTTGTGATTATATGCAATTGTTCGTATTATTTTTGTTAATTTATTTTTTTTCATTTTGCATGGTTGTATTAGTATTCTAATTTTTAAATTAAAGTAGAATTCGTTATTCAATAAAGTTATAAACTTACGTTTTTTTTCTTTTGAATTATATGTATGTACCCACAGTATAATTACACCTAATTACATCAAATTCAATTCCCAAAACGGCTTTCCAAACAGGCCTGCTTCAATGCGAGCTGTAGAAGAGTAGAATCTTGTACAACTTCAATTGTCCTACTTTGTAGTCTGCCTGGTACTCTTCAGTATCTAACTACGACTTGTTCGGACATTGCATTTGCCGTTAATTCTGCTAGTCAATGAGTTCATTCTCTCTCAAACTTTTCGATGTTGTGCAGAATATTCTACAAAAATATGCTCTTTTGGGTTGGGACCCCTTTATCTCTTGAAATTTGGAAATGTAACATACATTGTCAGAGTCAATTATTGAAGCAGAATATTGCATCATGGCTAATACGGTTGCTAATTAAGCCAACACCTTCTCCGTGATCTTCATGTGATTCTCTTGCAACTTTCTCTTGTTTTCCCGTGATTGGTGCTCCTTAATTCTCAACTAATCATGTATACGAAATCAATAATTTTGACTCACATTTTAGGAAAAATGGTATTTTTTGTTCCTAAGTTATCGCGTTATTTCAATTTTGGTCCTTGTGATATTCGATTAAGCACTTTTAACCTTCAATTAGTCAAACAATGCGTGCTATTTTGATTGATTTTTAGCAAATCTAATCAAATTAAACGGAATGATAACTGTTAGTAAGGACACTTTGAACATTTAAGAAACTATGCCCTTTGCAATATACAATTATCGGAAAAAACACTAATTTTACATACCCTAAATTTGCACATATGTAGGCGCCCACAGAAGCCCTCGATAATTCTTGTTCAATTACAGTAATGAAACTGCGTTCTAAAAGTTGATTACGCTTCACCATATTATGGAATTGCGCTCTAAAAGTGAATTATACTTGTACCCCATTTCATTTAAAGTTATTTCCGCTCTAGCCGATTAAATAGGTTGAAGAAAGGCATAAGGAGTGAATTGATCTCTCACTCTTGAGTTTTGCTCGAGTGCCACACCCATAATAAGCAACAACTTGTTTCTAATATTCTAACAAGGGCATACCCTCCTTAATCATTTTAAGTTGTTGATTCGAATATTAAAACCTCGACATATGACACGGCTTTTATTAGCAATAGATGCGCAATGAGACTAGTAGTCTTTTTTTTAAGAGGCTAGGTTTCTGATTAGGGATTCTAATTTAATATTAGGAGTTGTTGATTGCAATGTTTTAAAAGACAATTTTGAGACTTGCCCTGGGACTTGCCCCGGGGCGGAGCACTGGCAAAACGCCCCAGGGCTCAAGTGTGGACTTAGTTCTGTGAGACTTACGCCCCAAGCGCCCGATTGTACGCCCTAAACACGCCAAACGCCCAACGCTCAGGGCTCGCCCAATAGTTCTTACACAGATTGGATCAAATTTCTTAGCCAACACTATTGATCCTCATAATTCTTTACTAAATAAATGATGCCTAGTAGTTTTTTTCATCTATAAAAGTAAAAGAATTGAGGGGTTACACGTTCCACTGTGCCGAGATGTGAGGTGCAGGTGGTGATGATCACCCCGGGGTATGCGCTAGCGCCCGTAACTCAAATAATAAGTCATATTACTGTTTATTTACTATTTGAGAATGGTGATTGAGTGAATATCACTAAACATTTTTGTTTTAAGTGTATATCCGAATTTTACATCTTTATTTATCATTGTTTTTTATGTTTTTGTCCTATATAACAAAATTATCATATTTTATTGTTTTGTTATTTGAAACTATTTTATTTTTATTCATCAAGAAGTGATATTTTAATTATAATAGTATAGTTAATTGATTATTACTTTTAGGGAGGTAAATTGCACAATATGATAGTCATATATTTTGAGAAATTGTGATTCTTTTATTGTTTGAAGAGTAAATGCATCAGGACCCCCCTAAAGTTGGTCGACATTTGGAAGTAGACACCTAAACTTTACGGGGGTCCTATTACACCACTCAACTAACTATATCGTTCTAAATACCCCATTTTGACCCATTTTCTCACCAGCTTTGTTCTCACGTTTGGCGCGTGTGTCTCACCCATTAATAAGTCGGGTTTAACCCTGACCCGACCCGCCTCTTTTAACCTTGAGTTCTTTAACCTTTAAACTTTCTACATATTTCTATTTACTCTTCTCTCTCTAAACGATCAAGATCAGAAAAGTAAAAAAGCTAAGGGATTGTTAGGGTTTCTGATTATCTTTGTCAATTGCTGAGATCGTGGTGTCGAAAACTAAGAAATTACATAGTAAACAAAGTAGTGAAAACTTACAGGTTAGGGTTCTTCACGATTTCTTTAGTTTTTGTAAAAATGTCCAAAAAAATTTCATGTAGTAGTTATTTTTTAGGGAAAAGCATCTTTATAGTGATTGTTTTCATGTAGTAGTGATTTTTTGGGGAAAAGCATCTTAGTAGTGATCTGTAGAAAAATATCATGATTTTTCATATAAAAAGATTATTTTAGTTCGTGTAGTAGTGATTGACATCTTTGTAGTTCTGTGGAAAAATGTTAGTAATGTTCTTGATTGTTGTCTCGTTATTATTTTGTTGTGCCTTAAAGTGTTAGATTTTCATGCGTAACATAGTGTTAGGGTTGGACTTTTTTGACTTTGGACTTTCGTCTGATTTTGTGTGGTTGAAATGTGTTTGGTATTACTATTTCAGGACTTTACTATGGCTTTTATCCTCATAACTATGAGGTGGTATCATGGGGGTGTAATTGATTTTGGTCCCCCAGCTGATTATATTGGTGGATCAATTACTGAATATCTAGATATTGATGTTGATAGAATGTCCTACTTTGAGTTAAGAGACTACATAAAGGAACTAGGATATACAACAGACTGTTCTTTCTTTGTTAAGAATCCTATGGATGGTTTTTTAGTTGAAATTAAGTGTGATAAGGTTATTTGTGACATTGTCTCTATGTTTAAAAATGGGGATAGTCTGGATGTTTATGTTTCTCATGGAGTTGATGAGCCAGTTGTTGACCAATTGGCATTGGAGTATGTCCCCCATGTGATGGACACTAGTGTGTCTTTTGATGGTGTAAGTGGGGTAGGTGAGGAATCTTTTCTTTTAATGAGGATGTGTCTTCTAACCCTAATATTCATCCTTCCAACTCTCTTTCTAGTCCTCATACTCAGCCTCCTTCTCCTACTGAACCTACCAATCTTACTGGTAGTTCTTCTTCTGCTACTGAACCTTCCAACCCTCCTATTCAACCTTCTACTCATCCTGATGAGCCTATAATAGGTGAAGATTCAAGTGAAGAGGATACTAGTGAAGAAAGTAGCCTTGATAGTGATGTACATCAAGAGTTTAGGGACATCAGGACAAGCAAAAGGTATTTCAATAGGTCAAATAGGAGACCTAGGGGCACAACTGATGAACAGGTTCATAATTGTGAAAAAGGGCCAGATATAGGGTATGATGAGACAATTATTGACAATAGGGATAGCTTACATGGTAAGCTAGGAGGTGATGAACCTTATTATCTAAGTGATGAAGCTCCTAACTTTGAATTTGAGGAAGAAACAGGTTGGGGAGATGGTGAAGAAGTTGACCAGGTAGTGCATGAAACTGTTAGAAAAAAGACCAAGAACAGAGTTGTGTTTGATGCAAGTTGTGAGAAGATTGTTTGGGAAACTGGTTTGGTGTTTGCAAGTGTAGAAGAGTTTAGGAAAGCAGTGACCAGATATGCAATTCAAGAAAAAATTCAAATTGAAAAATATGTGAATGAGCCTAAAAGAGTTAGAGTGAGATGCTGCAAAAAGACTTGTCCATGGTTATTGGTGGCAAGTTTTGATAGCCCAACTGGTGATTTTGTGGTTAAAAATTACAATCCTATTCATATATGTTTGACTTCAACTTTCAACTATCTTTGCAATTCAAAGTATTTGGCCACTAAATACAAAGATAGAATAACTGAGCAGCCAAACATTAGGATTGTGGACTTCCAGAAGATTATTAGAAAGGAATTGGGTATTCATGTTGGAAAGACAACAGTGAGAAGAGCTAAGACTAGAGTTTTAGAAGAGATCAGGGGTGATCACATTCTTGAGTATGGTAGAATTTTTGATTACAGAGATGAACTTTTAAGAGTCAATCCAGGTAGCACTTGTGTTGTTAAAGTTGGAGAAACAGTAGAAACTGGAGAGAAAATCTTTGAAGGGTTTTATGTGTGCTTTCATGCTTTAAAGAAATCATTCTTTGGAGGTGCTAGAAGGTGCATTGGTTTGGATGGGTGTTTTCTCAAAGGAGTGTGCAAAGGTCAGTTATTGGTGGCTGTTTGCAGAGATAGGAATAATCAAATGCTGCCAATTGCTTGGGCAGTTGTTGAGGTTGAGAATCAGTTTACTTGGAGATGGTTTTTGACTCTACTACAGAATGACCTTGATCTTGGACAAGGACATGAACTAACCTTGATTACTGATATGCAAAAGGTATATTTCTGCATTCTTAATTACTATTTGATTGTCTATTTATTTTTCTTTAGCTATGTAGCTTAATAAATATCTATTTATTTGTGTTGCTTTGGTAGGGATTGAAAATTGCAGTAAAAGAGTTAATGCCACTTGTTGAACACAGAATGTGTGCTAAACACATTCTTGCAAACTGGTCCAAATTATGGAAGGGAATAGAAAGAAGAAGATTATTCTGGAAGATTGCAAAATCCACTTTTGAAGGTGAATTAAGGGACTACATAGATGATATGAAGTTGTTGGGAAGGGATTGCTTGGATGATCTTCTATATTTCAATCTAGAAAGATGGTGCAAAAGGTACTTTCAAGAACATAGTAAATGTGATGTTGTGGATAACAACATGGCAGAAAGTTTTAATGCATGGATATTGAGTGCAAGATACAAAACAATTATTACAATGCTTGAGGAGATTAGGGTAAAGATGATGACAAGAATTGGTCAGTTAAGAGAGTTCTCAAGTACATGGATCACTGATATTTCCCCCATGGCTTTGAAGATTTTACAAGACAACATTCAAAGGTCAATGCAATGCAACTTGTCTTGGAATGGAGAAAGGGGATTTGAGATACAACACAAAGGATTTACACACACAGTAGACATTATTAGGCGCAGTTGTAGTTGTAGATCTTGGCAGCTTAGGGGCATACCTTGTCCTCATGCTGTTGTTGCCTTGCATTACAGAGAACTTGAGCCAATTAATTATGTTGCCAGCTGTTATCACAAGGATACCTACCTCAGCACTTATGATCATTTTATTCAGCCAATGAACAATATGAAAATGTGGCCAGTATCTAATAATCCAAGAGTAAAGCCACCAGAAATCAAGAAGTTGCCTGGAAGGCCAAGAAAAGTTAGAAGGAAGGAGGCTAATGAAAGGAAAAAAACTGGAAGGCTTAGCAAGAATGGTGTTGTTATGACTTGTAGCAATTGTCATACAAAAGGACATAATAAAAGAGGATGTCCTCTTATTCAAAGAAGTTCAAGTCAATCTGCTGGACCTTCTACCCAGTCACAGGTAAATATATAAAAATTATTTTTTGATTTATTTGAATATATACTAATGTATTATATTTTCAAAAATAGGTCACAACAAATGATGAAAGTAGTAGAGCAAGAGGGGGGAGAGGAAGAGGGATGCCTCAACAAGGGGAAGGAAGAGGAAAAGGAAGGGGAAGAGGAGGAGAAATGCCTCAAGAAAATCAAGGTAATGAAAGAAGAGGCAGTGAAAGAGGCAATGGAAGAGGCAGAGGAAGGGGGGTGCATCAAGAAAGACAAGAGAATGAGGGCCCTAGTGGTGGAGCAACAAGACCTTTTAAAAGGCCAAGGATAGTGGGGTTTGGAATATTTCAAGGTGATGATGGTTCTACCACTCTTAATGTAAGTAAAGAATTACAATTTGGTTGAATTATTTAGTTTATGTTGGTTAGCATTTGCTAGAGTTGTCTAATATTTGTGACTTGTTTGAACAGCCTGGAATGCCAAGTAGAAGAGTTATTGACATTGGTACAATACCAACAAGGAGGGCTGATGAAATTACTGGAGATATTGGCTATAAGCCACGCCATGGAATGAAATGGAAGGGAAAGTCAGCCATTTCCACTAACAGACTTGAAAAAATGAGGGGTGAAAAAAGAGTTCAAACAAGGTCTGCAGCTGTTGCTAACAATGAAAATCAAAGCAGTTCAACTCGAAAGACCCATGTCCCATGGAAGTAGTGCATCTTTTGCTATTTCTTGGTGTTATTGCTGTGATATTTTTTGGTGCAACTGTTGCTATTTTTTGCCAGTTTAGGGGGATGTATTAGGTACCAAACTCATTTTGATTTTGCTACTGTTAACAGTACTGTACCAAACTCTACAATATCACTTTTGATCTAATAGAATTGTAGTTGCCAATGAAATGTGGTTAAAGCACAGAAGATAGACACAAAAGATAGATATTCCACTGACGTAATCCAAAGAGATACAAATAAGGTTCCATAAGCCTTACACAACCAAACAAAAATACAAAACTAGAAGTAAATAGGACAACTATGACAATTGTAGGTGCACGGAATTACATTGGTCATGCTTCACTTTTTTGGTAATGCCTAAAACAAGAACAAACACGATGGCAATCAGCAAGATTAGCTTCCAACTGCAACATTTTGTCTTCTTCGTCTCCCTGATCACCTTATCATCACTATCTTTCATCATATTGTCCCTACTTTCATAAAATGCTAATGCTCCTTCCAACTCCTTAATTCTATTCGCCAATTTGAGAATAACTGCTTTGGATCGCATATCAATCTCTTCAGGATCCCTCCATCTAAAGAACTTGCATGACTTCTCCTAAAATAGGCCACAAACAAATCAATTTAACTGAAACAGAAAATAATTGAAGAAAATTGTATCGAACATACACGATAGCGTGGACAGGACCAAAATCTTCTAGCTGGGTTATCGTCCGACCATGAAGTCTGCATTGGAAGTAAGTCGCCATGTTTGCAACGCATTCTCATACGCAACATTGGATCATTCTCGTCATTACAAATGCGATTCAAGCTTGCATTTGACATTGTAACAGTAGTTTCCCTATAACCTAATCGCTTGATTTCAGATATTTTAAACAAAACAACAAGAAATTAAAGCTACTAAAGGACACATATGGAACTTTCTTACCTTTTGTATCTGATTTCGTTGATGATGAGAGAATTTTTTTTTTGGAGAAGCTTCTCCAAAGCTAGAAATGGAGTTTTTGGGAGGTTGAGAAGATGAGTGTCTTTATATAAAGAAAGGATTTAAATTAACCATGCCACGTGGCATTTTTTAATTGGTTTGTTGCTGCAATTTCCTTCAGTCACGCGCCTGCCAAACGTGAGAACAAAGCTGGTGAGAAAATGGGTCAAAATGGGGTATTTAGAACGATATAGTTAGTTGAGTGGTGTAATAGGACCCCCGTAAAGTTTAGGTGTCTACTTCCAAATGTCGACCAACTTTAGGGGGGTCCTGATGCATTTACTCTTGTTTGAAAGTTAAGATTTTAGAGTTGAATTGCATCCCATAATAGATTTTAGAATTATTTTACTTTAAAATGATGTTAGAAGTTTTGTTTATATGATTTTTTAAAATAATGTTTAAAAAATTTAAAATTATTAATGTATTTTTTATATTTTTGTGTTTATTATATTATTTTTATTATATTATAAATTAAAAATTAAAGATCCACGAGGCTTACGCCCCATGTCCCGGATTTTCGTCTCCCCCCGTGATACTTAAAATGCCTCATTTCACGCCCCCGCCTTTTAAAACACTGGTTGATTGTCTAAGGTGTAGATCATTATCTTAGTTGAAGTACTGGGCAACTCTATAATTTGATTAGATCTATTAATCATTGGATCAAAATAACACGCATTGTTAAATTAAAAATAAAAAATGCTTACTCAAATATCACAAGGAGCAAAACTGAAATAATATAATAACGCAAGAACTACCAGCGTCATTCTCTTCGAACTTTATCTATGAATGTAGGATCAACTAAATATAATAACAATTTTAAACCAAATAAATAAAATATAAAATTTTGAATCAAGTTCATAAATTTTGGATACACTTGTGCTATGGACACAATTGGCAGTGTTGATTTTCACGTTGTTCATGAGAGGATAGTGAAAATGACAGGTAGTGGAATTTGACTGGGCGCACCGTTGTAGAGAGGTCCTTGTCACAATCTCCACGTTCAATTGAGGGTACACATTTTTAGATATACTCTTGGGCTGTTTGGTGTGAGATATAAGATATAATAGTTCCTTGATAAAATGTAGAATTATTTTATTCTATATTTGATTAGAAGTATTAGTTAGTTCTAAGATTATTTATCCCATTATTTATACCATAGTTATGGAATAAGTTATTCTATATATATAGTAAGATAGCTAATCCCTAGATTAATTATTTTGAATAACTTGTTCCCAACCAAACGAACTCACGTGTATGCCTTCCTTTTTATTTTAATTTTTGGTCTGATGTGTGTGCCTTAATTACTTTTTGGTTATGTGAAATTCTCGGGTTTACAGATTAATCGTGAACTATGAACATCATGCTATGCTATCTTTCTCATTCAAGAATATATAAATATATACTTTACATGCACTACCTTGTAAGAATTGTTAAATTTATCAGTACAATTTAACATATTACATGTTACTTCCCATGAATATAGATTATCAAACAATGATATTAAATGGAGTTTTCAGCAATTACTAACTAATTTATTGTGTAATAATTTTTATACCAACAATGCATATAACTTAAACGCTATACAAAATACCCCACCCCGGGAAAAAAATGTGGTGAAAAGGATATTAATAAAGTAATCAACACTGCCTGTGCCATGTAAATTGAATCTAAGTATAACGAACTTGCACAAAGTACTCTATATATGTTATCAGCACTTGTCTTTCAAAATAACTGTAGGTACAAACTAACGCAGAATTTACAATCCAGAACATACTCCATATTAAAGATAATCAAGCATATGCAGAAACATGAACAAACAAGATTAAAATGACCATTGACAAGAGGTAAAATTGATGCAGGATATGGTCTGTTACATGCAGACACACATGTACGACACTAACTTTCCAAGGTATAGGCACTAATATGATAATGCACTGAGATAGTGCAAATACGCACAGTTGCAAACAAGAGAGAGAAAACAGCACGAGAAAGGCCTGGTCACTTCTTACTAGTTAAAGCATGTAGTCTGTATTTCTACTTATTACAAGTTGAAAGACGTCCATATTTTACCAGAAACTGAGAAGCAAGTATCAGCAGGCACCAAATAGGTGTACAATCCAAGTAGTGGTTAGCTTCAATCTAAGTCTTAATCGGGCTGAAGATGTCACTGCCAATCAACTCATCTACTAAACTAGAGTCAAATGTGGAAAAAACATCAACTAATTTAGCTCACATGGAAAATCCTTAAAGAACCTCAACATGAGCCTAACTATGAGAAACAAAATTGGTTCTCTATCAGAAACATTTCCTTAACAGTTGTATGCGTCGCAGAAAATCAAAGGAGGACTTCTTTTGAAAAAAGTTATATGTAGCTCCATGCAGTATAAGTTCAAATCTAACAGCAAGAAGTTCAAAAAGATGCAAAGAAGAGAGATAACTTCAAGGGAATTTCATATCTCTATTCAAAAAAATTCTGTGGTGAATGCTTAAGTTCAAAGATATGTAATTTCACTCATATATGATACCTTCAACTCCTGCATTTATGAACAAAACTTTGTTGTCAAGCTGATCTCTTAATTTATTTTCTGCATCTTGATTATAACCTATGTTGCTCGGACTCTCCAAAAATGTCGCTGCAGCAGCCGACATGATCCGACACACTCCCGACATCCATTTTTGGAGAGTCCAAGCAACTCAGCAACATAGATTATAACAAGGTATTGCGTGAAACGTAAGAATAGACTATGCAAAAACAGATACACAGATATCAATGATCATACATGAAGGTTAGAATAAAAATTCACAAAAAAATAGAAAATCACAAAATCAATTCAGAATTTGGGAGCAATAAATAGTACACCCGACAATCTTCAAGTGAAAATTACACCTGTAAGAAGAAAAGCAACACAAAATTCCACATCCTTCCTCTTTAATCTAACAAGGGAAAAATCCCTCACCTGGTCATCCACAACTTGTGAGGATTATAATGGAAGTGAGATCGCGTATTTCATAGACAAACACAAGAAAACTGCAATTGGAAGACCAACGATAGGATTCAACGAGCAAGCAGAAGATGCACTTCCACTTGGTCCACCTGAAGGTGGAAATGCTATGACTGAGCCAGATGCAGGCACCACAGAAGAATGTGGACCATCCATGGGAGCACCACCAGATTCAGAAGGTGAGGGGGCAGGAGCAAACATTGAGTCTGGGCCTACTGATGTAGGTGGGGCAACAAGTGTAGGAAATTGTTGGGGTCCTGAAATTTTTTTTTTATTGCGTTAAGAAAAAGAAACAAAAGAACATTTGTGGCACAGTCTAGTGAAATGATCTGCTGAAAAGAAGTCATAACAAGCCATTAAGTATGGTTCGCAGATGATTTATAAATTCTAAAGGTTCTACACAAAATGAAATGCCTCAACACCCAATATAACTGATTGTAGTTGTCTTTCATGTGGCATATTCATATAGTAATTTGTAGCATAATGCATGAGGATGATCAGGGCATATTATTAATCACAACACAGCACAGATTTGTTTAGGTCTCCATATTTCATAAAACACCAAATAAAAAGGAATATCAATTGAATGTTTACCAGGGCATCGAGGTTGAAGAGATGTGGATAATCTGCATCCAGCACAAGGGCATACAAAGTGTCAAAGGGCCATACGCAACAGAAATCAGAAACCATAATAGCCAAGCAATTAAGAGCAGAAAATTAAACTATGATGCTCACGTAGTGATGATGGTCCCATTGACAAGGCCACCATAATTGCAAGAAGTCACATTGCAACCACCACCAGTCTGTTGTACAGTAACATTTCCGAGCATGAGATTGCTGTTCTTGCACTGCATGCTTGAGCAAGAAACTGCCAAGGAAGCTGGCATGCAGTACAAACTGCAAAACAACCAGTAATATCAAGGTTAGAACTTTCGAAAGACCTGGATAACTGCAATTGAAATTGAAAGCAGATAATCAGCTGACTTACTTCCGACTTCCTGGTCCACAACTGCATTGCACACAGTGGCTAGCTGTAATAGCATAGCTCCCATTCGCAACAGATAAGGCATAATCTGAGGCAGATCTTGGGAAGCTAGATGTACAAGCTGCAGAGAAAAGAAACAGCATCTATCATTATCAAACATCTATCATCAAAGAAATCAAGTAGCTTTACTGCAATGCTGCTCCTAAGTTTAACATAATTAGTTATATCCTTGTTTACAAACACTGGATATCCAACAAGGAAATATTATGGCAGAGCATTGTTATAAAATCTCCTATAAAGCAGTTCCTACAAGAGAATTTACAACCTCAAGAAGAATTAAGAACACGAAACCTATGTTGCTCGGACTCTTCAAAAATGTCATCGGGTGTGTGTCTGATCCTTAAAAAGTAGTGTGTTTTTGAAGGATCCGACACAGGTGCGGCAACATTTTTGGAGAGTCCGGGCAACTTAGCACGAAACAATGAAAATTCAGAAGAAGAAATACTTCTGAACTACAAGAAATGGAAATAGTATCTGTTTCTGATTTAACCAGGAACAATATATTACCCAACTGAGAAAGGTTATATCCAATCTACGAATAAGGATTCATGTTCTGTTCTCTTAGTCACCTAAAATGGTTAAGAAAAACTCTCGACATGCTACTCTGGGCTTATGCTACTGTAACATGTCTTTTCAAGAACTTCAAGCAGTTCACTTACATCTTGTGGCAAGAAGAGAAAAGATTGTTACAGGTGACACTCAACTGTTGACTCCATAATCTCACGCATTGAACTATGAAGTATAACCACACAGGTCATCCTAAGCAGTTCTCACCAAGAATATCAAAGAGAGACATTTCCATTTAAGAGGAAAAAACAAAATCACCCAAAAAACATATCAAACTTGTATTCCCATTTGCTTCATACGCCTTAGCATAACATCAACTATTAAAAGTAACTTCAGTAATAAACATTTTCTAAATAAAGTCCTAGCTTGCGCACAACTGATTGCTTTATTAGATTACAGAAGGGAAAAAAGATAGACACAAAGAGGGTTGTTATGTTGGACATGAAATCTTTATTAGTTCAAATTACATCCTATATATGCATTAGAAGGTTACAGGGAACCTTCTTTCATATGTACAATTTCCACAAACCCAAAATGAACATATTTATCAATAGCATGACATGCATGCCTCCTCGACCAAATTGGCCCTTCAAAAGGTGAGTACTAAGAAGATATTACTTTTCCTTTTTTAGGCAACTCATTTAACTCAACATTTTACGTGATATGTTTAACGTGATATGTTTAAGATCACTAGATTAAAGGACATTTTGGTACATCCTACATATCTTTAGTTTAATACCACAAATACAAAAGTCTTCTTTACATTCTTAAAATCGTGTCAAGTTAAAACCAAACAAACAAATTGAAATGGAGGGAGTACTATAGATGGAAACTCAAACACTTTGACCCCCTACATAGCATAAAGACACACAAAATAAAGAAGCAGAAAGAACAAAGGAAAAGAGAAAAGAGTGGGTTGCTCACCAGACAAGGGAATGGAAAGAATGTCACCCTCCTTAATGGAAGGGCCACCCAATGCATTGACATTCATAAGGTCAGTGAGAGTAGTGGAGTACCTAGCAGCAATTCCTGCAAGAGTATCCACAGGTCTAACAACATAGGACATATAAATAGCAGGAAGATTATTGTCAGTCCCATTAAAGCAAGTGCAAGGAAGAGGAATCCAAAGGTTGGTGCCAGCATTAAGCACTGAAGGATCGGGACCCACAGCATTTGGGTTGCCTTCCTTGATCTGGTCAGCAGAAACAAGACCACCATATATTGTGTCAGCAATCAAAGACAGAGTATCAGAAGGGCGAGTCTTATAGTGAACAAAGGCAGACTTAAAGATCCCATCAACACAAGAACAAGTAATAGGGACCTTAAGGAACAATTTAGCTGGAAGTATGTGGTTTTCAACATCTGGGTATGAGATATCAATAGCATTAGTAGTGAGAAGAGAGATTGGGTCAGTCTGAAAGAGTGAGGCCACTTCAGAAACCTTAAGGTCAGTATAAAGAGAGTAGCCAAGAAGGGAAGAACAAGTGTCAGAGTTGGAACATGGCTCAATGGTCGATTTTGAGATTGTTGGATGGATGAAGCTAAAGCTCAACAGGAGGAACAAGAAATGTAGCATTTTTCCCAGATACCCTTTTGGTACCTCTCTACACTACTTTTTCTTGGCTTGGTTACACAGCAAGAAGTTGCAGAAGCACCCAAAAAAAAAAAAGAATTATTGTTTGTGTTTCAGTAGAAGAAAAATGGGAGGATTTGGGGTTTGAGAGAATAAAGGGTTTTCTTGAATAAGGGTACGGAGTGACAGTGGTGAGGGGTAGGGGGGGTAGGGGGGTTTGGGGTGTTTTTTGGTAAGGGAAGAGAGGAAAGTATAGTTTAATTTGAAAGAAAGGAGGCAAATTGTGGAAAAAGCCAATGGAGGAGATAAAGGTGTAGTATAAAGTGTGTGCGGGTTCATCTAGACAGACATTAGTCAGAATCTTGGTCTTTGGGTTTCTTACCAATTCTGCTTTCCCTATTTTGCCCTTCTTGTCACTCGTACTCATTACTTGCCCCTCTTTGATTGAAGTTTAGAAATACTTCTTAAATTATAGTGTTTCAATTTCAAACTCTATATTTTAAGTTGAAGCTTAATACTCCATTAATCCCTAAATATTTGTAATTTTTATTAAAAATAGATGGTTCACAATATTTATCCGTTTAGAAAATCAAGATATAAGTAGTTATTTATTTTTATCTTTACTCTTAATCATAAATATGGAGAGATATTAATACGGTGCAAAAGAGAAAAATATTAAATTGAGAGGAGTAATAAATAAAGATAATTTAATCAAATTACTCTCTAGTTAATATAGGAATGTGCAAAATAAAACATGATGAATATTTAAAAACGGAGGGAGTAATTGATTTGTTCGATGATAACACCCTTCACCTTCAATTCTGAGGTTGTGGTTTGAATTATCAGGAGAGCGAAAAAAAAGAGTAAAAGCTTCTAGGGGAGCCTTGAACCTAAATGACAACTAAAAGTTAAAAAGTAACCAAAATAGAATGCAATATAAAAGATGACATAATATAGAAATAGCACACTAAATTAGTGCACTATACCCTCTTTTTAAACGGCGAACAGTTAACGGTCTTTTAGCATTATTGGACCCCTTTAGCTCACTAATTTAGTGCGCTACGAGTCTTTAATATTAGGGCAACACCCATTTTTATCCTAGTTCATCTTTAAATTTTTTCTTTTTCTCCATACTTGATTGAAAGATTAGTCATGTCTCAAGTGTGTGAAACGTTGAAGTTTTCTACAAAACTCAATTTTTATTACTGTGGAGAGAATTGTAGGCTTAAGACATCAAGACTTCTAAAAATTTGAATCGTTTATTTTAGGTTGTAAAGTGTCGAAAGTAAAATTTTGTATTTTTTTAAAGTTAAAAAAAAGTAGATAACTTATGTTAATCTCAAATTTTTATTTGTTAATTTTTTAAGCAAATGATGAATACAATTATTTTCGTTGAGAAGATGATTTTTTGACAAAGAGAAGACCACTGGCTGAAAGAGATATAACTACTTCACACAATAATCTTAATAAAGTTGGAGGAGATAGAAATTTACTTAGGTCCTTGTTAAGGGACACCCTACGTGAGAGCGATATTTTGAAACAAAAATAAATGACAATGAGAAAGTTATTAATAGTTTGAGACCTATTTATGTTTTCTTGTCCTTATTTTTATTTTAAAAATATTACATCATTGGTTAGATTTTTTGAATGTTATGTAATGTTATTTATTTATTGTAATTTTTACTAGAATATCAAATTTTATTTCTATTTTGTACATATATAATACTTGTCAATTTCATTATGCTAAAACAATACACAAGAACAAACTATCAAGTCCAGAAATTTTCTTACATTAATAACATCATCATAAAATATTTATTACAAACATTAAAGTGTGGAGTGTCATATTATTGCGTAAATCAAGCAAGTTCTTTTATTGAGCCTACTCAAAAAATGAGTGCAAACTGAGGTCTAGATTATATCAATGAAGACAAAGTAAATGTGATTTCAAAAATATACGAAGATTAATTATTTCAAGATGGTACGTTTTTCTTGTTACTTGATAGTACTTTTACCATTTTATATGAATAAGCATTTAAATGCTAAATAATTACTTTAACAAAAAAAGAACAATTGATTTTACCACAAATAAAGTAGAATCAACCATTACATAATACTTAATGACGCATACAAAGAGTAAATAAAGAAATACTTAATAATGCATATGAAAATCAACTCCTTGAAGTACTCTCGCCATGAAAGATATTTCTATCACGAGATGCACTGACTTTATGACCTCGTAAGAAAACTTTGCACTTATTATGACCATATTATTTCCATAAAGAGTATTTGCGAGAGTATGTCCTTTCTGAAATATCTATTTCATTGAAAAGATTTGTGTTTGCTCGAACACGTATTTTTCACAAATTCCTTTTGTCAGCAATCATAATAAAGGAACTTTTTGACCAATATACCTCATCACCAAGTGGACTAAATTGATCTATGTACATCTTTTTGTAGTTTCGTATACTATATTTTAATGTGATATAATTTCATGCATCAACTCCAACATACTCAAGAGACAAGATCGCATGAGAACATGAAATGTAATATGATTGTCACTTACCACATTGACAGGTTCTTTACATCTCATTAATAATATTCATATTACTTCCATGATCTTGGTGCAGATTGGTCTTGACTTCAAAGATGTTGTCAATCTGAAGATAATTGGTGAGAGTGTGACGCGATAATTTTAACTTGTTATGCTAAAATCTTTTGAATGAATTTGGCATTTATTTTTGTAGTTCTATCAATAGTCGCCTGGCATACACTGATCTGTTAACAAATCACTCCATAATTGTCACAATCTAAATCCGCCGCGAGTGACACCCACACTGAACCCTCAGTGAGAGAATTAAATAACCAAGTAAGCTAACACAATATTTAATCAAAATCAGGCAGCTAAAATAATTCTTATTAATTGAATCAATAATCCACATCTTTAAAATAAAATAACTTGCGGAAATTAAACTCCTAGAATCTGAAAATCGATAAACCAAAACTCTAATAGATGTCTGAAAGAAGGGAATGCAACTCCAAAATAAAGATAAAGTCTAAGTCCAAACAATGAACTAGAAATAACTGAAGAATTCACGGCAGTCCGGAAGATGCAGCTCACCCTTGAATTCGAAAAGCGCCTGAATCACAGCTGAGGTCTCGTAGAAGCCGCTGGAATATGCCATGTACTCAATAAAAGAGCACATGCAGTATTAGTATACAAGAAATAACAGTATACTGGTAGGATCATCACCAGCTCTAAAATATGAAATGTGAACATATAACAATAACATAGTACAACAAGACAACATGTAACAAGTCAAGTCAAAGTGACTACCAATAAGACTCTCAGTCAACAACCTAACTCAATAACCATATAAGTGATATCCAACTACACAAGTAAATAAACCATATATAATTATGTCACCTCTTGCAAGTACCCCGGACCACCCAAGGATCCTTAAAACATCATCTATGGAACATAACACAAAACTCCAATTTACATAAGAAACCACCTTAGCACTTAAACACACCAATCCGGCTACTCATGGACGAACATGTATGTCAAGTAACAATGAATTTTGATTCTCTCAAGGAACCAACACATATGAATAACAAGTAAACCTGTACACATATGCTAAGGGTCTTATGGTTACCCACTAGTCATGACCTGCAGGGGACGAGTTCTTGTCCATGTACTGTACCATCTACCCAAGCCAACCAATGAATCATAAATATTATACCAGGCGTGATCCCTGAGCCAACTAATGAATTATAGAAATTGTATCAGGCGTGGTACCCGAGCCAACCAATCCCGTAAAGATGTCGAGTATATCGGTACATCCTACAATAATGATAGATATCATAACAATCACCACCACAATGATAGCATATAATACTTGTACAACCAATAAGCTTTCAAGACAGACTCATTGCATGTGATTAACACTTAGGATATCATGTAGCAATTATTCCCTTTTTTCTAAATATGTATTGTGCAAGTAGTACTAATGAGACAATTATTATACATACATAATGCAAATTGAGTTACAATAATCATCACCTACCTCAATTAAAGCCTGAAATACTCTATCGAACCTGAGCTTTTCCTTTTCTGGCAACCTTGGCATGATTGTGGTCTAAAAGAAGAAATGCAAACACAATTTCAACCATGACCCTAATATCATGGATTATAGTTTAATCCCGAACTCCCAAGCCATATTTATGATTATTTCACCCATCCTAGGATCTTCAAAAGACCTACCACAAAGTCCATAACTATCCTTTCCACTTTCACTCAGGAATGGTCATCCTTTGAAGTAAACCCGCATGCCTTTGATGTTTGTACTTTACCTACTGATAATTATGGCACTTGAACACATATTCCACTATATCCTTCTTCATTCCAGGCCACTAATAAAGCTGCCTCAAGTCCCAGTATATTTTGGTTACACCTGGATGAATAGAATATCGTAAACTATGAGCTTCAGCTAGCACATTTTGAACCAAGTCACCAATCCGAGGAACACATACCCATCCTTTAAACCACATCACTCCGCATGCATCAAGGGTGATGTATGAAGCCTCACAAGACACCACCTTGTTCCAGATCTTATTCAGTTGCTCATCCTCAAACTGTTTGGCCTTGATATCATCCAGAGATGTTAATTTTACCTCAATACTAGCCAACATTCCACCCCTTTCTAAAATACCAAACTGCATAAACTTAGATGCTAGAGTTTGGAACTCCCTAGCCAAGGGTCACTTTGACACCCCCAAGCAGGCCAAATTGCTCATACTTATCACCTTCCAGCTCAATGCGTCTGCCATCACATTGGCCTTATCTGAATGATACTGAATAGTCATATCATAGTATTTCAACAACTCCATACATCTTCTTTGTCTCAGATTTAAATCCCTATGCATAAACACGTGTTGCAGGCTGTGATGGTCTGTGAATACCTCACACTTGATACCATAAATATAGTGTCGCTAGATCTTAAGTGCAAACACCACCGCTGCCAACTCTAAATCATGAGTGGGGTAATTCTTCCATGAGGTTTCAATTGCCTCAAAGCATAAGCAATGACATTCCTGTCCTGCATCAACACAACATCCAAACTCGAATGTGAAGCATTACAAAATACAACAAAATCCTTACCTTCAACCGGCAATGAGAGAATAGGGGTTGTAGTCAAAAGTGTTTTGAGCTTTTGAAAGCTCTCCTCACACTTATCAGACCAAACAAATGGCACCTCCTTCTAAGTCAACCTTGTCAAATGAGTAGCAATAAAAGCAAAATTCTTGACAAACCTGTGATAGTAAATAACAAGACCCACGATGCTCCTAACCTCAGTCATATAGCTAGGTCGGGCCCAACTCTCAACCACTTCAATCTTCTATGGATCTACCATCACCCCCTTTTTCGAGACCACATGCCCTAAGAAGGTAACCAAAGATAACCAGGACTCGCATTTAGAGAACTTCGCATACAACTGCTTCTCCTTCAAAATTGACAAAATAATGCGAAGATGATATGCATGTTCCTCCTTTCTCTTGGAGTAAATCAAAATATCATTAATAAACACTATCACAAAGGAAACCAAGAATAACTTGAAAATACTGTTCATCAAGCTCATGAAGGTTGTCAACGCATTGGTCAACTCAAACGATATTACCAGGAACTCATAGTGCCTATATCGAGTCTTGAAAGCCATATTAGGTTTATCCTCAGGCCAAATCTTCAGCTGATGGTACCCTGACCTCAAGTGGATTTTGGAAAATACTGAAGCACCCTGCAACTGGTCAAAGAGGTCATCTATGTGGGGCAAAGGATACTTATTCTTGATAGTAACATTGTTCAACTGCCTGAAATCTATATATATTCTTATGGTACCATCTTTTTTCTTAACTAACAAGAGCGAAGCACCCCAAGATGAAGTGCTGGGATGAATAAATCCCTTATCACGAAGTTCCTGTATTTGGGAGTTCCCTCAACTCTACCAGAGCCATTCGATAAGGAGGAATAGAGATTGGGTGAGTGCCCGACTCCAAATCAATACAAAAGTCAATATCCCTGTCTAGAGGCATACTAGGTAGATCCGTAGGAAATACCTCCTTAATTCTGAAACCACAAGGACCAACTCAATAGGAGGAGCCTTTGCACTAATATCTCAAAGATAAGCCAGGAAGGCTGAACACCCCTTCTCTACTAACTTCCTGTCCCGAATAAAGGATATGATTTTCACTGGCTTAGACTTATACACACCCTCCCACTCTAGTTTAACCATACCCGACATCTCTAGAGTCACTGTCTTAGTATTACAGTTTAAAATAACATGATACGAAGACAACTAAGTCATACCCAGAATAATGTTAAAATCAAGCATATCCAAAATGATCAAATCTACCCAAGTCTAAAAACCCATAAACAAAATAGAACAAGTGTGATATACATCGGTCACTACCACAGACTCTCCAATTGGAGTAAAAACATGTACAGGAGAATCAAGAATATTACAAACCAAGTCCATACCCAGGAAAATCTAACAGATACATATGAATAAGTGGAACCTGAATCAAATAAGACAGAAGCCATCTGGTCACAGACGAAAGTAATACCTGTTATAACTGCATCAGATGCCTCAGCCTCAGACTTGCTCAGGAAGGCATAACAATAAGCTCTATCATCAATCTGGATAACCTCCCTAGCAGGCTGCGCTCCACCCTTCCCTGCATAACCATTACCTCTGTTTCCACCACGGCCTCCCTAATTATTTCCTCGTCCTCCCTGTGGATGACCCTTACCATTTCCATCTCCACCTATTGGAGCCATAGCTCTAGCCTGCTACTGCACCTGGTTACCTGTCTGTCTTAGAGGTCACTCTCTCTTGAAGTGACCCACATCATTGCAATAATAACAACGTCCTTGCTAAAGCAAAGGCCTACTGGCCAAAGAATAAGAATCCCCCTGGCCTTTAGTAGCTGGAGACTGCTAAATAGCCCCTGAATGACCACCTGAAGAAGTTAGCAAGACTGACTGAATAGGGTGAGCTAAATGAACCTGCTGGCTGAGACCTCTGGAATAAGAACCAGTGTAATTACCCACATTCCTGGACTTCTTGACTAATACCTTAGCCTGCCCAACTTGCTTAACTCCCTCAAGCTTCTTCATATAATCAGACACCTCATTAAAACTCCTTCTTGCAGAAGTCATGTGAACATACAGAACCTGCAAATCAGTATTTAGGCCCTTAATATATAATTGGATCCTCTCATCTTCAGTGCCCAACAACTGAGTAGCATAGCGAGACAGAGCATGAAACTTAGACTCATAGGCTCCAACAAATATATTACCCAGTTCAAGAGCTAGAAATTCATCTTTCTTGAAATCCCTAAGAGTAGGGGGTACGTACTTCTTCAAAAATAGGGCATGAAACTGAGCCCAAGTTATTAGAGGCAAGGCTGACGAATGACGCTCCATATAGGATCTCTACCACTGCTTGTATCCCCTTGCAGTTAGAAATTCACAAACCCAACACCATAATATTGCACAATCCCCAACTTATGCAGCCTCTCATAGCAATCAAGAATAAATTCAAAAGCATCCTCATCCTCTGTATCATAAAATGAAAGGGGTTTCATTTTCAGAAACTTAGTCAGCAACTCATGTTTGGTCCCGGTCATAGCAGGGCCTAACGCGTGATAGAAGAACACATTTATACTCAAAGCCTCATCCATCATGGGATCTAAGGTGACAGCGGGATGGGCACCCAAAACCTGAATGGTTGGCGTAGTGGGGGTTGCTCAGTACCCGCCAACCCACTCTAAAATGCTAAAACCTGCTGAATAACCTCAAAAAACATAAGAGGAATTCCTGCACCTCCAATCGGTGCTGCCACCTCCAGTTCTATACCATCCTTGTACACTGCCTCAGTCTTCTCAATATGATCCTGGGGTGGGGCAGGTGTCACTGGCATCTGATCAGCCATTGCCTGAGCTCTACCCCTGGCGGGTGTTGCTCTTCCTCTTCCCCTACCCCTACCTTACCTTTGGACTACCAATCCCGTAGCTGGAGTGGCTACTCTTTCTTTGTTCTGCCTAGTGTTTACTATCTGTGGACAAAAGAATGAAGGAGGTCAGATACCAATTTGGATCGCCTGATACCAATTGGAATCAAGTTATAGCTACGAAGAAAGAAAGAAGGGTAGTTTCCTAAAGTCCTATAGCCTCTCAAAAAAAGGTATAGATGTCTCCATACCATTTTGCAAGACTCTACTAAACCTATTTTGGTATGACGAGATCAATGAACCTAAGGCTCTGATACTAACTTTGTCACGATCTAAAATTGCCATGAGTAGCACCTATACTAAACCTATAACAACCCTTTCTGTCATTATAGATGAGCTAATGGTGCAAGAAATTGGGTTACAAAACTTCTAGGTTGGGGAGTTAAAATTTTTGACTAGGCTAGTCTCGAATAAAATCTAAGCGAGGTGAGGTCTAGGGCAATCCGAGGAAATATTGGGCAAAATGATTAAGTTTGAGCTTGTTTTTTATTAGCTAAATCATTAAGGAGTCTGTAGGACCCTTTAGAAATGAATTCGGGTGAGTAAAACTCTCAATATCAAATTTAACGTAAGAGTTGGTCTAGAACGTCAAGGTTTGAGGTTGTATTGCAAAATGGGCAAAACTGGAAGGATTTATGAGTTTCTATCTCGACGCACCCGCTATAATGAGTGACACGTTGCTACCATGATATTTCTATAGAGGAGAAATTCCTATTATAGCGGGAGTCAGACGCGATCAACTCTGCTATAGTGGGGGCTTCTGCTATGGTGGTGCCGCTATAGCGGGATTGGGACACTATAGCGGGATTAGTCACTGTAAATATAAAAACTTCCCCAAAATCAGTCATTATTTCTCAAGAACATTTTAGGGAGGGATGTGGCAATTTTGGGCGATTCTCAGCACTTTTCTACCATAATTCTTCACTGAGGTAAATATTTTATCCCTGAAAACTAGTACTTTGATTCTTATGGCTTAGAATCATTAGTTATAGGCTTGTGGTAGGGTTTAACTTAACCTAGGTTGAATTATCTGGTGTAAAAAGGGAATGTTGGAATGAAAAACCTTGAGTTCTTGGCTAAAGTTGTTTATTTAAGATTTATTACCGTAATTCACTAGCATAACCATGAAATTGGTAATAATTAGGTGAATTTAAGGTGGGAAGATCCTGGGATGGGTGGAATGATCATGGAATTGGCCTTGGGGTTCGGGATTAAGTTGTAATCCGTGATGATATAGGTCATTTAGTTGATTATGTGTTTATATTGTTGTTTTTAGACCATAATCAAGCTAAAGTTTCAAGAAATGGGAAAGCTCCAATCCAATAGAGCATTGAGGCTTGAATTAAGGTAGGTGATGGTTGTTGTATTCTCAAATTGTGTTATGTGTGCATGTAACTATTTCATTAGTATTACTTGTAAAATGCGTGTTTAGGGAATAAGGGAATGAATGCTAAATGATATTGTATTGTCAATCTCATGTAACAAACTTGTCTTAAATACTTGTTGGTTGTTCAAATATGGTTTGTATTCATTTTGGTTGTGATTGTTGTGATATCTGTGATTTCTCGATTGGCTCGGGTACCACGCTTGGTATAGTTTATTAGTTGGCTCAGGTACCACACCTGGTACAGGTTACTCACCGGTTGGCTCAGCTACCATGCCTAGTATAGATTATATTATGGTTGGCTCAGGTACCACACCTGGTACATATTTGTTGTACTTATGTGTTTTGGTTCCATGAGTGAATTGGGCTTAATTGTTGTGATGTTATTACTAATTATTGGTCCATGAGTGGATGGGTTGGTGTGTTTAAATGCTAGGGTGGTTTCTTATGTAAACCAGAATCATATGTTGAACACTATAGATGATGTCCTAGGGATCCGTGGGTGGTCTAGGCTATTGAAGGATGTGACAAAATTGTATATGGTTTTTTATTTATGTTTGGGCATATATTATGTGGTTGTTAAGTCAGGTTGATGACTGAGAGTCTTGTTTATATTCACTGACTTGGGTTATACATGTTTTTCCTGTTTTACTAAGTTATAGTTATATATTCATATCTCGTATTTTAGAGCCGACCGATGATCTTACTAGTACATTGTTGTTTTTGTGTACTGATACTACACTTGCTCTTCTTTTGATGAGTACAGGGAATATTCTGGCGGCTGCTGCACGACCTCATATATAGTTTTGACGACTCCTGAATCCAAGAGTGAGCTGCATCTTTTGGGCTACCATGGATTCTTCTATTAGTTCTAGTCCCTTGTTTGGACTTAGACTTGCTTATTTTTAGGGTTGCATCCCTGTCTTTTAGACATATTTAGAGTTTTGGTACATGATTTTTAGATTCTAAGGTATTGTTTCTGCAGGTTTTCTATTCTAAGGGATATTAGTGCAAAGTCCCTTTTGATTGAGTCAGTCCCTGTGCGTTCTTAATTTCAGGAGGTATTTCCTACGGATTTTCCTGGTATCGCCCCAGAAAAGGACATTGACTTTTGTTTTGATTAGGAGTTGGGCACTCGCCTAATCTCTATTACTCGTTATTGAATGGCTCTGGCTGAGTTCAGGGAACTCAAAACTCAGCTGCAGGAACTTCTTTATAAGGGATTTATTCGTCTCAATGCTTTACCTTGGGGTGCTCTGGTCTTGTTTGTTAAAAGAAGGATGGTAGCATGAGGATGTGTATAGACTATAGGCAGTTGAACAAGGCTACCATTCGAAATAAGTATCCTTTGCCTTGCATAGATGACCATTTTGACCAGTTATAGGGTGCTTCAGTGTTTTCCAAAATTGACTTGAGGTCAGGGTACCATCAACTAAAAATTAGGCTTGAGGATATACCTAAAACGGGCTTCAAGACTCGATATGGGCATTATGAGTTCTTGGTAATATCGTTTGGGTTGACCAATGCACCTACAACTTTCATGAGTTTAATGAATGGTGTCTTCAAGTCATTTATGGATTCCTTTGTGATTGTATTTATAGATGACATTTTAATTTACTCCAAGAATAAGGAGGATCATTTAGAACATCTTTGTATAGTTTTGGGAATTCTGAAGGAAAAGAAATTGTATGCTAAATTTTCAAAATGCAAATTTTGGTTATCTTCGGTTGCCTTCTTAGGGCATGTGGTCTCGAAAAAGGGGGCGATGGTAGATCTGCAGAAGATTATGGCAGTTAAGAGTTGGGTTTGGCCTAGCTCTGTGACTGAGGTTAGAAGTTTTGTGGATCTTTCCAGCTACTATCGCAAGCTTGTCAAGAATTTTACTTCCATTGCTACTCACTTGACAAGGTTGACTCAGAAAGAAGTACCATTTGTTTAGTCTAACAAGTGTGAGAAGAGCTTCCAAAAGCTCAAGACACTTTTAACTACAGCTCCTATTCTATCACTACCGATTGAAGGTAAGGACTTCATTGTATTTTGTGATGCTTCACATTCGGGTTTGGGTGTTGTGTTGATGCAGAACAAGAAGATACCCAACCCATGATTTGGAGTTGGCAGTGATGGTATTTGCACTTAAGATCTGGAGGCACTATCTCTAAAGTGTCAAGTGTGAGGTGTTCACAAACCATCACGACCTGCAGTATGTGTTTACATAAAGGGATCTAAATCTGAGATAGAGGAGGTAGATGGAGTTGTTTAAATACTATGACGTGACCATCCAGTATCATCCGGGTAAGGCCAATATGGTGGCAAACGCATTGAGCCAGAAAGTGGTAAGCATGGGCAATTTGGTTTATTTGGGAGTGTCTAAGAGACCCTTGGGTAGAGAGATTCAAACTCTAGCATCGAAGTTCATGTGGTTGGGAGTCTCAGAAAAGGTTGAGGTGCAGGCCAGAATTGAGGTTAAATCCACATTTCTGGAGGAAATCAAGGACAAATAGATTCAAGATGTGCAATTAAACAAGCTTTGGAACAAGATTATGTGTGGTGAGACTTCGAATGCCACACTTGATGCGTGTGGGGTGTTGTGTTTTAGAGGGCAGATATAAGTTCCTTTGGTTGATAACTTGGTTCATAATGTGTTGGCTGAAGCTCATGATTCATGATATTCCATTCATCTGGGTGTGACCAAAATGTACCAGTACTTGAGGTAACTTTATTGGTGGACTGGGATGAAGAAGGACATAGATGAATATATGTCCAAGTATCAAAATTATCAGCAGGTGAAGTATGAGTACCAAAATCCTGTAGGATTGCTTTAAATGATTCCCATCCCTGAGTGGAAGTAGGAAAGGATAGCCATTGTAACACCCTAAAATTTGAACCAGCCTTTAAACTCAGAAACTCTGCAAAACTTTGAACTTCCAGAAACTATAAGCCCAAACCACGAGCCATGGATTGAACCATGAGCCATGCAATAGACTCGTGATATCAGTCATGTAGACCACCCCTAGGTCTGAGAACCATGATTGAGTTTCACGGTTCGTGAATGGTTCCATGGTTTATGGAACCAGTTCGTGAAACTCAGACTGAGGGCAATCATTTTCCCAAGGAAACACGAATGGTTTCTATGACTCGTGGATGGTTCCACGAGTCGTGATGTGAACTCATAGAACCATGTTCTGCAGTTGGTCTTTTAGGCTAGAAACCATGAGTCGTGGTTTAGTCTACGACTCATGGACTGTCCTCGTGGAACCTGAAGCTGCAATTTTAAGTTGTTTTTCTAAATTAAATCCCTGGATTATTTTGGTAATTTCCCACCATTTTAACTCCTATGTGAGGTCATTTTGGACATTTTTAGTAGGATTTTATCTCTAATTAGCCTAAGTTTTCTCTCAAACTCTCTTTTAATTCTAAAAGAAGAAAGGGTCTCCATTCTCTCAAGCTTCAAGCTCCAAGCTAAGGATTCCACCTTCAAGTCTCCATCCCTCTCATCCTAGATTAAGAAAGCTTCAATTCAGGTATGTGGGTATCCAATAAGGGATTCTTTCACCCTTATGCCCAAAATCCCCAAATTTTATATGGATTTTTATGAACTTTAAATTAGGGTTCTTATCCAATTCTCATGGACTTTTCTATAAATTATTTTCATATGATTCTATTATAAAATCCAATTCTAAATTGTATGATTTTGTATGGGTTTTGCAAGTGAATTCCTATTTCATGATTTAAAGACTAAACTTACTCCAATTTTGCATGTATGGGATGATTTAAGTAAAGTAGCATATTTGATAAGCATGACCTCATGAATTTCAAGTAATTGCATGCCTAGTTCCTATTTTAATAAAATCATGCATGATTATAGAATTTAACTAATGCCATGTCGACTTCTAAGATATGGATTATTATAAAAGACAAGACATCCGATGTGCCATCAATACTCATGAATGATTTTATAAAATAAGGTTTGTGAGTATTATGAAGATCTGGGTTGTAAACATGATTATGTAAGCCTTATGATATATTTTGGGAGTAGTATTTAGCACCGAGCGATGAGGGTTCTAGATAACCCAAGTTTAAAATTATGTTGCTGCCGTAGGTTTCCCTTTGTGGCTTATAACATGATCCTTATGAACATAGTTCTAACCTTGGCCAGTTAGGATAACCTTTTTTGGTGTGGGTGTATGACACTGAACTCCATGGTGCTCAACATGATTTATGTCGGTTAGGAGAAACTCCCCTATAACTATTTTCAAGCTTTTAAGTTATATGGTATTCTACATTGAAGCTTTACTTATTAATTTATGTCTTATGCTTAAATTTTGATTTTATAATATTTTCTTCTATTATGCATGAACTCAGATTTAAGCATGTTTTAAGTACATTTACTCATAATATTGCATACACTCATATACTCAGTACATCCTATAGTACCGACGCGTATTGTCGCGCTGCATCCTATTATGATGTAGATTCAAGCTTTTGATCCCAAACTCATGGCTAGAGATAGTCCATGAGTTCTAGCCTAGAGTTGGTGAGTCCTCATCCTTCGAGGGCTAGCAACAATATATCCATCTTATTATCTTTCTTTCGCTACTTAGAATTAGCTGGGGTCTTGTCCCAGCAACTCATGATGTCAGTTTAGAGGGTTTTCAGACATAATTAGACATTCTGTATTTGAGTTTGGATTCTACTACTCTCAGATCCTTATCTTATATTTAGTTGGATTGCCTACTTCGATTATTTATGCTTCCGCTATGTTTGTTATTATGTTGCTTACATCATTCTAAGACTAAAGGTTTAGCTTAGGGTTACATGTGATGCTAAGTCCTGTGTTACATCTAGGGGGTAACCTCGAGGCGTGAAAAACATGGTATCAGAGCATTAGGTTCAAGAGTCCTAGGGTGTATAAAAGCCGCATCAAGTAGAGTCTCTTTAATGGGTGTGAAGCACACCACACTTTTGAGGGGGATACTATGAGGTGTCTTAGGAAAAACTTTACTTCTTTCATTATCATGTCGTGCGATAGAGTTTAACTCCTATAATCTAATCTTTATGCATTTCAGATTATGCCTCCTTGTCATGCCATGCCTCGCTGAGCCAATGCTCGATATGCTAATCCTCCAGTTCTAGACCACGAGATCACCAATGCGGAGTTCAGGAATGCTATTCAGATGTTAGCACATGCCATGGCCAATCATGCCAATCAACCATCACAATTCTTGCTAACCCTCATGGTGGGGAAGTTGCCGCCAGAGTTCGGGATTTTATTCGCATAAACCCGCCTGAGTTCTTGGGTTCTAAGGTTGGTAAGGATCCATAAAATTTCATGGATGAGGTGAAGAAGATTTTGGAAGTGATGTAAGTTGTTGGTATGGATGGTGTTGAGCTAGCTTCCTATCAGCTCAAGGATGTGGCTAATATTTGGTATACTCAGTAGAAGGTTGCTAGTGACAGGGATGTAGTCCCTATGACATGGGAGTTCTTTGAGGGAGCGTTTCTTGATCGGATCTTCTCTAGGGAGTTGAGGGAGGCTAAGGCCGCTGATTTTATGAATTTGAGGCAAGGTTCGATATCATTCCAGGAGTATGGGTTGAGGTTCACTTAGATTTCTAGGTATGACCCATCTATGGTGGACGATCTGAGAGCACTAATGGGCAAGTTCATGTATGGGATATCTGACTTGGTGAAAAAGAAGTTCAAAAATGGTATGTTATTGAGAGATATGGACATCTCTAGACTTATGACTAATGATCAACATATTGAAAAATATAAGTTGCAGGAAATGGCAAGGGAGAACAAGAGGGCCAGAATAGAGAATTCGGGTTTCAGTCATTAGAAGTTTGGTGGAAGACACTGTTCTTTATTTCAGAAGAGGTCATCATGGCCTATACTATCATTAGCTAGTGCTCCTACTCAGGCCCCCAAGCCTAGGCACAATCAGGCAGGTAGAGGATCGAGTTCTCAGTCTCGGGAGAGTGTTGCAAAAGGGGCTTCTTACCCTATTTGCAACAAGTACGAAAAGAGTCACCCAGGAGAGTACCTCTTGGGCACAAGTGGATGCTTTGGGTGTAAACAGATTGGTCATAGGATTAGGGATTGACCTTCAGCCAAGAAAGGACATGGAGGTGGCTGGACTCAGTCTACTTTAGCACCTCCAGTAGGTCATCAGGTTCAGCAGGGTACCATTTTCGGCACTAGTGGCAGTCAGTGCTAGAATCATCTCTATGCTATGTCATCTTACCAGGATCAGGAGAGTTCCCCAGATATTGTCACTGGTATGTTGCAAGTCTTCTCTTTTGATATTTATGCTTTGCTAGACCCCGGGGCATCCTTGTCTTTTGTGACCCTTTATGTTGCTTGCAAGTTCGAAGTCAATTCTGAATTACTCTTAGAACCCTTTCATGTCTCCACTACCATTAGTGAGTCAGTCCTAGCCAAGAGAATCTATAGAAATTGCCCTATCTCAATCCTTCATAGAGTCACTTCAGCCGATATAGCAGAGTTGGAGATGACTGATTTTGATGTTATTCTTGGTATTGGTTGCATGCATTTTATGTCTCAGTTGATTGTCTTACCCTAGTAGTCAGTTTCAAGTTTCTAAACAAACCTCTCTTGGAGTGGCAAGGTAGTCCTCCATCTTTAAAGGGTCGTTTCATATCTTATCTGAAGGCTAGAAAGATGATTTCTAAAGGTTATGTCTATCATATAGTTCGGGTTAGGTATTTGGAGTCTGAAATCCTATCTCTCTAGTCAGTTTCTATTGTGAATGAATTTCCAGAAGTGTTTTCTAAAGATTTTCTTGGAGTCCCTCCCGAGTGGGAGATTGACTTTGGGATAGACCTTCTCACAGATACGCAACCTATCTCTATTTCTCCTTACCAAATGGATCCAGTGGAGCTTAAGGAATTGAAAGACCAGTTGAAAGACATACTTGATAAGGGTGTTATCAGACCTAATATCTATCCATGGGGTGCTCCAGTCCTATTTATGTGCAAGAAGGATGGTTCTCTCAGAATATGTATTGACTACCATTGGTTGAACAAGGCCACAATCAAGAATAAGTATCCCATTCCTAGAATTGATGACTTGTTCGATCAGCTTCAGGGTGCTAGTTATTTCTCCAAGATTGACTTTAGATTTGGTTATCATCTACTCCATGTTCAAGTGTGTGACATTCTAAAGACAACCTTCAGAACTGGTATGGTTATTATGAATTTATGGTTATATCTGTTAGACTAACAAATGCTCATGCAACCTTTATGGATTTAATGAACCGTGTGTTAAGACAATATTTGGAAATATTTGTGATTGTTTTCATTGATGATATTCTTATCTACTCTCAGAGTGAGAGTGAGCATGCAGAACATTTGAGAGTTGTGTTGCAAATTCTGAAGAATCATCAGTTATTTTCTAAGTTTAGTAAGGGTGAATTTTGGATGTAATTTGTTGCTTTTCTAGGTCATGTGGTGACTAGAGATGGTATTCGAGTTGATTCGCAGAAAATAGAGGCAGTGAAGAACTGGCCTAGACCCACTTCCCCGTCAGATATTAGGAGCTTTTTGGGGTTGGCTGGTTACTACAGGAGATTTATGGAGGGATTTTCTTCCATAGCTGCCCCATTGATCAAATTGACTCAGAAGAAGGTTAAGTTTCAGTAGTTTGACCTGTGTGAGAAGAACTTTCAGGAATTGAAGACTAGGTTGACCACAACCCTAGTTTTGGCTCTACCCGAGGGTTTGGATGGTTTTGTTGTGTATTGTGATGCTTTTAGGATTGGTCTGGGTTGTGTTTTGATGCAGCGTGGTAAGGTGATTGCTTATGCTTCTAGACAACTCAAGATTCATGAGAAGAATTACCCGACTCATGATCTTGAGTTTGCAGCAGTGGTTTTTGCTTTGAAGATTTGGAAGCACTATTTGTATGGTGTCCATGTGGCTGTGTTTACCGATAATACCAGTCTTCAATATGTGTTCAGTCAGAAAGAATTGAATCTTCGTCAAAGGATATTTGGTTGATCTTCTTAAGGATTATGATATGAGTGTGCTTTACCATCCGGGTAATGAAAAAAGGTGGCTAATGCCCTTAGTAGGTTATCTATGGGTAGTTTATCTTTGGTGAAAGACGAAAATAAGGAGTTAGACAAAGATGTTCATAGACTTGCTCGATTGGGAGTTTGCCTTACAAATTCAACAGATAGTGGTGTTATTGTTCAAAATGGGTCTGAATCATCTTTGGTAGTTGAGGTGAAGGAGAAATAAGACGGTGATCCTATTTTACATCAGTTGAAGGGTGTAGTATATCAATAAAGGGTTGAGGTTTTCTCCCAAGGTGGAGATGGTGTGCTTTGATATCAAGGTCGATTGTGTATTCCTAATGTAGATTGGTTGAGATAGCGGATTTTGGTAGAGGCTCATAGTTCCAGGTATTCTATTTACGCAGTGCCACCAAGATATACCGTGACCTATGAGAAGTAATTGGTAGAATGGCATGAAGAGAGGGCATATCTGATTTTATGGCTAAGTGTCCCAACTGTCAATAAGTGAAGGTAGAACATCAGCGACCGGGTGGTATGACTCAGGGTATTGATCTTCCTACTTGGAAGTGGGAAGAAATCAATATAGACTTCATTACAGGCTTGCCTCGTACTCATAGGCATCATGATTCTATTTTGGTGATCATCGACAGAATGACTAAGTCAGCCCACTTCTTAGCTGTCAAGACTACAGATTCTGCAGAGGGTTATGCCAGACTCTAAATTCATGAAATAGTCAGATTGCATGGGGTTCCATTATCTATCATTTCATATAGGGGTACTCAATTTGCATCCCAGTTTTGGAGGTCGTTTTAGAAGGGTCTTGGTACTCAGGTTAAACTTAGCACAACTTTTCACTCGCAGACAGATGGCCAGGCCGAGCATACTCTTCAGACCTTAGAGGACATGTTGAGAGCTTGTGTGATTGATTTCAAAGGTAATTGGGATGATCACTTACCTCTTATTGAGTTTACCTACAACAACAACTTTCATTCTAGCATCCAGATGGCTCCCTATGAGGTACTTTATGGACAGAGGTGTAGATCTCCTATTGGTTGGTTTGAGGTAGGTGAATCAGCTTTTATTGGTCCAGATTCAATTCATGAGACTATGGAGAAAGTTTGGATTATTAGGGATAGGTTGAAGACCGCTCAGAGTCGACAGAAATCATATGCAGATGTGAGAAGAAGAGAGTTGGAGTTTGAGGTTGATGATTGGGTATTTCTGAAGTTGTCACCCATGAAGGGTGTGATGAGGTTTTGTAATAAAGGGAAACTTAGTCTCCGCTATTTAGGTACCTACCAGATTCTGAAAAGAGTTGGTAGTGTTGCTTATGAGTTGGAGTTGCCAGCCGACCTTGAAGTGGTTCATCCGGTTTTCCATATTTCCTTATTGAAGAAGTGTGTTGGTGATCCGACCTTGATTGTACCTTTAGAGGATGTGGGTGTGAAATATAGCCTCGCTTATAAATAAGTTCCTGTTGAGTTCTTGATCGTTGGATTCGAAGGTTGAGGAACAAAGAAGTCACTTCGGTGAAAGTCCTTTGGAGGAACCAACTAGTTGAGGGAGCTACTTGGGAAGCAAAAGTAGCCATAAAATCCAAGTATCCTCATCTTTTTCCTTCCAATCTAGTTTCAGCTTGAGGTGATAGTTTCCTCCTTAATATGTCCCTCTGATTCTACTCAATCAGTTTTCTCATGAACCTAGCATGCATTTTTGTTTTCGGAGTTAGTTCAATCATGTTTATAAGTTAAACTCAGTCATCATGCTTATTCTTCAGTTTTCATGTTCTGTTGGTTGGTTTGGCTGTTTTCTCTCCAATTTTTCTTACTTAGTCTTCATTCGAGGACAAATGATCCCAAGGGGGAGATATTATTGATACACCCAAATTACATCTCACTTAAGAAGTATAAATGATCGTTGTCAAATATAGAACCCAACAAAGATTGGAGTCGAATCCCACAGGGAATAAAGTGAAAATTAAGTCGTTAGTAATTTAGATGATTAGTAATCAATAATTTTCGAAAAATGGGGGGATTTATAATGATCAATCTTTGATTTTTTCTTGGTTATTTCAAATGGTAAACAACAAATTATAATGAGTAAAAATCAATATGAGAGGTGAACTAGGGATGTGTTCACCATGACTTCGTAAACAACCTTGGGTTAGAGTTCAAATGGGTTCTTTTCATATGCATAACACGAAGTAATTGAAATCATTCTTATGTCTATGCGTTTCTCAACCAAATAGACGTTTTTCTTTTCAATTCTTTCAAACTTGAAAAGTTACAATTCAAAACTCAATTTATACCCTAAGTAGATTAACCTTGCTAAAGTGTCAATCATTAGATGGGGGTTAGAAGCCCCGAATCCTTGTTGTTAATCCATTTTACCCGGTTTTAATTTATTAATTAAAGCAAACCAAACCTACGCAAAATAGTACAAGATGCAAGATTAACAATGTACTATGTATACAAACCGAACCCAATATCACAAATAACCTAAATCATTACTATGGCATGGCTCCTACAACTCTAGTTGTGGGAGATTAGCTACTCATGCTTTTCGAGGAAGAGAAGACAAAGATATTCATAATAAGGTAAAGATTCTTACAAATAGTATGAAAATCACTTCAATTTATCCAAGAACAATGAGACAAATAATTCCCAAAAGCAATGAATTGAGGAAGAAGAAACGTATGTTGTTGCTTCTACGTTACAACTCGTTCAAAAACCAAAAAAATATCCAATATTGAATAATTAAAATTAGCCCTAACACTGGGTATTTAGAGTAGCCTCGGAAATTAAATTCCAAAAATATAACGCGGGCTGCTCGCTTCAACTTGATGGGTTGACTTGGTGATTCATCAACCTTGTGATGACTCGTCAGACGAGTCATCACAAAGTTCCAGTGTTGCTTCTGCTTCTCTTCAAAGTTGATGAGTCAGTGTGACGACTCGTCATGGGCTTGACGACTCACCATAGAAGTCGTCAACCTTATCTAGTGCTCCCAAAATTCCTACCTTGGAGTCGTCACTCCTAACCAGTGGCTCTTCCTGTGCTGTCTACCTTAGTGGTTTAGGTGAAGACTTTTCATTACCTTGATGGTTAATCATGGGAGTCGTCACACTAAAACAATATACCCATTTTTAGTGCAAACCTCCATTCTTTCCATTTATTTTAAATTTTCTGCAAGTCAAACACATATACCATTAAAAACAACAATGGTTGCTTGAAAACTTACAATTATTCTTCGTTAAAGGATTCAAATATGTTGTAGAATTCCGGCATATCAATTGTAACACCCCAAAATTTGAACCAGCCTTTAAACTCAAAAACTCTGCAGAACTCTGAACTTCCAAAAACCATGAGCCTAAACCATGAGCTATGGATTAAACCATGAGTTGTGGAATGGACTCGTGAAATCAGTCTTGTAGACCACCCTCTGGTCTGAGAACCATGATTGAGTTTCACGGTTCATGGATGGTTCCATAGGTCATGGAACCAGTTCATGGAAATCAGAGTTCGGGCAGTCATTTTCCCCAGGAAACATGAATGGTTTCTATGACTCGTGGATAGTTCCACGAGTCGTGCTGTTAACTCGTAGAACCATATTTTGCAGTTGGTCTTTTAGGCCAGGAACCACGAGTCATGGTTCAGTCTACGACTGCCCTCGTGGAACCTGAAGTCACAGTTTAAGTTATTTTTCTAAATTAAATCCCTAGGTTATTTTGGTAATTTCCCACCATTTTAACTCCTAAGGTCGTTTTGGATATTTTTAGTAGGGTTTCATCCCTAATTAGCCTAAGTCTTCTCTCAACCCCTCTTTCAATTTCAAAAAAAGAAAGGGTCTCCATTCACTCAAGCTTCAAGCTCCAAGCTAAGGATTCCACCTTCAAGTCTCCATCCCTCTCATCCTAGATTAAGAAAGCTTCAATTCAGGTATGTGGGTATCCAATAAGTGATTCTTTTACCCTTATTACCAAAACTCCTAAATTTTATATGGATTTTCATAAACTTCAAATTAGAGTTCTTATCCAATTCTCATGGGCTTTTTTATAAATTGTTTTCTTATGATTCTATTATGAAATCCATTTCTAAATTTGTAACGACCGGGTCCATCATTATGGGTAGTCCAATCATGCTAAGTTTTAGAGTTAGAAAACTCTGGGTTTGGGAGTTTGAAATTTTAGGCTAGGCTAGCGTCGACCAATTTTGGAGTGAGATGGAGTCTAGGGAAATCCAGGTAAGGATTTGGTTAGGTGTCTTATTTTGAGCTAGTTTTCCATATAGCCAAGGCATAAAGGAGTCCGTGAGACTTTTTGGAATTGAATTCGGGTAAGTAAAATTCCCGGAATCGTGATTGACGTGAAGGGGTTATTTCAGATCATCGAGGGAAGCAAGTGTGTTGTAAAATATGCAAATTTTGAAGATTTCTGGACATACTCTCCATGACGAGTGCAATGGCTCCACCGTAGCGACCTCCGCTATAGCGGTGGAAAAGACCGGTATAGCGGAAGTCAAGGCGGTAAACGCCTGTCAGAACCGCTATAGCGGAATGCTTCTGCTATAGAGGGACCGCTATAGCAGATTGCTTGCACTATAGCGGGACTGCTATAGCGGAGCGGGGACCGCTATAGTGGGCTCGACGAGAATTAATAAAGAAATATTCCCCAAAACATTCAGTTTTCACAATTTCATTTTGGGAGAAGGACAAGGCGATTCCAGGCAATTTTCCTTCGTTTTCCATTGTTTTTCTTCCCTAAGGTATGGTTTCTACTCTCCAAACTTCGTACTACTTTTCCTACGCGGTAGAATTGCTAGAAAGGAACTTGGGTAAAGGTTGGAATAATCTAGGGATGGTAGAATCCGGGGAAGAAGAGGGATTCTAGGCATGAAAGTTCTTGGGTATTGTTAAAAACAAGGTTTATTGATCGCATGTTGTTAAATTCTCTATTTTTATCCTTGAAAATGATAGAACTAGGAGAATTAATAGCAGAAAACTCGGGAAAAAGGGTAGAATGATCATGGTTGGTCTGGGATTTGGGATTTGGTGTAATCTGGGTAATACGCAGGCCTTGTTTGTTAATTCAAGTACTTGTATGTTGTTTTAGACCAAGAACGAGAAAGGAATCCAAAATACGGGAAAGCTCGGGTTGAGTAGAGCTTGGATTATTTCGAGGTAGGTGATGGCTTACGATTCCTGTGAATGTTGTATATTTTTGTACTCTTATCTAAGTGTTTGTATGAATTACATTGCTTAGAGAAATTGTTTAGAATGTCTAAGGGTCCTGTTTTACTGTCTGTGGATTGAACGATGTGTTGCTTGTTGGTTTACAAGTTTTTTGTTTATTATTTGACTATAGATTAATTGACATTCGGTAGGCTCGGGTACCATGCCTGGTACGGGAATATTAACGGTTTGCTTGGGTAACACACCTTGTATGAGTATAAAAAATAGTTAGCTCGGGTAGCACGCCTGGTACGGGATACTAATGGTTGGCTCGGGTACCACGCCTGGTACGAGTTTATTTTACTACATCATTTTATTGATATTGTTGTATTGCATTGACTGTTATTGGTTCTGTGAGTGGATCGAGCTATTTTATTGAAATATGATATTTGTTGGTGGTCTTTGAGTGATCGGGAATCCTGCTATATCTATTGAGTTGGCCTTGGATTAGGCCGAGTTGTCTGTTTAACACTTAGGTGTTGTTAAGAGGGGATCCCAGAGTGGGTTCGGTTTAGACAAAATGGGATGGTTTATTGGTTATATGATTGCTGCTTACAATTAGAAAGAGTGGATTTCATGCGAAAATAAGCTAGGTAGAGACTTGTAGTCTAGGGGTGCCTGTTGACTTGTTGCATGTCTTTCGTACTTATACTTGATTTGTTATACTGATTATACACTATTTTTATTTGGAACTGGCTGATGATCCTACCAGTACACAATGGTGGTGTACTGATACTGCACTTGCTTTTATTTTTGTGAGTACATGCATTCTTCCAGCAATTGAGACGCGGCCTCATCTGTAGTACCGGCGTTTCCAGACTTCAAGGGTGAGCTGCTTCGATCGAGCTTCCTTGAATCAATCATTAGAGTTGTAGCCCACTTGCTTTGGGCTTAAACTATTTCCTTTTTTTGGGGTTGCATCCTCATATTCTAGACGTTGGTAGATTATTTGGTACTGCGACTTTCAGATTCTAGGGGGTAATTTCCGCAGGTTTGTATCAATAAAGTGGTTTTGTTATTATTGTTTTGCTAGTTTAATTTCCGCACTTTGGTTTTGAGCTGTTAGAACGGTTAAGTTCGGGGAAGTAATGGTTCACTCACCCGGGAGGGTTGGGTGAGTGCCACTCACGGTGGTCTGGGTCGTGACAAAAATGGTATCAGAGCCCTAGGTTCATTGATCTCATCATACCAAATAGGTCTAGTAGAGTCTTGCGGAACGATGCGGAGACGTCCGTACTTTTCTTCGAGAGGCTATGGGACTTTAGGAAAAACTATCTCTTTCTTCTTTCCTTCGTGCTATAACTCGATTCCAATTGGTATCTGGTGATACAAATTGGTATCTAACGTCATCCACTCTTTTGTCCGCAGATGGTTAATACACAGAACAACGGAGCTAGAGCAGCAGTCCCAGCAGCGGGCCCGACTATCCGTGGTAGAGGCAGAGGAAGGGGGAGAGGACGAGGTAGAGCCACACCCGCCAGGGGTGGTGCTCAAGCGTCTATTGGAGAGCATAAAGCAACCCCTCCCCCACCTCAGGAACATATTGCTAAAGATGTAGAAGTTGTGGCTGAAGATGGAGAGGCACAGGCGGAGGCAACACCGGTTAAAGGTGCAGGCATTCCTGATATGACACTAGAAGTTTTTCAATAGGCTTGAAATATTTTGAGTGGGTTGGTGGGTTCTGGAGCCATACTTGTGACATTTGTAAATCAGGCTTTGAATACTCAGCCAGCAGTTACTACAGCACCTAGGATGGACGCCACTTCAGGCACGAATGAATTCTTTAGGCTAATGCTAGGCGCAGTGATGACAAGGAATGAGCATGAGATGCTGACCAAGTTCCTCAAGCTGAAACCTCCGATATTTTAGTGTACCGACAAGGAGGATGCCTATGAGTTCATCTTAGATTGCTATGAGAGGTTGCACAAGTTGGGTATTGTACGTCAGCATGGGGTTGAGTTTGTCACATTTCAGCTACAGGGTGATGCTAAGCAGTGGTGGAGGTCTCATGTGAAGTGTCGGTCTTCTTTTCTACCCCCACTAACTTGGGAACACTTCCACGCTTTGTTTTTAGAGAAGTACGTACCCCATACTTTGAGGGACCAGAAGAAGGATCAGTTCTTGAACTTGGAGCAGGGTAGCATGTCAATCTCTGCTTACAAGGCTAAGTTCCACGCCTTGTGTTGTTTTTCCACATAGATGTTGGGTTTCGAGGAGGAACGGGTATAGTTGTTTGTGAAAGTTTTGAATACTAAGCTACAGGTACTGTCAGTGCATATGAATTCATCAGGGAGGGGCTTCAATGAAGTGGTAGATTATGTGAAGAAGTTGGAAGGGCTCAAGCAAGGGGGGCAGGCTAAGGCTTTAGCCAAGAAGCCCCGGCATGAGGGAAATTTTGGTAGTTCATACTCCAGGGGCCAGAATCAGCATGCATACCCAACCTGTCCTATGCAGTCATCTCTGCCAGCTGCTACGAGTGGTCATCAAGGAGCTTATAATCAGTCTTCAACTCCTAGAGGCCAGGGATCATTTTATACATCAGCTAGTAGACCTACACTTGACCGTGGTTGCTTCCATTGTGGTGATCTGGGCCACTTTAAGAGGGATTACCCACTCAGGAAGACATGTAATCAGGGTCAGCAGCAGTCTAGAGCAGTGGTCCCGGCAGGTAGAGGCGGTAATGCTAGAGGTCATCCACAGGGTGGGCGAGGTAACTTTCAGAGAGGCCAGGGTGACAGAGGGAATGGTGGCATGGGCAGGGGTGCACCGCAGTCGGCCCGGGAAGTCACCCAGATTGATGATTGGGATCATTACTATGTATTTCCAGGGAGAACTGAGGCGGAAGCATCAGATGCGGTGATCACATGTACCATTCTTGTCTGCGATAAAATGACTTCGGTATTATTTGACCCAGGTTCTACATATTCTTATGTATCTGTGAGTTTTGCATTGGGTTTGGAATTGATTTATGATATCCTTGATTCCCCTATCCATGTTTCTACCCCGGTTGGAGAGTCTGTAATTGTGACTCATGTTTATCGTGACTGTTCTGTTATGTTTGTGGGGTTGCATACTTGGGTAGACTTGGTAATCCTGGATATGGATGATTTTGATATTATCTTAGGCATGACTTTATTGTCCCCTTATCATGCTGTGTTGAACTTTAACACCAAGACTGTGGCTTTAGAGATTTCGGGTAAGGATAGACTAGAGTGGGAAGGTGTGTACAGGCTTAAGCCAGTTAAGGTCATATCATTCGTTCGGGCTAGGAAGCTAGTGGGGAGAGGGTGTCTAGCTTTCTTGGCTCATCTCCGGGAAGATAGTGTGGAGTCCCCATCTATTGAGTCAGTTCCAGTGGTTTCTGAGTTTCTAGAGGTGTTTCCAGCGGATTTTCCTGGTATGCCTCCGGACAGGAAAATAGACTTTTGTATTGATCAGGAGCCAGGCACTCTGTAACAACCCGAAAACTGATCCAGCTTTTAAACTCAGAACCTGTAGAAAATTTTGAACTTCCAGGGATCATGGGTCAAGTCCATGATCCGTGGGTGGTTCCACGAGTCGTGGAAGTTACTCGTGATTCCAGTCATATAGACCATCCTCAGGAATGAGAACCACGAGTTAGGTTCACGGTTCGTGGAAGTTTCCAGGCATCATGGAACCAACCCGTGGAACTCATACAGAGAGTGGCGATGTCCCCTGATTCCCATGACTTGGTCCTACGACTCGTGGAAGCTTCCACGAGTTGTCCTGTTGAATCGTAGGGAACCTTCAACAGCTTGAAGTCTTAGGTATTTTCCACGAGAAGGAACCACGAGTCGTGGTTAGGTCTACAAGTCGTAGACTCCACCTGTGGAACTTGAAGCCGGATTTTAAATAAGGTTTTCCTAATTAAGTCCCAGGGGTATTTTAGTCATTATCCACTCTTTTAACTCTTAAATGATATTGTTTTGACTATTTCAAGAAGGTTTTTCACCCTCATTAGTCTAAGTTCCTTCTCATTACTTCACTCCCCTCCCAAAAAGGAAAATTCTTCTCCAAGCTTCAAGTCTCAAGCTCCAAGTTCAAGCCTCCTAAGTCTTTCCAATTCAAGTGGGTTATCTTCAATCAAGGTATATGGGTATCCAACAATGGTTTCCTTTCACCCTTGTGCCAAAACCCCCTAATTCTTTATTTGAATTATGAACTTGTGAAAGTAGAGTTTTGATCTAAATTAGGGAAAACTTATGAAATCAGTTTCTAAGCATCAATTCATGGTTTCTCATGGTTTATTTATGATTTGATTAAGATTCCTTATTGGTTTCAAAAGCCCATGCATTAAAGTTGATTTCTAGTATGATTTCATTGAATTGCATGTTTTCAAATGAAAGTTTACATGTTTAGATAACATGTCATTACGTATTTATGAAATTGTATGCCTAATTCTTTAAGCATGAATTTAAGAAGGAAAAATATGTTTGGAATTATGGCTATTCTAAGCTTCAAGAACCTATGATATGAGAATTGCATGATATCCGATGTGTTTTCATGCTTTTCAATAAGATTTGGCATGAGATTATGCCACTATGAATTTTTTATGAGCTATATGTATATATTTTGGGAGTAGTATTTAGCACCGAGCGATAAGGGTTCGATTATACAAGTCCAAAACTATGTTGCCAGTGTAGGTTATAAAATGAAGTGCCCTATGGGCTTATGAGAGTGGATCCACATCTTGATAAATGGTGTCCTGTGTTTTAGCGGGTATTAGGGTAGCTTTGCCAACTAGGGTTATATAGTTGGGTATGGTGACTCGTTCCTTGGCACGGTTCAAGTCAGCTTTGCTAACTAGGGTTATATAGTTAGATTCCATGTAGATCACATGATCTATTGTTGGTTATAAGAAACTCTCGTATGAATGATTTCAAGTTTTCTAAGCTTTCTGATACCTTATTTTGAAGTTTTGTCTATGAACTCATGCTTATTACTCAAACTATGATATTTACCTATGACTTCTTCGATTATACATGAATTCAGTTTCCGATTATGTTTTAAGCAAGCTTTCATATTTTTTAAGCATATCTCGTATACTCGGTACATCTTATAGTACTGACGCATATCTTGCGTTGCATCCTTTGATGATGCAGATTCTGGAGTCTTTTCCCAGGAACGTGGCTAGAGCTTCTAGTCCACTCTATCTGTCAGTTATTGGTGAGTCCTCTTAGGTAGAGGACTAGTTATGTTCTTAGCGTGTGTCATCTTTTATTTTCGTACCTTGAGTTAGCTAGGGTCTTGTCCTACCAACTCTTTATGTTATGAGTAGAGGCTTTTCAGACATAGACAGTATTTGAGTCTTCTTATGGATCTTGTGTTCCTATTTGACCTGATTATCCATTTATGTTATTCCGACTTTACCTATTATGCTTCTGCTTATCTTTGTTATGCTTGAGAATGCTATGACCAAGGGTTAGCTTTGGGCACTTGTGGTCCCAAGTCTCGTTTTATGTCTAGGGTTAACCTTGGGGCATGACAAACTTGGTATCAGAGCCTCAGGTTCAAGAGACCTAGGATGTCTGAAAGCCGCATTGAGTAGAGTCTTTTTTTCATGTGTGTAAAGCACGCCACACATATGAGAGAGAAGCTATGAGGTGTCTTAGAAAACTTCACTTCTTTCATGATCACGTTGTGCGATAGAGCTTAACTCTTATGTTCCTCTAATCCTCATCTTGTACATTTCAGATTATGCCTCTTCGACGTGCTATGCCTCCCCGAGCAACTCGGAATGTTATTCCTCCCGTTCCTGTCCCTGATGTCATGAATGAGGAGTTCAGAAATGCCATCTATTTGCTAACCCAGACCTTGGCCACTCAGGCTAATCGGAAGGCTCCTACCCCTGCTCATCCTCAAGGTGGGGTAGTGGCCCGAGTTTGTGACTTTATCTGTATGAACCCGCCCAAATTTTGGGTTTCAAAAGTGAGTGAGGACCCGCTTAACTTTATTGATGAAGTGAAGAAGATATTCGAAGTTATTCAAGTGGTTGGAGTTGATTGTGTTAATCTGGCATCCTATCAACTCAAGAAAGTAGCTCATATTTGGTTCACGCAATGGAAGGAGACTAGGGTGAGGGATGCAGTCCCCACGACTTGGGAGTGTTTTGAGAGGGCCTTCCTTGATAGGTTCTTCCCCCGAGAGTTGAGGCAAGCAAAAGTGGAGGAATTTGTGAACTTGATACAGGGGTCGATGTTGGTTTAAGAGTATAGTTTGAAGTTCACTCAGTTGTCTAGATATGCTCCTTCCATGGTAGCGGACCCGCATGATCAAATGAGCAAGTTCATCTATGGGGTTTCTGATACGGTGAAGAAAGAGTGTAGGTCTGCTTTGCTATTGAGTGACATGAACATTTCCCGACTTATGACTCATGCCCAACAAATTGAGGGTGACAAGCTTAGAAAGATGACAAGGGAGAATTAGAGGCTAGATCCGAGGGATCAAGTTTTGGTCATCACAGGTCCGAAGGTGGACATCGCTCCTCATTCCAGAAGAAGTCATCAAGCCCCATTCATTCTTCTGCTAGTTCTCCTACCCAGGCCTAGAGGCCTCGTCATGATCAGGGTGGTAGAGGATCTGATTCCTATTCCAGTCTCAGCGTAGTGTTGCTAAGGGATCTTCCTACCCAGCTTGTGGTAAGTGTGGGAAGAGTAATCCATCCTGGTGAGTGATTGGCCGGGTCAGGTGGTTGCTTCGGATGTGGTCAGAATGGACATCGTATCAGAGATTGCCCTTTAGCTAAGAAGGGGCAGGGAAATAGTAGGGCTTAGTCTACTCCAGTAGCCCCAGGAGGTCGACCAGCCTAACATGGCGCAACTTCTAGTTCTGGTGGTCAGTGCCAGAACTGTCTTTATGCTATGTCCTCTCATCAGGATCAGGAGGGTTCCCCAGATATTGTTAGTGGTATGTTGAAAGTCTTCTCTTTCGATGTGTATGCTTTGTTGGACCTCGGTGCTACCTTATCTTTTGTGACCCCATATGTAGCATGTAAGTTTGAAGTATGTCCTGAATTACTTTTAGAACCCTTTTGTGTTTCTACTCCTGCTGGTGAGTCAGTCTTAGCCAAAAGAATCTACCAAGATTACCCTATATCGGTCCTTCATAAAGTCACTTAAGCAGATCTAGTAGAGTTGGAGATGACTAATTTTGATGTCATTCTTGGCATGGATTGGTTGTATGCATGTTATGCTTTTGTTGATTGTCGTACTCGGGTTGTCAGTTTCAAGTTTCCAAATGAACTCGTGTTAGAATGGCAAGGTAGTCCCCCTTCCTCGAAAGGTCATTTCATATCTTATCTTATGGCTGGGAAGATGATTTCAAAGGGGTATATTTATCACATAGTGCGGGTTATGGACACAGAGTCCGAAGCCCCATCCCTTCAGTCTATTCCTGTTGTGAATGAGTTTCCAGAAGTGTTTTCCGAGGATTTGCCCGGAGTCCCTCCCGAGCGGGAGATAGATTTTGGGATAAATCATCTCCCAGATACGAATCCTATCTCTATTCCTCCCTATAGAATAGCTCCCGCAAAACTTAAGGAATTAAAAGATCAGTTGAAGGATCTTCTTGATAAAGGTTTCATCAGGCCTAGCCTCTCTCCATGGGGTGCCCCAGTTTTATTTGCTCGAAAGAAAAATGGTTTGCTTAGAATGTGTATTGACTACCGTCAGTTGAACAAGGTCACAATCAAGAACAAATATCCCATTTTTAGGATTAATGACTTGTTCGATCAGCTTCAGGGTGCTAGTTTCTTCTCCAAGATTGACCTTAAATCCGGTTATCATCAGCTTCGTATTAGAGAGTGTGATATTCTGAAGACACCCTTCAGGACTCGGTATGGTCATTATGAATTTGTTGTGATGTCTTTTGGTCTAACGAATGGTCCTGGAACCTTTATGGATTTGATAAATTGTGTGTTCAAACAGTACCTGGATATGTTTGTGATTGTTTTCATTGATGATATCCTCATCTACTCTCGGAGTGAAGAGGAGCATGTATACCACTTGAGGGTTGTGTTTCAAACTCTCAAGGATAGACAGTTGTTTTCTAAGTTCAGCAAGTGTGAGTTCTGGATGCAGTCTGTTGCTTTTCTAGGTCATATTGTGACTAAAGATGGTATTCGGGTTGATTCTCAAAAGATAGAGGCAGTAAAGAACTGGCCTAGACCTACTTTCCCATCTGATATTATGAACCTTTTTGGGTTTGGCTGGTTACTACAGGAGGTTTGTGGAAGGATTTTCTTCCATTGCTTCCCCTTTGACCTGATTGACTCAGAAAAAGGTAAAATTTTAGTGGTCCAACTTGTGTGAGAAGAACTTCTAGGAATTGAAGACTAGATTGACCACAGCTCTAGTGTTAGCTCTACCCGAGGGCCTAGATGACTTTGTGGTGTATTATGATGCTTCTAGGATTGGTTTGGGTTATGTTTTGATGCAGCGTGGTAAGGTAATTGCTTATGCTTCGAGACAACTTAAGACTCATAAGAAGAACTATCATACTCATGATCTTGAGTTGGCAGCCGTGGTCTTTGCGTTGAAGATTTAGAGACATTACTTGTATGGTGTGCATGTGGATGTATTCACCGATCATAAGAGTCTTCAGTATGTGTTCACTCAAAAGGAATTTAATTTACGACAAAGGAGATGGCTTGCGCTCCTTAAGGATTATGATATGAGTGTGCTTTACCATCCGGGTAAGGCCAATGTAGTGCAGATGCTTTGAGTAGACTGTCCATGGAAAGTGTGACTTCTGTTGAAGATGGGATGAACAAAGTGGTTAAGGAGGTTCATAGGCTAGCTCGGTTGGGAGTTTGCCTTATAGATTCGATAAAAGGTGGTGTGATTGTATAAAATGGTGCTGAATCATCTTTGGTAGCTGAGGTGAAGGCAAAGCAAGACAAAGATCCCATTCTACTTCAGCTTAAGAGTGCAGTTCATCAGTAGCGGGTGGAGGTTTTTTCCCAAGGGGGAGATGGTGTGCTCATTTTCCGGGTCGCTTATGTGTGCCAGATGTAGATGGGTTGAGACAACAGATTGTGACTGAGGCTCACAGTTCTAGATATTCCATTCATCCGGATGCTACTAATATGTACCGTGATCTACTGGAAGTATTTTGGTGGAATGGTATGAAGAGGGACATAGCCGGGTTTGTGGCTAAGTGTCCCAACTGTCAACAATTAAAGGTGGAGCATCAAAGGCCGGGTGGCATGATTCAAGATATTGACCTTCCTACTTGGAAATAGGAAGCAATTAATATTGACTTTATTACTAGTTTGCCTCGTACTCGAAGGCAACATGATTCTATTTGGGTGATTGTCGACCGGATGACCAAGTTATCCCACTTCTTGGTTGTTAAGACTACCGATTCAATAGACGATTATGCCTGACTCTTCATCTGGGAGATAGTTCGATTGCATGGTGTTCCCTTGTCTATTATTTCTGATAGAGGTCCTCAGCTTACATCTCAGTTTTGGATATGGTTTCAGAAAGGTCTTGGTACCCAAGTGAAGCTTAGCATAACTTTTCATCCTCAGACAGAAGGCCATAAGAGTTGGAAGAGGTTCATCCCATTTTTCATGTTTCCTTGTTGAAGAAGTGTGTTGGTGATCCAAACTTGATTGTCCTTTTGAAGGATGTGGGTGTGAAGGATAGTCTCACCTATGAGGAGGTTCTCGTAGAGATCCTTGATCGTCAGATTTGGAGGTTGAGAAATAAATAAGTTGCTTCGGTAAAAGTTCTTTGGAGAAATCAGCTTGTTGAAGGAGCTACTTGGGAAGCGGAAGAGACCATGAAGGCCAAATATCCTCATCTCTTTCCTTCCAATTCAGTTCCATCTTGAGGTACTAGTTTCCTTCTTAGTATGTCCCTCCGATTCTATTCCCCCAGTTTCTCTCATAATCCTAGCATGCATTCATGTTTTCTAAGTTGATGTAGCCATGTTTTAAGTAGGAAAGTTTAGTTTTCATGTTTATTCCTTGATTTCCTTGTTATGTTGCTGGTTGGGCTATTTTCTCTTCAGTTTCCATTGCTTAGTCTTCATTCATGGATGAATGATCCTAAGGGGAGATATTGTAACACCCCGAAAACTGATCCAGCTTTTAAACTCAGAACCTGTAAAAAAAATTGAACTTCCAGGGATCACGGGTCAAGTCCACGAGCTGTGGGTGGTTCCACAAGTCGTGGAAGTGACTCATGATTCCAGTCATGCAGACCATCCACAGGTATGAGAACCATGAGTCAGGTTCACGGTTCATAGAAGTTTCCATGGGTCGTGGAACCAACTCGTTGAACTCAAACGGAGAGTGGCCAGGTCCCCTGATTCCCATGACTTGGTCCTATGACTCGTGGAAGCTTCCACGAGTCATCCTGTTGAATTGTAAGGAACCTTCAGCAGCTTGAAATCTTGGGCAGTTTCCACGAGAAGGAACCACGAGTCATGGTTAGGTCTACGAGTCATGGTTAGGTCTACGAGTCATAGACTCCACCCGTGGAACCTGAAGCCAGATTTTAAATCAGTTTTTCCTAATTAAGTCCCAGGAGTATTTTAGTCATTACCCACTCTTTTAACTCCTAAATGATATCATGTTTACTATTTCAAGAAGGGTTTTCACCCTCATTATCCTAAGTTCCTTCTTATTACTTCACTCCCCTCACAAAAAGGGAAATTCTTCTCCAAGCTTCAAGTCTCAAGCTTCAAGTTCAAGCCTCCTAACTCTTTCCAATTCAAGTGGGTTATCTTCAATCAAGGTATGTGGGTATCCAACAATGGTTTACTTTCACCCTTGTGCCCCAAACCCCCCAATTCTTATTTTGAATTATGAACTTGTGAAATTAGGGTTTTGATCTAAATTGGGGAAAAACTTATGAAATCAGTTTCTAAGCATCAATTCATGGTTTCTCATGGTTTATTTATGATTTTATTAAGATTACTTATTGGTTTCAAAATCCCATGCATTAAAGTTGATTTCTAGTATGATTCCATTGAATTGCATATTTTCAAGTGAAAGTTTACATGTTTAGATAATATGTCATTACGTATTTATGAAATTGCATGCCTAATTCTTCAAGCATGAATTTAAGAAGGAAAAATATGTTTTGAATTATGGCTATTCTAAGATTCAAGAACCTATGATAAGAGAATTGCATGATACCCGATGTGTTTTCATGCTTTTCAATAAGATTTGGCATGAGATTGTGTCACTATGAATTTATGAGCTATATGTACATATTTTGGGAGTAGTATTTAGCACCGAGCGATGAGGGTTCGATTACGCAAGTCCAAAACTATGTTGCCAGTGTAGGTTATAAAATGAAGTGCCCTATGGGCTTATGAGAGTGGATCCACATCTTGACAAATGGTGTCCTGTGTTTTAGCGGGTATTAGGGTAGCTTTGCCAACTAGGGTTATATAGGTGGGTATGGTGACTCGTTCCTCGGCACGGTTCAAGTCAGCTTTGCTAACTAGGGTTATATAGTTAGATTCCATGTAGATCACATGATCTATTGTTGGTTATAAGAAACTCTCGTATGAATGATTTCAAGTTTTCTAAGCTTTCTGATATCTTATTTTGAAGTTTTGACTATGAACTCATGCTTATTACTCAAACTATGATATTTACCTATGACTTCTTCGATTATACATGAATTCAGTTTCCGATTATGTTTTAAGCAAGCTTTCATATTATTTAAGCATATCTCGTATACTCGGTACATCTTATAGTACTGACGCATATCTTGTGTTGCATTCTTTGATGATGCAGATTCTGGAGTCTTTTCCCAGGAATGTGGCTAGAGCTTCCAGGCCACTCTATCTGTTTGCTGTTGGTGAGTCCTCTTAGGTCGAGAACTGGTTATGTTCTTAGCGTGTGTCAGCTTTTATTTCTGTACCTTGAGTTAGCGAAGGTCTTGTCCTAGCAACTCTTTATGTTATGAGTAGAGGATTTTCAGACATAGACAATATTTGAGTCTTCTTATGGATCTTGTGTTCCTATTTGACCTGATTATCCATTTATGCTATTCTGACTTTACCTATTATGCTTCTGTTTATCTTTGTTATGCTTGAGAATGCTATGACCAAGGGTTAGCTTGGGGAACTTGTGGTACCAAGTCCCGTATTACATATTGGGGGTAACCTCGGGGAGTGACACACTCGTCCCATTTCCATTCCTCCGTATCGTATGGCTCCGGCAGAGTTAAGGGAACTTAAGACTCAGCTGCAGGATCTCCAAGATAAGGGATTTATCCATCCCAGTTCATCGCCTTGGGGTGATCCTATTTTGTTTGTAAAGAAAAAGGATGGTAGTACGGGGATGTGCATAGATTATAGCCAGTTGAACAAGGTGACCATCCGTAATAAGTACCCTCTACCCCGCATTGATGATTTGTTTGACCATTTTCAGGGTGCATCATTGTTTTCCAAAATTGACTTGAGGTCGGGGTACCATCAGTTGAGGATTAGGCCTGAGGACATTCTTAAGACTACTTTTTAGACTCAGTATGGGCATTATGAGTTCCTAGTAATGTCGTTTGGTTTGACCAATGTGCCGACAACATTCATGAGTTTGATGAATGGGGTATTTAAGTCATATTTGGGTTCCTTCGTGATTGTGTTTATCAATGATATTTTGATCTACTCCAAGAGTAGGGAGGAGCATGCTAATCATCTTCGTATTGTGTTGGACATCTTGAGACGCCAGAAGCTTTATGCGAAGTTCACTAAGTGTGAGTTTTGGTTGACTTTAGTTGCATTGTTGGGGCATGTAGAGTCATAACAAGGGGTGATGGTGGATCCCCAGAAGATTGAGGCCCGGCCTAGCTCTATGATAGAGGTGAGGAGTTTTGTTGGGCTCACAGGGTACTACCGGAGGTTTGTTAAGGATTTTGCGTCTATTGCTACTCACCTGACCAGGCTGACATAGAAAGATATACCATTTGTGTGGTCCTACAAGTGCGAGGAGAGCTTCCAAAAGCTCAAGACACTTCTGACCACGGCTCTTATGTTGTCCTTGCCGATTGAAGGTAAAGACTTTATTGTTTACTTTGATGCTTCACATTCTGGTTTGTTTGCTGTGTGATGCAAGATAGGAATGTGATAGCCTATGAATCTAGGCAGTTGAAGGTGCATGAGAGTAACTACCCGACTCATGACTTAGAGTTGGCAGCAGTGGTCTTTGCACTTAAGATTTGGAGATACTATCTCTATGGTGTCAAGTGTGAGGTGTTCACCGATCATCGTAGCCTGCAACATGTGTTCACTCAGAAGGATTTGAATTTGAGGCAGATAAGGTGGATGGAGTTATTAAAGGACTATGATGTGATTGTTCAATATCATCCGGGTAAGGATAATATGGTGGCAGAAGCATTGAGCTGGAAACAGTTAGCATGGGTAGTTTGGCTTGTTTGGGTGTGTCCAAACGACCACTAGCAAGGTAAATTTGGGCCTTGGAGGCCAAGTTTATGTACTTGGGTGTTTTAGAACAGGGTGGGTTATTGGCCAACTTTGAGGTCAAAGCCACCTTCATAGAGGAAATAAAGGCCAAACAGTTTTAGGATCTGAAACTGAGTAAGCGTCGAGGTAAGGTAATATCCGGAGAATCCAGGCATGTCACATTAGACTCCGATCGAGTGCTACATTTCAGAGAAAGGATTTGTGTTCCTCGAGTTAATGATATAATTCTGAAAATCTTGGAAGAAGCTCATGGTTCGCGGTAATCAATTCATCCGGGTGTGCCTAAAATGTACAGGAACTTGAGGCAGCATTACTGGTGGCCTGGGATGAAAAAGGACATAGTCAACTTTGTGTACAAATGTAAGAACTACCAGCAGGTAAAGTATGAACATTAGAGACCTGCCGAACTACTTCAGAGAATGCCAATTCCAGAGTGAAAGTGGGAAAATGATAGCCATGGACTTTGTGGTGGGTCTTCCTAGGACATTGGGGAAGTATAACTCAATATGGGTCATTGTTGACAGGATGACCAAGTCCGCTCACTTCATTCCAATCAGGGTAGATTACAATTCGCAGCAATTGGATAAGATCTATGTGAAAGAGATTGCGAGATTACATGGGGTGCCACTGTCAATCATTTCAGACAGGGGTACGCAGTTTACCTCTAAATTTTAGGGCAAGCTACATGAAGAGTTGGGTACACAACTCACTTTTAGCACAGCCTTCCATCCTTAGACTGATGGTCAATCAGAGAGGATGATCCAAGTATTGGAGGATATGCTAAGAGCATGTGTGATGGACTTCGGGGGCCATTGGGACCAGTTCCTACCATTGTGTGAATTCTCATACAACAATAGCTACCGCTCCAGTATTGACATGGCACCATTTGAGGCATTGTATGGGAGGAGCTGCAGATCACCGGTTGGGTGGTTTGAGGAAGGCGATGTAAAGCCTTTGGGAGTGGAATTGGTAAAGGAAGCGCAAGAAAAGGTAAGGGGCATTCATGCTAAATTGCTGGCTGCCCAAAGCAAGCAGAAGGAGTATGCAGATTGCAAGGTCTGGGACATGGAATTTCAGGTTGGTGAACAGGTATTGTTGAAAGTGTCACCAATGAAGGGAGTTATGTGGTTTGGTAAGAAGGGAAAGCTTAGCCCTCGGTTTATCGGTCCATTTGAGGTTCTTGAGGTTGTGGGGCCAGTGGCTTACAAGTTAGCACTACCGCTCAGTTTTTTGGGAGTCCATCTGGTATTAAATGTATCCATGCTTAAGCGATACCATGGGGATGGGGACTACATCATCAAGTGGGATGAGGTCCTTTTCAATAAGGATCTTCATTATGAAGAGGAACTAGTCTTGATTTTTGCTCAAGATGTTCAGAGATTAAGAACAAAGCTGATTGATATGGTAAAGGTTCAGCGGAAGCATCATCTGGTTGAGAAAGCCACTTGGGAAACCGAGAAGGACATGCGGGACAAGTACCCTCATTTGTTTGAGAATTCAGGTACTACACTTTCTTTCCTTTATTTCCCTAATTTCGAGTTTGATCGTTCGAGGATGAATGATGGGTAAATTGGTATCTGTTGTATTGATTGGGTCCGTCATTATGGGTAGTCCAATCGTGCCAAGTTTTAGAGCTAGAAAACTCCGCGTTTGGGAGTTTGAAATTTTAGGCTAGGCTAGCCTCGGCCGCTTTTGGAGCGAGGTGGAGTCTAGGGAAATCCGGTTAAGGATTTGGTTAGGTGTCTTGTTTTGAGCTAATTTTCCACGTAGCCAAGACATAAAGGAGTCCAGGGGACTTTTCGGAATCAAATTCGGGTAAGTAGAACTCCCGGAACCGTGTTTGACCTGAAAGGGTTGTTTCAGATCGTCGGGGGAAGCAAGTGTGTTGTAAAATGGGCAAATTTTGGAGATTTTTGGACATTATGTCCATGAAGAGCGCAACGGCTCTGCCGTAGCGACCTCCGCTATAGCGGTGGAAAAGACCATTATAGCAGAAGTCAAGGCGTCAACACCGATCAGAACCGCTATAGCAGAATGCTTCCGCTAAAGCGGAACCATTATAGCGGAGCATGAACCGCTATAGCGGGCTCGACGGGAATTAATGCAGAAACATTCCCCAAAATGTTCAGATTTCACAATTTCATTTTGGGAGAAGGGCAAGGCGATTCCAGTCGATTTTCCTCCATTTTCCATTGTTTTTCTTCCCTAAGGTAAGGTTTCTACTCCCCAAACTTCGTACTACTTTTTCTACGCGGTAGAATTGCTAGAAAGGAACTTGGGGAAAGGTTGGAATAACCTAGGGATGGTAGAATCTGGGGAAGAAGCGGGATTATAGGCATGAAAGTTCTTGGGTATTGTTTAAAATAAGGTTTATTGATCGCATGTTGTTAAATTCTCCATTTCTATCTGTGAAAATGATAGAACTAGGGGAATTAATGGTGAGAAACCCAGGAAAAAGGGTAGAATGATCATGGTTGGTCTGGAATTTGGTGTAATACGGATAATATGCAGGCCTTATTTGTTAATTCAAGTACTTGTATGTTGTTTTAGACCAAGAACGAGAAAGGAATCCGGAACACGGGAAAGCTCGGGTTGAGTAGAGCTTGGATCATTTTGAGGTAAGTGATGGCTTACGATTCCTGTGAATGTTGTATATTTTTATACTCTTATCTAAGTGTTTGTATGAATTACATTTCTTACAGGAATTGTTTAGAATGTCTAAGGGTCCTGTTTTACAGTCTGTGGATTGAACAGTGTGTTGCTTGTTGGTTTTACAAGTTGTTGTTCATTATTTTACTATGGATTAATTGAAATTCGGTTGGCTCAGGTACCACGCCTGGTAAGGGAATACTAATGGGTGGCTCGGGTACCATGCCTTGTACGGGTATAAGAAATAGTTGGTTCGGGTACCACGCCTAGTACAGGATACTAACGGTTGGCTCGGGTACCACGCCTGGTACGGGTTTATTTTACTGCATCATTGCATTGATATTGTTGTATTACATTGACTATTATTGGTTTCGTGAGTGGACCAGGCTATTTTATTGAAATGTTATATTTGTTTATGGTCCTTGAGTGACCGAAAATCCTGTTATATCTATTGAGTTGGCCTTGGATTAGGCCGGGTTGTCTATTTAACACTTGTTGACACCCAATTTTGACCTCCGTATACCTCTCACGGGTTGCTATTTTACTAGTTATTCTTATTTTTTTTAAGCTGAATTTTTTCCTCGCGTATTGCTTTTATTTACTAAATAAATCATGTATTTTATCGTCGTCTTGACACTTACCAAGTTTATATGTAATTTATAAATATATAATTTATTTCTTATTATTACTATTCCATCATAAATTTCGTATAACATTACATGTAATTGGTTTACGTACAATATATATATACGTAATTTATTTATAATTTTAAATAATATATGTAAATTGTTATGTACGTAGTATATTTATTTATTAATCTCGTTAATTATGTTATTAATTAAATGGCAGCTCAATTTGTAATTCTCTTACCAATTTATTTAAATTCTAGCCCCTTTTGAGTCAATTTCTTTCAATTCTAGCCTAAAATAGAGTCAATTTGGACTCAATTTCAAATGCTCCATTTCAATTTCAATTCGGGTACCCATTGACCCGTTAATCCGACCCGCGTCAAATTCAATTTCAACCGTTGATCAAATTTGATCAAAGGTCGAGATCAAGTCCCCATTTCTCTTTCCTTTTAAACAAATATACCCCCAAACCCTAATCACTTCTCCCCCCATAGCCGCCCCTATACTCTCTCCTCTTCTCCTCTCACCTCCACCACCTCTCAACCCACCGCCTCACGCCTTTCCTCTCAGCCGCCTCCCTCTCTCTCAACCAGCTACCTTCACCTGCTCCGGCCACCTCCAGTCACAGAGCAGACCAACCACCGCCCCATCTTCCTCTCCCCTATCGTCGCGGCTTCGACCACCAAAACCCCACGCTGTCGCTAGCCGTCCACACCCTCCTCTGTCATCTTCTTCTCCGCCACTCCGCCGGAAAATACGTTGCCTCTTTCATCAACTTCGGCCACCACCAGAAACCCACCGCTATAAACCAGCCACCAACACCCTCTTACTTATCCCCCGCTACTGCGACCAGAAAACCCCAGCCGCGACCTCTTTTCCCCCACCATTCTTTCTCTCCCCCTCTCTCTCTATTTACGATGAACTCCACTGCAATACCAGCCGCCGCAGCTTTATCCGTGGTCGGCGGAACGACCGCGCCGCCACCACCCTTTTCCCGCCGCTGGCGAGCCGATGGAGGCCCACCGCTCCTACACGAAACAGCCGCCCCATCGTCCCTCTCTCTTCCACTCTCTCCTCTCCGCCACCACCAACAAAAAAAATCCTTCACCTTCACCCATTCCTCTTCGTTCTCTCCCGTCGACCACCGTCCCAAACCCGCATAATCCCTAATCAACTCTTCCGGTAAACAACCACCAAACAGACTTGCCTCCTCCCCTCTCTATATTTTTGGGTTAATATCTGGTGAAGAAGGCCCGGCTAACATCACATCACTAATATTGTTGGTGAAATGCATTCGATAGTGTTTAACACTCATGGACCGCATCTTATCAGGTTACTGAGCGTAACTTATGGCAGGCTCAATTCATCTCCGGTATGATCTTTTGGTGTTTGTTTTGTAGTTACCCCTCTATTTAGATTCATTTCTCGGCTGATTTTTGAAATTGGAGAATTTGTGCAAGTGTAGTGATTATTTTCATTCAAAGCATGTTGGCTCTTACTTCTTCTATATCAGGATGTTGTCACGTGCACTATGTTTTAATACTTTGTCACATTTGAATTAGCTACTGATTATCATGGAATATGTGTTTGCTTAGTCTAATGTCATCGTCTAAACATATTGTGATGCTCCATTCTAAATTCACTTTCATGATCAATCTAATGTTGAATCAATTATCGAACCAAATATAGATTTGGTTAATTATTTGCCTGAGTATGGTAGTTCACATCGTTCTTTGTTCAAATGTGTAATGACTTTGGAACTTGTCTAATTTTGATAACCTTGTGTAAAATTTGATTTCTCTGGCTAAGTTGATTCATTGACAGCTCTGTGATTAAATATGGCAGCTAGAGATTTGACTTCATCCAAAAGTAGTTGTAGTAATCATGTAGTTATGGAAAGTTGATCTATTTTAGTACCCAAATAAATTCTTCTTCCTTCTCTTCTTCTTCCTTTAATTGTGAAAGATTTTGAATTTTCTTATTTTGGTAAGCTTGGATTGTGTTAAGATTAATTTGATTGAGGAAAATCTTTTATGATTCATACCCTTTCCTTTTCTTTCTCATGGCTAATTGAGACAACTTTGGTACTTGGCCATTTATAGTAAAGATCTTATCCATCTGACATTTAATTGAGAATATTATGTGGCTGATTTGTGTGTGGTTTATTTCAAAATATGTGACAACTTCTTTACATGTTATTATGGAGTTTGTTTGACACCGAAATAAACTCAATTACTCTGTTTAAGGGAAGGATCCCCATAATTGATTCTAATTGATAATCCTTGATTATTTTTTCCTTTGATCACTCTCTCTCTGTTGATTTGGTTATGACTAGTATATAAGCAGTATTCTCCTGTTCTCTTGATGACTGGAAGTTTCCCCCTACTTCCGGACGAGACAGGACTCATATTGACTACTCTCATATTGTTAAAAGGCTCTCTACTGTGAACAAAATTGTTGATTGCTAAATGTTGGATTTTAAATTTCTCTTATTGTTTACTGCAAACCGGTATGTCTCTTAATTCGTATACATAATTTATGAGTTTGATAGAAAGCATGACTATAGGAGTTTAAAGCTAATAACTTATTGCCTACTTGATTATGTGATCCAAACTGCCACTACTTGTAGATCATGTATTAGTTATATATGTTTCTGCCATGATTCTTTCTTGCTATTGTTCTGGCAATGCCTAGAACCCTTGAGGTTCTCATGAAACTTTGCAATTTCAGGGACTAGTATTGGGAATCGTTATAGGCTCCTTTGCATTTTTGTATATTTATCTTTAACAGGTTCTTTGCTAGCATTCGGTTGAGACCTTGAAGAGTTGCCAGGAATTGGGAGTCTCCAAGATTTAGATCTGTTTATTTTATTTTTCATTCATTTATTTGGTCTGTAATATTTTGTATAAACTTCGATAAATAAACGAAATTTAGGGGGAACTGCTACGGGGAGGGGCAAACTACGTGCTACTTTCTTAATCGTAAACCATAGAAATTATGCCTATAGGATTTCTGTTGATATCATTTATTAGAAATTATGCCTATAGGAGTGTATTAATATCATTTGTTAGAAATCATGTTTTAGGTTTTAAAATCCGCTATGTCTTTTAAAAATCAGAAATCGTGCTTATATGATATTTCTGTTTCAACATGTTAAATATAATATTATTTACCTAGAAACCATGCTTATAGGCTTAAAACTGTTTTCAGTTGTGAAACCACGCCTAAGAGTCAAATCTGTTTTAGCATATTAAAGTCATTTTCAGCATGTTTAAATCTGTCAAATTAAATTCAGTTTCAGCATGTTTAAATCTGTTAAATTTAATTCAGCATATTAAAGTCAGTTTCAACATGTTTAAATCTGTTAAATTTAATTCAGCATATTAAAGCCAGTTTCAGCATGTTTAAATCTGTCCAAATTTAATTCAGCATATTAAAGCCATTTTTAGCATGTTCAAATCTGTCAAATTTAAGTCGGTATATTAAAATCAGTTTCAACATATTTAAAATCAGTCTTAGTATATTAAATGGTTGTCGTTTATGGACTTAAGTTAGTTCCAGCATGCTAAATAATTAGAAGCTTTGTTCATAAGACTTTCATTAAACAACTTGCTCATAGGATTTATTAATAAATATTTTGCACGTTTTCATCGCTAGATATCATGCTACATAAAGTGTTAATTGTACGAATGGTGAGGCCTATGTGAGATCATTTATGGGCTACTTGTTCCCCAGTCCATGTATGTTTTGATTGACGTTAACCCCGTGTCTAATTAGGAAACCTAAGATTTTATTTGTCTAGATCCATATCCAGTTAGTAAGTCCAATGCCTCTCGGACATTAAGTTGGGACGGGTAGGCATACTAAGGTACGCTAGATTTTTCATTTCTTTAGTACGCTCCTAGGAATAATAATCTTAATAACCAATTTAGGCGGGTAGATAGACGGATATGATGGAAATCGACCCGAGCAGAATACGACAATGTCTTTGGAATTGTCTCCGATAATAAGCCGGGCGCTGATCCGAATAGGTTAGAATTAACCTAAGTTTGTTTTTTTTCCATCTGTTTGGGGTAGTTAACTAAGTCACTTAGTAATTAAGTTATCTTCTTTATATCATTGTGTAAATTCTATTATTTTGCTTATCTCTTGTTATTTACTTGTTCATGTATTTAATTGTGATTCACGCCTATTTCTTTCTCACTTGGATTTATTAATAATTTAATTAGAGCCTAACTTATCTGTTTCTTTTAAAAATAAGATTTTTACTTTAATTTATTAACCGACCTTTGTTTATCACATAATTCCCCACATAAATAACGAATCCGGCAGGGACCCACATTTGTGGACCTCGAAAGGTGCTTAACACCTTCCTTTCAAGGTAACTTGAACCCTTACCCGATTTTTGGTTGCGTAGACTTAAAATTTAATTTAATTGTAATTAGTTAGAACGGTGCCCTAACGCGCCTTAAATTCGTTAGGTGGCGACTCTTCACCCTCTTTTTCCTAAAAGAGAGTTGTCACGTCGAATCCCGCTTTTCGCGAGAAAAATGGGGCGCGACAGAATGGCGACTCTGCTGGGGATACTTAGGTTCTAACCATTACGTATTTTATGTTATGTGGGAATTTGTGTTACCTTATTTTATTTTTAAAAAAAACTTTTTTTCTTCCTAATTAATTTTGTTATTTTTATTTTTCATGTTTAGCTTGCTCTTTTGACAAATTACTTGTGATTCTTTATTAATTTGTTTACTTGTTTTTTTCTTTACTGCTTTCATTAACTGTTCAATATGTTAATTTCCTTTTTTTATATGCTACATGTTATCGCTTTTCATAACTGGCATTCCGTTCATACTTCCCCCACTTGAAAACTTCACACTTTCACACACTATACACGTGAGTTGTGCCTTTGCACTTCTCCAAAATTCTTTCAAATACCCATTTTAGAGAGTTGGCATAGACGTGAGGTGAGTGGATAGTTTTGCTACCGTGTGACCACGTGCCTCCTCGCATAGGAAAACCTTGAGTCTGTGTCCATCCAAATCTTGAAAACCTAAGATAGCGTTGTACCCACCCCTTATACTTGAGTCATGCATGTATTAACTAAATGCGTGTTCGTGACACAAAAATGATGCATATATGTTAATCTTTACGTTTACGTTATTATTTTACCTACTCGATTATTTAATTCGTGTCCTAGCTATCCCTTGCTCTTAGAATTTCAAGCTCCAGGCGATGTTAAAATTTATTTATTTGCACTTAATGCAAGTAATCTTATAGTACCGTACCTTTTTCCTTTAGGCCCAAATCATACAATCTTAGGGCCTAGTCAAATCCTCCTTTATTCTAACGTTATGATTTGAGCTTGTCCTCTAGAAATCTTCTTTTGACATACAAATCATCTCTTGATTTGATCTATTTCTTGATAGGATATCCTAGACACCTTTCTAACCTCTTAGGGTAATTTGTTACCTTTAGAATATCCTTGACTCATCGCGTTCTACATGGACATATTATTTTCTCTGTCAAAATATTATTTATTTGGGTCCATATTTCATCGTAAGTTTGACTTGCAATCATCAACATTCGAGTCATTTTTCAACTCTCGCAACTTTTGAGTTGTATAGATCCTTCATAACCTTAATTCAATTCTGAATAAATCATAATCTGTTACTCAGATAAATAAGGCATTCCACTCTATGACTCCATAATATTGTTCTTCATAAGATATTTTCTTTCGTGCATTCCTCCTTTGTTAATCATGAATCTACTTATCCTAAGGTTGACTAAAGTTGAACGTTAGATGAAAAAGAATAATGTGGAGAGAGCTCTAGTGTTCAACAATAATCGACCTTGTTCATCCTACGACTCCCTTGTCTCTTAAGTTTGCATCCTAGTATCGTGCCGAACCTTTGAAATCATAAGTTTTGTTACTATCATAAATTTCGTGCAAAGCTCAAATCTCTGCGTTTAAATCACTCTTTAAATTTTAATTCTCGTCCGTTTTGGGCGTCTTTTATTTTTAAGTATCATTATCATTATTATTATTCAATGTTTCAAGCTTATGTATGCTACATGATAATTTTATTTGTGTTTAATTTATTTTGCTCAAAGGTTGTCTAGCGTTTGAACATTGATTCGACTAAGAATCTGCAATATGACAAATATGCACAGTATTCGAAAGAAAGCTAGTCTTCTTCCTTCTAGCTCCAGGCAAAATACTTTTTGGACTATATCTTCTCTCTCCGTCTCTACTCACACACTCTCTGAACAAATATCTTCAGCCCACATTGATCGTGGTACTTTACCGAGAATGATTATATCTGACGAAAATGAGAACAACAAGCTAGGTGCATTGCAAAAAAGGATTCATGATTTAGAGGAGAGGGTGGATGAAAAATTACGCTCTGAAAATGTTTATGACCTGAGGTATAAGAAATTATGTCTACATCCAGGAATTGAATTGCCGCTAGGGTACAAAGTTCCAAGATTCAATGTGTTTTATGGGCATGGAGATCCAATCACACATCTTAAGGATTATTGCAGCAGATTGGTTGGAACAGGACATAACGAGGCTCTTCTTATGAGGTTATTTATTCAGAGTTTATTGGGAATAACACTCACATGGTATGTCATACAAGACTTTGACAAATAGTATTCGTGGGAAAATATGGCTCAAGACTTTGTAGAACAATATAAGTTCAACATTAAGGCAGATGCAACTATATTAAATTTGCTCGGATTAAGAAAATTGAATCACGAGTCTTTTGAAGAATATGTAACACGATGGAGATTAGAAGCTTCTAAAGTGCGTCCTTCAGTACCTGAAGAAGAATTGGTACAAACCTTCATAAGATCACTCGATGGTGTATATTACGAATCATTATACTTCGCAAGTATTCAAAGCTTTGATAATATGATTCGAATTGAGAAAGAATTAGAATATGGCATTCAGACGGGGAGAATCAATGATGTTTCTACAATACAAGCCGCCTTTCAAACATCGAAGAGCTCACAGGATGAAAAAGGAAATAAGATATTGACCCCTATACCTCAAACACAATATCATCAAAATTCTGAACAAGTCCATGCCATTTTTGATGAGCGTCCCCAGTCGTATAACCCACAAAGTTCTCCAGAGGTGTATCAGGCACCCGATTCTTCTCCACAAAAAGAGAGAAAACTTCGCACATTTACTCCTTTAACGGAAACTTTGTCGAGTATATTTCAAAGATTGTGGGCTCAAGGAGTGTTGAAACCAATAAGAGGATGGATTCCTAGGTACTCATCTCCATGTTTTGATCCATTCAAAAGCTGTGTTTATCACTCAAATATTCAAGGTCATGATATCGAGGAATGTTCAGCATTGAGACACAAAATTCAGACTCTGATTGAGAAGGGCAAAATAAAAGTGCAAAGATCACTAAACAGTAATCCTGTCATGATAAATGCAGTCATTGTTCAAGGTGATCCAACAAAAATATTTCCAAGACATTTAACGAGAAAGCGCAAGCTATATCAAAGGAATTGACGAGAACAAGACTCTCATATGCAAAGTGTTATTATCCTCTATTTGTCCGTCTTCTGATCAATAAACTTTTTCTGCTTTTATTCACTCTCTTTTGTATTCCTGGACTACATTTGACCTGATTTCCATTTGGATATGTAGGCAGCTCATTATTGGGTTCGGTCTTAATCTAATAAAATTTTCTTCTCCTTTCTCTTTCGAATCGAATTGGCCTTGACCAAGCTATCCACTCATTAAGACTAAATTCTTTTAATCTATCAAGCGACCAATAATATCATAATGCAGATTCAAAATTAGGATCGTGATGGTCAAGCGCAAGGCAACCATATCTTTTGTGCTAATATTTTCTTTGAGTGAAGCAGGAATACATGACTCTTTACATGAAAATATTGTCTGAGTCTTGAGAAACCTTAAAAATTTCTGCAAACCGGAGGCAATCTTTCGATATGGGAAGATCTGCATAAAGTATTTTATTTTAAACTGGGGCAGAAATTTTTGAGAAGTCCTCAAAAATTTTACCAAAATACATGGCGAGCTCGAATTCACAGAATCAAAACAATGCAAAGAGGCAAAGACAAGTTAAGGTACGTATCAATCTCGTCTTTTAAAACTTACAGCTTTTCTTTGAATGCAGGAATAACAAGTATAAATCACAAAATTATTTTCGCAATCAAGAAAAACAAATCGTCACCAAGAGATGCTCTGCTTCCTCTCGCATCTGACGCAAAGGCTAAGATGTTCTATCCTTATACTTCTGAATTATGCTACTTTTGACCACTAAATACTTAAATTGAGCCACTAGCATTTAGTTAAGCTACTTTTGATCCATTGAATATGAAAATCAAATTATTATTGCTACTAAGTAATTAAATTGTGTTATTACCGAGCTACTAATTTGTAGGCTCGTTCGCCTTAAAAAGGAACACTTCAGGCTTGTTCGCCTTACAAATGAACATGTAGGCTCGTTCGCCTTACAAAGGAACACTTCAGGCTTGTTCGCCTTACAAATGAACATTCAGGATCGTTCGCCTTACAAAGGAACACTTAGGCTCGTTCGCCTTACAAATGAACATTCAGGCTCGTTCGCCTTACAAAGGAACACTTCAGGCTCATTCGCCTTACAAATGAACGTTCAGGCTCATTCGCTTTACAAATGAACATTCAGGCTCGTTCGCCTTACAATAAGACATCTTCTTTTGGCCCTACAAAATATATAAATCATTTTTTTTATATAATCATTACGTACTAACATCTACAGGTTTAACAACTGATGATTTCTCTTCAAAGGTTTAAACTGGGGCAGAATTTTTGAGGTTCCTCAAAAATACTGCAACAACATTAAAGCGATAAGCTTTCTCACCTCTTCTCTTCATTATTATTATTTATTACTATTTTGCGCCACATTAGTCAATACTTCTCTATATTAATGAGCTAACAATTTTATCTAGTTGTGTTAAAAGCTGTAGGCAAGACAAGAAACGGCTAAGAGCAATTCTTCAAAGCATAATTCTTTATTCGTAAATCATATTCACATCCCATTTTGCTCATACTCTAACCTTGTCAACTCGTGCTATCCTGATTCAAAACTCATATTTGTCAATTTTATTTAGGGATCTTGTTCGTCTCTAAATCCAGAACTACACATGGCCTGATTCCCGTAAAAAAGGGATATGTAGGCGACTTGAAGAACCAAAGTCTCGGCCGCAACTCTTTTACAATTCCCCCTTGTTTCTCCGATTTCGAAGAACTACGCCTCCGATCGGACAAAATTGGCTACTAAGTCAACGTTCCTTGCCCGATAATTCATCCTTCATTCCCGAGCAAGGAAGGGGCAGCTGTTGACACCCAATTTTGACCTCCGTATACCTCTCACAGGTTGCTATTTTACTAGTTATTCTTATTTTTTTTAAGCTTAATTTTTTCCTCGCGTATTGCTTTTATTTACTAAATAAATCATGTATTTTATCGTCGTCTTGACACTTTCCAAGTTTATATGTAATTTATAAATATATAATTTATTTCTTATTATTACTATTCCATTGTAAATTTCGTATAACATTACATGTAATTGGTTTACGTACAATATATATATACGTAATTTATTTATAATTTTAAATAATATATGTAAATTGTTATGTACGTAGTATATTTATTTATTAATCTCGTTAATTATTTTATTAACTAAATGGCAGCTCAATTTGTAATTCTCTTACCAATTTATTTAAATTCTAGCCCCTTTTGAGTAAATTTCTTACAATTCTAGCCTAAAATAGAGTCAATTTGGACTCAATTTCAAATGCTCCATTTCAATTTCAATTCGGGTACCCATTGACCCGTTAATCCAACCCGCGTCAAATCCAATTTCAACCGTTGATCATATTTGATCAACGGTCGAGATCAAGTCCCCATTTCTCTTTCCTTTTAAACAAATATACCCCCAAACCTTAATCACTTCTCCCCCCATAGCCGCCCCTATACTCTCTCCTCTTCTCCTCCCACCTCCACCACCTCTCAACCCACCGCCTCATGCCTCTCCTCTCAGCCGCCTACCTCTCTCTTAACCAGCTACCTTCACCTGCTCCGGCCACCTCCAGTCACAGAGCAGACCAACCACCGCCCCATCTTCCTCTCCCCTATCGTCGCGGCTTCGACCACCAAAACCCTACGCTGCCGCTAGCCATCTACACCCTCCTCTGTCATCTTCTTCTCCGCCACTCCGCCGGAAAATACGTTGCCTCTTTCATCAACTTCGGCCACCACCAGAAACCCACCGCTATAAACCAGCCACCAACACCCTCTTCCTTATCCCCCGCTACTGCGACCAGAAAACCCCAGCCGCAAAACATTTTTTTCCCCACCATTCTTTCTCTCCCCCTCTCTCTCTATTTCCGGTGAACTCCACTGCAATACCAGCCGCCGCAGCTTCATTCGTGGTCGGCGGAACGACCGCGCCGCCACCACCCTCTTCCCGCCGCTGGCGAGCCGATGGAGGCCCACCGCTCCACCGCTCCTACACGAAACAGCCGCCCCATCGTCCCTCTCTCTTCCACTCTCTCCTCTCCGCCACCACCAACAAAAAAAAATCCTTCACCTTCACCCATTCCTCTTCGTTCTCTCCCGTCGACCACCGTCCCAAACCCCCATAATCCCTAATCAACTCTTCCGGTAAACAACCACCAAACAGACTTGCCGCCTCCCCTCTCTATATTTTTGGGTTAAGCTCTGGTGAAGAAGGCCCTGCTAACATCACATCACTAATACTGTTGGTGAAATGCATTCGATAGTGTTTAACACTCATGGACCGCATCTTATCAGGTTACTGAGCGTAACTTATGGCAGGCTCAATTCATCTCCGGTATGATCTTTTGGTGTTTGTTTTGTAGTTACCCCTCTATTTAGATTCATTTCTCGGCTGATTTTTGAAATTGGAGAATTTGTGCAAGTGTAGTGATTATTTTCATTCAAAGCATGTTGGCTCTTACTTCTTCTATATCAGGATGTTGTCACGTGCACTATGTTTTAATACTTTGTCACATTTGAATTAGCTACTGATTATCATGGAATATGTGTTTGCTTAGTCTAATGTCATCGTCTAAACACATTGTGATGCTCCATTCAAAATTCACTTTCATGATCAATCTAATGTTGAATCAATTATCGAACCAAATATACATTTGGTTAATTATTTGCCTGAGTATGGTAGTTCGCATCGTTCTTTGTTCAAATGTGTAATGACTTTGGAACTTGTCTAATTTTGATAACCTTGTGTAAAATTTGCTTTCTCTGGTTAAGTTGATTCATTGACAGCTCTGTGATTAAATATGGCAGCTAGAGATTTGACTTCATCCAAAAGTAGTTGTAGTAATCATGTAGTTATGGAAAGTTGGTCTATTTTAGTACCCAAATAAATTCTTCTTCCTTCTCTTCTTCTTCCTTTAATTGTGAAAGATTTTGAATTTTCTTATTTTGGTAAGCTTGGATTGTGTTAAGATTAATTTGATTGAGGAAAATCTTTTATGATTCATACCCTTTCCTTTTCTTTCCCATGGCTAATTGAGACAACTTTGGTACTTGGCCATTTATAGTAAAGATCTTATCCATCTGACATTTAATTGAGAATATTATGTGGCTGATTTGTGTGTGGTCTATTTTAAAATATGTGACAGCTTCTTTACATGTTATTATGGAGTTTGTTTGACACCGAAATAAACTCAATTACTCTGTTTAAGGGAAGGATCCCCATAATTAATTCTAATTGATAATCCTTGATTATTTTTTCCTTTGATCACTCTCTCTCTGTTGATTTGGTTATGACTAGTATATAAGCAGCATTCTCCTGTTCTCTTGATGACTAGAAGTTTCCCCCTACTTCCGGACGAGACAGGACTCATATTGACTACTCTCATATTGTTAAAAGGCTCTCTACTGTGAACAAAATTGTTGATTGCTAAATGTTGGATTTTAAATTTCTCTTATTGTTTACTGCAAACCGATATGTCTCTTAATTCGTATACATAATTTATGAGTTTGATAGAAAGCATGACTATAGGAGTTTAAAGCTAATAACTTATTGCCTACTTGATTATGTGATCCAAACTGCCACTACTTGTAGATCATGTATTAGTTATATATGTTTCTGCCATGATTCTTTCTTGCTATTGTTCTGGCAATGCCTAGAACCCTTGAGGTTCTCATGAAACTTTGCAATGTCAGGGACTAGTATTAGGAATCGTTATAGGCTCCTTTGCATTTTTGTATATTTATCTTTAACAGGTTCTTTGCTAGCATTCGGTTGAGACCTTGAAGAGTTGCCAGGATTTGGGAGTCTCCAAGATTTAGATCTGTTTATTTTATTTTTCATTCATTTATTTGGTCTGTAATATTTTGTATAAACTTCGATAAATAAATGAAATTTAGGGGGAACTGCTACGAGGAGGGGCAAACTACGTGCTACTTTCTTAATCGTAAACCATAGAAATTATGCCTATAGGATTTCTGTTGATATCATTTATTAGAAATTATTCCTATAGGAGTGTATTAATATCATTTGTTAGAAATCATGTTTTAGGTTTTAAAATTCGCTATGTCTTTTAAAAATCAGAAATCGTGCTTATATGATATTTCTGTTTTAACATGTTAAATATAATATTATTTACCTAGAAACCATGCTTATAGGCTTAAAACTGTTTTCAGTTGTGAAACCACGCCTAAGAGTCAAATCCGTTTTAGCATATTAAAGTCATTTTCAGCATGTTTAAATCTGTCAAATTAAATTCAGTTTCAGCATGTTTAAATCTGTTAAATTTAATTCAGCATATTAAAGTCAGTTTCAGCATGTTTAAATCTGTTAAATTTAATTCAGCATATTAAAGCCAGTTTCAGCATGTTTAAATCTGTCCAAATTTAATTCAGCATATTAAAGCCATTTTTAGCATGTTCAAATCTGTCAAATTTAAGTCGGTATATTAAAATCAGTTTCAGCATATTTAAAATCAGTCTGAGTATATTAAATGGTTGTCGTTTATTGACTTAAGTTAGTTCCAGCATGCTAAATAATTAGAAGCTTTGTTCATAAGACTTTCATTAAACAACTTGCTCATAGGATTAATTAAAAAATGTTTTGCACGTTTTCATCGCTAGATATCATGCTACATAAAGTGTTAATTGTACGAATGGTGAGGCCTATGTGAGATCATTTATGGGCTACTTGTTCCCCAGTCCATGTATGTTTTGATTGACGTTAACCCCGTGTCTAATTAGGAAACCTAAGATTTTATTTGTCTAGATCCATATCCAGTTAGTAAGTCTAATGCCTCTCGGACATTAAGTTGGGACGGGTAGGCATACTAAGGTACGCTAGATTTTTCATTTCTTTAGTACGCTCCTAGGAATAATAATCTTAATAACCAATTTAGGCGGGTAGATAGACGGATATGATGGAAATCGACCCGAGCAGAATACGGCAATGTCTTTGGAATTGTCTCCGATAATAAGCCGGGCGCTGATCCGAATAGGTTAGAATTAATCTAAGTTTGTTTTTTTTCCATCTGTTTGGGGTAGTTAACTAAGCCACTTAGTAATTAAGTTATCTTCTTTATATCATTGTGTAAATTCTATTATTTCGCTTATCTCTTCTTATTTACTTGTTCATGTATTTTGTTGTGATTCACGCCTATTTCCTTCTCACTTGGATTTATTAATAATTTAATTAGAGCCTAACTTGTCTGTTTCTTTTAAAAATAAGATTTTTACTTTAATTTATTAACCGACCTTTGTTTATCACATAATTCCCCACATAAATAATGAATCCGGCAGGGACCCACATTTGTGGACCTCGAAAGGTGCTTAACACCTTCCTTTCGAGGTAACTTGAACCCTTACCCGATTTCTGATTGCGTAGACTTAAAATTTAATTTAATTGTAATTAGTTAGAACGGTGCCCTAACGCGCCTTAAATTCGTTAGGTGGCGACTCTTCACCCTCTTTTTCCTAAAAGAGAGTTGTCACGTCGAATCCCGCTTTTCGTGAGAAAAATGGGGCGCGACAACACTTAGGTGTTGTTTATAGGGGATTCCAGGGTGGGTCCGGGTTAGATGAAAAGGGATGATTTATTGGTTATATGATTGTTGCTTACAGTTAAAATGGGTGGATTTCATGCGGAAACAAGCTAGGTAGAGACTTGTAGTCAAGGGGTGCCTGTTGACTTGTTGTATGTCTTCCGTACTTATACTTGATTTGTTGTACTGATTATACACTATGTTTATTTGGAACTGGCTGATGATCCTACCAGTATACAGTGGTGGTGTACTGATACTGTACTTGCTTTTCTTTTTGTGAGTACAGGCAATCTTCCAGCGGTTGAGACGCGACCTCATCTGTAGTACCAGCGTTTCCAGACTTCAAGGGTGAGCTGCTTTGATCGAGCTGCCTTGAATCTATCATTAGAGTTGTAGCCCACTTGTTTGGGCTTAAACTATTTCTTTGTTTTGGGGTTGCATCCCCGTATTCTAGACATTGGTAGATTGTTTGGTACTGCGACTTTCAGATTCTAGGGGGTAATTTCCGCAGGTTTATATTAATGAAGTGGTTTTGTTATTATTGTTTTTCTAGTTTAATTTCCGCACTTTGGTTTTGAGCTGTTAGAACAATTAAGTTCGGGAAAGCGATGGTTCACTCACCCGGGGGGTTGGGTGAGTGCCACTCACGGTGGTCTGGATCGTGACAAAATTGCATGATTTTGTATGGGTTTTGCAAGTGAATTCATATTTCATGATTTGAAAACTAAACTTACTCTAATTTTGTATGCATGGGATGATTTAAGCAAAGTAGCATATTTATAAGCATGACCTCATGAATTTCAAATAAATGCATACCTAGTTCCTATTTTAATGAAATCATGCATGATTATGGAATTGAACTAGTGCCATGCAAACTTCTAAGATATGAATTATTATGAAAGACAAGACACCCGATGTTCCATCAATACTCATGAATTATTTTCTAAAATATGGTTTATGAGTATTATGAAGATCCGGGTTGAAAACATGATTATGTGAGCCTTATGATATATTTTAGAAGTAGTATTTAGCACCGAGCGATGAGCGCTCTAGATAACCCAAGTCTAAAACTATGTTGCCAATGTAAGAAAACCCTTTGTGGGTTATGATAGGATTCTTATGAACATGGTTCTAACCTTTGTCGATTAGGACAATCTTTTTTGGTGTGGGTGTATGACACCGGACTCCATGGTGCTCAACATGGTTTATGTCGGTTAAGAGAAACTCCCCTATTAATTTTTTCAAGCTTTTAAGTTATATGGTATTCTACTTTGAAGCTTTACTTATTACTTTATGTCTTATGCTTAAATTTTGATGTTACTATATTTTCTTCTATTATGCATTAACTCAAATTTAAGCATGTTTTAAGTACATTTACTCATGATATTGCATACACTCATTTACTCAGTACAACCTATAGTATTGACACATGTTCTCACGCTATATCCTATCATGATGTAGATTCAGGCTCTCCATCCCAGACTCGTGGCTAAAGACAGTCCAGGAGTTCTAGCCCAGTTGTCGCCCAGTTTGTTTGGGGTCCATTTGATTTTCTATGTGTCCATACTAAAATGATACCATGGGGATATGGATTACATCATCAAATGGGATTCAGTCTTGCTAGATGAGGACCTTCAGTACGAGGAGGAGCCGGTTGCTATTCTTGATTGAGATATCTAGAAGTTGAGGACAAAGGAGATCAGATTAGTGAAGGTTCAATGGAAGCATCTTCCGGTTGAAGAATCCACTTGGGAAACTGAGAAAGACATACGGGATAAGTACCCTCACTTGTTTGAGGATCCAAGTACAATCTTCTTTTTGTTTTAGCTTATTTTTCTTGATTGATCCTTTGGGGACGAATGATAGATAAATTGATATCTGTTGTAATGACCCTTGCTGTCATAATGGGTGAGCTAATTGTGCAAGAAATTGGATTAGAAAACTTCTGAGTCTGGGAGTTGAAAATTTTGACTAGGCTAGTCTCGAAAAAAATCTGAGCAGGGTGAGGTCTAAGGAAATCCGGGGAAGGATTTGGGGAAATAATTAAGTTTGAGGTTATTTTTCTATTAGCGAAGGCATTAAAGAGTACGTAGGACTTTTCAAAAATGAATTCGCGTCAGTAGAACTCCCAATATCGAACTTGACGTAAAGGGGTTTGTATGAAACATCAAGGTTTGAGGGTGTGTTGTGAAATAGGCAAAACTGAGAGGATTTTTGAGTTTCTGTCGCAATACACCCGCTATAGCGGGTGACATGCCGCTATTGTGATGCCACTATAGCGGAGAAATTCTCGCTATAGCGGGAGTCAAAGGTGGTCAACTCTGCTATAGCGGGAGGCTTTCGCTATGGCGGTGCCGCTATAGTGGGATTGGGGTGCTAAAGTGGGATTAGTCACTGTAAATACATAAACTTTCCTAAAAATATTTATTATTTCTCAAGAATGTTTTGGAGAGGCCTGTGGCAATTTTGGGCGATTCTCAACACTTTTCCACCATAATTCTTTGCTAAGGTAAGTATTTTATCCTCGTAAACTATTACTTCATTTCTTATAGCTTAGAATCATTAGTTAAAGTCTTAGGGAAGGGTTTAACTTAGCCTAGGTTGAATTTTCTGGTGTAAAAAGGAAATTTTGGGATGAAAAACCTTGGGTTCTTGGCTTAAGTTATTTATTTAAGATTTCTTACCGTAATTCACTGCATAACTATGAAATTAGTAGTAATTAGGTGAATTTAAGGTACAAAGACCCTGGGATGGGTGGAATGATTTTGGAATTGGCCTTGGATTTGGGATTAAGTTGTAATCCACAATGATATTGGTCATTTGATTAATTATGTGTTTGTATTCTTGTTTTTAGACCACAATCAAGCTAAAGCTTCAAGAAATGGGAAATCTCCGGTCTAGTAGAACATTAAGGCTTGAATTGAGGTAGATGATGGTTGTTGTATTTCCAAATTATGTTATGTGTGCATGTAACTATTTTATTAGTATTACTTATACAATGCGTATTTAATAAATAAGGGAATGAATACTAAATGATATCGTATTGTCAATCTCATTCAATGAACCTGTCTTAAAGGCTTGTTGGTTGTACAAGTGTGGTTTGTATTCATTTTGGTTGTGATTATTATGATATATGTGATTCCTTTGTTGGCTCGGGTACCACACCTGGTAGAGTTTATTGGTTGGCTCGAGTACCATGCATGGTACATGTTACTCATCGGTTGGCTCGGATAACACGCCTGGTACATATTATATTATGGTTGGCTCAGGTACTACGCCTAGTACATATTTGTTGTAATTATGTGTTTTGATTCCATCAGTGAATTGAGCTTAATTGTTGTGATGTTATTACTAATTGTTGGTCTATGAGTGGTCGAGTTGGTGTGTTTAAATGCTAGAGTGATTTCTTGTGTAAATTGGAATTACATGTTGAACACTATAGATAATGTCCTAGGGATCCGTGGGGAGTTATTGAAGGATGTGACAAAATCTTATATGATTTGTTATTTATGTTTGGACATGTCTCATGTGGTTGTTAAGTCAGGTTGATGATTGAGACTCTTATTTATATTCACTGACTTAGGTTATACATGTTTGTACTGTTTTACTAAGTTATAGTTGTATGTTCATATCTCGTATTTTGGAGCTGGCCGATGATCCTACCAGTACACTATTATTTTTATTTATTGATACTACACTTGATCTTCTTTTGTTGAGTACAGGGCATATTCCGGTGGATGCTGCACAACCTCAGATATAGTTCTGACGACTCCTGAATCCAAGGGTGAGCTACATCTTTAGGGTTGCCATGTATTCTTATATTAATTCTAGTCCCTTGTTCGGACTTATACTTGCTTGTTTTGGGGTTGCATCTCCATCTTTTAGACATGTTTAGAGATTTAGTACAAGACTTTCAGATTCTAGGAGATTGTTTTTCGCAGGTTTTCTATTCTTAAGTTTTTTGATCGGAATCTTGGTTTAAATATATGAATTGGTTAAGCTGCTTGGCTTTCGGGTTAAGTAGGGGTTGGTTGATTTGTTAACCTACTAGGGGTTTAGTGTGGGTGCCACTCGCGGTGGTTTAGGTTATGACAAAGATGGTATTAGAGACCTAGGTTTGTTGATATCATTATACCAAATAGGGTCTAGTAGAGTCTTGCGGAATGGTATGGAGACGTCCTTACTTTTCTTCGAGAGGCTACAAGACTTTAGAAAACTATCTCTTCTTTCTTCCTTCGTCCTATAACTTAATTCCAATTGGTATCTAGTGATCTAAATTGGTATCTGACTTTCTTTATTCTTTTATCCACAGATAGTGAACACTAGACATAATGGAGCAAGGGAAACAACTCCAGCTGCAGGACCGACAATTCATGGGCGAGGAATGGGTAGGGAAAGAGGGAGAGCGACACCTATCAGGGGTGGAGCTCAAGTAGCGGCTGATTAGAGGCTAGCGTTACCTCCTCTACCCTAAGATCATGTTGAGAAGGAGATTAAGGTAGTGCATGAGGATGGCATGGAACCAAAGATGGCAACACTGGTTGGAGGTGCAGGTCTTCCCCTTTTTTCTTCTAAGGTTATTTAGCAGGTGTTGGCATTCTAAGTGGGTTGGATGGTACTGGAGTCACTCTTACTATGCAGGCTACTCAGGTTATGGGTGCCCATCCCGCCTCCACTTTTGCTCCCAATATGGATGAGGCCTTAGGTACAGATGCATTCTTTCATCCGGTGTTAGCCTATCATAACTAGGACTGAGCATGAGTTGTTGACTAAGTTCCTGAAGATGAAACCTCCATCTTTCCATGGTACAGAAGATGAGAATGATTTTGAGTTCATCCTAGATTTCTATGAGAGGTTTCACAAGTTAGGGATTGTACAACAACACGGGGTGGAGTTTGTGACTTTGTAGCTGCATGGTGATGCTAAGAAGTGGTGGAAGGCCCATGTGGAGTGTCATTCTTTAGCGTTGCCTCCGATGAATTGGGCTCAGTTTTATGCCCTATTTTTGGAAAAGTATATGCCCTGTACTCTGAGGGATCGCAAGAAGAATGAGTTTCTGGCCCTTGAGTATGGAAATATGTCTGTTACAGCTTATGAGGCTAAGTTAAATGCCTTGTCTCTCTATGCTACCCAGTTATTGGATACTGAGGAGGATAGGATTTGCTTGTATGTTAAGGGCCTGAATGCTGAATTGCAAGTTCTATCTGTTCACATGACTTCTGCAGGGAAGAGTTTTAATAAGGTGACGGACTATGTAAAGAAACAAGAGGGAGTTAAGAAAGTTGGCAGGCTAAGGTGTTAGCTAAGAAGTCTCGGAGTGTGGGTAATTTCAGCACTTCTTATTACAGTGATCCCAGCCAGTAGGTTCATTCGGCTCATCCTAGTAAGTCAGCCTTGACAGCTTCTACAGGTGGCTATTTAGGGGCTATTCAACAGTATCCAGCTCCTAGAGGTCAGAGGGCTTCCTATTCTTCTGCCAGCTGGCCCTTTATTGAGTGAGGATGTTTCTATTATGGTGATCTGGGTCATTTCAAGAGGGAGTGCCCTCTGAGGGAGGTAGGTAATCATGTACAACAACAAATCAAGGTTGTGGTTCCAGCAGGCGGAGATGATAATGGTAGGGGTCATCCACAGGGTGGACGAGGTAATAATCAAAGAGGCCAAGGTGGTAACAGAGGTAATGGTAACAAGGGAAGAATGGAGTGCAGCCTGCCAAATAGGTTTCCCGAATTGATGATAAATCTCATTGTTATGCCTTCTCGGGCAAGTCTGATGCTATGATAACAGGTACTATTCTCGTCTGTGACTGGATGGCTTCTATTTTATTTGATCTGGGTTTTACATATTCTTATATGTTTGTTAGATTTGCCTTAGGTATGGATTTGATTTATGATGTTCTTGATTCTCCTATTCATGTTTCTACCCCGGTTGGGGAGTCTGTGGTAGTGACCCATGTGTATTGTTTATGCTTTGTTATGTTTATGGCTTTTCAGACTTGGGTAGATTTGGTCATATTGGATATGCTGGATTTTGATATTATTCTTTGTATGACATGTATGTCTCTTTATCACGTTGTTTTAAATTGTAATTCTAAAATAGTAACTCTAGAGATGTTGGGTATGGATAGACTAGAGTAGGAAGGTATGTATAAGCCTAAGCCAGTAAAGAACGTATCCTTTGTTCGGGCTAGAAAGTTAATGGGGAAGGGGTGTTCAGCCTTCCTGGCTCATCTTTGGGTTGTTAGTGCAGAGTCCCTTTCGATTGAGTTAGTCCTTGTGGGTTCTTAAGTTTAAAAGGTATTTCCTACAGATTTGCCTGGTATCACCCCGGACAAGGACATTGACTTTTGTTTTGATTAGGAGTTGGTCACTCGCCTAATCTCTATTCCTTCTTACCGAATGGCTCTGGCAGAGTTGAGGGAACTCAAAACTCAGCTGCAGGAACTTCTTGATAAGGGATTTATTCATCCCAGTGCTTCATCTTGGGGTGCTCTGGTCTTGTTTGTTAAAAGAAGGATGGTAGCATGAGGATGTGTATATACTATATGTAGTTGAACAAGGCTACCATCCGAAATAAGTATCCCTTGCCTCGCATAGATGACTATTTTGACCAGTTACAGGGTGCTTCAGTATTTTCCAAAATTGACTTGAGGTCAGGGTACCATCAGCTAAAAATTAGGCATGAGGATATACCTAAAACGACTTTCAAGACTTGATATAGGCATTATGAGTTCCTGGTAATATCGTTTGGGTTGACCAATGCGCCGACGGCTTTCATGAGTTTGATGAATGGTGTTTTCAAGTCATTTCTGGATTCCTTTGTGATTGTATTTATAAATGACATTTTGATTTTGTCATGACCCAAACTGTTGTGAGTGGCACCCACCCGAAACCCCCCAGATGAGCAGACCAATACCGACCCAATACTTAGCAAAGTCTAACAGCTCAAAACCAGTTGCAATAATGTAAACTAACATTCACATCTCAAAACACTAAATAAATAAGAATCTACGGAAAGCCTCCCTAGAACCTAAAAGTCACCATACCAAAACATTTTACCAATCGTCTAGAGTACGGGGATGCAACCCCAAAAACAAAAAAAAAGAGTTTAAGCCCAAAATAATTGGGCTACAACTAAATGAAGAAGACAAGATAGCTCGATCGAAGTAGCTCACCCTTAAGATCTGAACGCGCTGGGACTACAAGTGAGGTCGCGTGTCAGCCGCCGGAAGATGTCTTATACTCACAAAAGAAAAGCAAGTGCAAAATCAGTACGCAACCACCGTGTACTAATAGGATCATCGGCCAACTTCAATAAACAAGATATGAACAGTAAACTAAAGCTGAGTAAAGCAAAGTAAACATGTAACAAGTCAACAATATAACTAGAATACAAGTTTCTTCCTTAACCTATCAATCACATATAACCAAGTAACAATCAAGGAAAAATCAATGACAATAACATAAGTCTTATTCATACAACCTAGACCCACCAAGGATCCCTAGGACACCACCTATGTTTTCAACATGCAATCCCGATCTACAATAAGACCAATCTCACATGTAAATATACACACCCGGCCTCTCATAGACCATAAGCAGAAATCACAATTCAAAAATATAACCTAGTCCACTCAGGAACCATCAAAAGAATACAATTAATATAATAAATCAAACCCATACCAGGCACGGTACCCGAGCCAACCATTATAAATTCCCGTACTAGGCATAGTACCCAAGCCAATCGAAAAGTATCCCTTACCAGGCATGGTACCCGAGCCAACCAATATGTAACCCGTACCAGGCGTGGTACCCAAGCCAATTGAATATCACACAAATCCAATCAATCAAGAACAATGAACAAAACATACTTGTAAACCAACAAGCAACAAAACAAGTTCATTTCACAAGACTGTTAACCGGACAAGCAAACGTTCATAATCTCATTCCCTAAGCATGCAAACTCACACAATACTAAGCAATAGTACATGAACACATGTTGCATATTGGGAAATCAATAACCATCACCTTCTTCGAATTACTCAAAAGCTCTATTGACCTGGAGCCTTCCATTTTTTTGGTCTAAAAATCATTACAAGATACTAAAATCAGTCCACATGGCCTAATAGTTACCCGGATTATGCAAAATCCCAATCCCCAGGCTAAACTATGATCATTCCATCCTTTCCCGGGCTTCCCCCCTGATTAATTCACCTAAGTCTATTATTTTTATGAATACATTTAGAGAATTATGGCTAACTGATCATGACCCAACAATAATTAACAAGACTCAGGAACTTCTACGCCCTAGAATCCCCTTTTTCCCTAGATTCACCATTCCTAGGTCAATCCAAACCTTTTCCCAAGTCCATAACTAGCAATTCTACAATGTAGGAATCATAGTACTAAGTTAGGGGAGTAGAAATCTTACCTTTGGAACAAAATATGGTGAAAAACGAGTAAGGTTTGCCCAAAATCGCCCTTGCCCTTCTCCAAAATATTCTTGGTGAAAACTAGACATTTTGGGGAAGTTTCTGCACTAAATCCCAACTCAGCCTGCTATAGTGGTCCACGCTCCACTAGAGCGGTGCCACCATAGGAACCGACCGCTATGGCGGTACTGACCATCATTGACTTTTGCTATAGCGGTAATTTCTCTGCTATAGCGGAGGTAGCGATAGCACTGTATCAACCACTATGGTGGTTGACACGGGACAGAAAGTCATAAAGTTCCCCAAAAGTGCCCATTTTATAACACACCTTGAATCCCCAATGTTCCAGAACAACCCCTTCACGTCAACCTCGATACCGAAAGTTCTACTTACTCGAATTTTCTTATGAAAAGTCCCTCGGACTCCTTCATGTCTTAGCTAATGAAAAAACTATATCACTACAATATGCATCACCCAATTCGTACTCAGATTTCCTTAGACCATACCTTTCTCAGAAACTGTCCGAGACTAGTCTAGCCCAAAATTTTCAACTCCCAAACTCGGAAGTTTTCTAACCCAAAACTTGGCATGAAAAGTTTACCCGTAATGATAGACCTGGTTGTTAAAAATTTACTCCAAGAATAAGGAGGATCATGCAGAACATCTTTGTATAGTTTTGGGAATTCTGAAAGAAAAGAAATTGTATGCTAAATTTTCAAAATGTGAATTTTGGTTATCTTCAATTGCCTTCTTAGGGCATGTGGTCTCGGAAAAGGAGGTGATGGTAGATCCGCAGATGATTGAGGTGGTTAAGAGTTAGGTTCAGCCTAGATCTGTTACTGAGGTTAGAAGTTTTGTGGATTTTGCCAGCTACTATCGCAAGTTTGTCAAGAATTTTACTTCCATTGCTACTCAGTTGACAACGTTGACTCAGAAGGAAGTACCATTTGTTTGATCTGATAAGTGTGAGGAGAGCTTCCAAAATCTCAAGACACTTTTGACTACAACTCCTATTCTATCACTGTCGATTGAAGGTAAGGACTCCATTGTGTTTTGTTATGCTTCACATTTGGGTTTGAGTGTTGTGTTGATGCAGGACAAGAATGTCATAGCTTATGCTTCCAGTCAATTAAAGCCTCATGAGAAAAACTACCCAACTCATGATTTAGAGTTGGCAGCGGTGGTATTTGCAGTTAAGATCTAGAGGCGCTATCTCTATGGTGTCAAGTGTGAGGTGTTCACAGACCATCACAGCCTGCAGCATGTGTTTACACAGAGGGATCTAAATCTGAGATAGAGGAGGTGGATGGAGTTATTTAAAGATTATGACGTGACCATTCAGTATCATCCGGGTAAGGCCAATATAGTGGCAAACGCATTGAGCCAGAAAGCGGTAAGCATGTGCAGTTTGGTTTTAGTTAGTTCACTTTCGGGTTAAGTAGGGGTTGGTTGATTGGTTTTCCCACCGGGGGTTTAGTGGGGGTGCCACTCACGGTGGTTTAGGTCATGACAAAACCCCTAGTGGGAGAACCAAATAACCAAGTAAGTCAACCCAATACTTAACCAAAATCAGGCAGCTAAAACAATTCTTATTAATTAAACCAATAATCCATATCTTTAAAAGAAAACAATAACAACTTGTGGAAATTAAACTCTTAGAATCCAAAATACATTGTACCAAAACTCTAATAGCTATTTTAAAGAATGGGGTACAACCCAAAAATAAAGATAAAGTCTAAGTACAAATAATGGACTAGGAATAACTGAAGAATTCATGGTAGCTCGGAAGATGCAGCTTACCCTTGAATTTGGAAAGCGCCTAACTCACAGCTGAGATCTCGTAGGAGCTGCTGGAATATGCTCTGTACTCAATAAAAGAAGAGCACATACAATATCAATACATAAGAAACAACAGTATACTCGTAGGATTATCGACCAGCTCTAAAATACGAAATGTGAACATATAACAATAACATAGTACAATAAGACAACATGTAACAAGTCAAGTCAAAGTGACTACCAATAAGACTCCCAGTCAACAACCAAACTCAACAACCATATAAGTCATGTCCAACTACATAAGTAAACAAATCATACATAATTATGTCACCTCTTGCAAGTAATCCGGACCACTCAAGGATCTCTAAGACATCGTCTATGGAACTTAACATGAAACTTTGGTTTACATAAGAAACCACCTTAGCACTTAAATACACCAACCTGGCCACTCAAGGACCAACATGTATGTTATGTAACAATGAATCTGGGTTCTCTCAAGGAACCAACACATATGAATAAGAAGTAAACTTGTACACACATGCTAAGGGTCTTATGGTTGCCCACAAGTCATGATCTGCAGAGGACAAGCTCTTATTCATGTACTATACCGGCATGGTACCTGAGCCAACCAATAAATCATAAATATTGTATCAGGTATGGTACCCAAGCTAACTAATGAATCATAAAAATTGTACCATGTATGGTACCCGAGCCAACCAATCCCGTGAAGATATCCAGTATATCAGTACATCCCACAATAAAGATAGATATCACAACAATCATCACCAAAATGATAGCATACAACACTTGTACAACCAACAAGCTTTCAAGACAGATTCATTGCATGTAATTAACTCTTATGATATCATGTAGCAATCATTCCCTTTTTTGAACAGGTATTTTGCAAGTAGTACTAATGAGACAGTTATTATACATACATAGCGCAAATTGGGTTACAATAACCATCACCTACCTTAATCCAAGCTTGAAATACTCTACCAAACCTGAGCTTTCTCTTTTCTGTCAACCTCAGCTTGATTGTGGTTTAAAAACAGAAATGCAAACACAATTTTAACCTGTGACCTCAAATATTGTAGATTACAGCCTAATCCTGAGCCCCCAAGCCAAATTCATGATCATTCCACCCATGCTAGAGTCTTCCCACCAATAATTCACTTAGATACTACTAATTCTATGGTTACACTAGAGAATTACGGTAATAAAATTATGAATAAACAACTTTAATCAAAACCCAAGATTTTATATCTCATAATCCCTTATACATCAGATTTTAAAGCTTAGGTCAAGTTAAATCCTCCCCAAGGTATGTAAATAACGATTCTAAGACATAGGAATTAAAGTACTAGATTATGAAGATAAAAGACTTACCTTAACAAAGAAATCTGGTGGAAAATCAGTGAAGTTTTCCCCAAATTGCCATAGCCCTTTTCAAAACATTTTAGTGAAATAATGACTATTTTGAGGGAAGTTTTTGCATTGACAACGATTAACTCCACTATAGCAACTCAATGCCGCTATAGTGGTACTGCCAAGGTAGAAGCCTCCCGCTATGGCAGAATTGACCACCTATGACTCCCACTATAGCAGAAATTTCTTTGCTATAGTGGTGCCCGCGTAGCTGCCTGCCACTCGCTATAGTGGGTGTGGCGAGGCAGAAACTCAGAAAATCTCTCAGTTTTGTTTTTTTCACAACACACCCTCAAATCATGAAGTCTCGAACTAACCCCTTTACGTCAAGTTTGATATCAGAAGTTTTACTCATCCGAATTCACTTTAGAAAAGTCCTATAGATTTCTTATTATCTTAGCTAACATGAAAACAAGCTAAGCATTAATAATTTATCCCAATCCCTTCCCAGATCACCTTAGACCTCACCTTGATTGAATTTCTTCCAAGACTTACCTAGCCTAAAATTTTCAACTTTCAATTTCAGAAAATTTTCTTACCCAATTCTTGTACGACTAGCTCAATCATAACGACGAAAAGGGTCATTACAATAATTTGCTTGAAAATCATTCTCACAATTGCAGTAACTAGTAGCCTTCTAATAGAATGACTCATAGCTATTCATTGTAAGCATGTCCCATCTCCTATCATCATCCTTGTGTAGGATTCATTTATCGAGATCAATTTTTATCAACAAATGGTAAACATTCTCATTAGTCTCTTTGACCAATTGCATTCATTTGAGAAATTTCTTCTCCTGATGATCTGTTACAGTTTTTCATAGAAGATTGTTCAAATTAATATTTTTGTGTGCTCCCCGATAATTTATTTTAAAATATCTTAAATAGTAGATGTGGTAGTTAAATGGGGCTTGTCAATTAGGAAATTCATACATTTTAACAAGTATGTTATGATATCTATCATATATTAAAATTATACATGTACGACTCTTCACAACATGCTGATGCAAATGGTGCAAAAATGTGTCTCGTATTTCAATGCTCTCATTAACTATAATTACAAAAAATCAAGAGATATATTGAGATATTGGAGTCCATTTTGATCATAGTCAATAACTTGATGTTATATATACCATAAACATGTATTTCATCTATTGGTATAACCGGATGGCAATGAACAAAATCATTAACACATAATTTAAAAGTGAAAAATATGTAATTAAAAGTATTTTTAATGAAATTATCACGTTGTTCAAACTTTTATTCGATAATTGTGCCTGAATTGAAGAGTTTAAGAGAAGTCATATACCTTGACAACGAGCAGAATGAGGCATTTCATTTTTCATAGATAATTTTAAAAGCACGCTTTCATTCAAGATAAGTCTTTCTTATGCTTATTATTTTACCATAGGTATAATGAACGGTTGTTTGAAAATCTTTGATAGAAAATTTGAGAAATTTTAACTTTAACAATAAGCAAGACAAATAATGTATTGATTTATAAATTTAAATGATATCGGGAGAAATAGTATCTTGGTGTTTTTCTAATATTCGTAACTAGAACACATGTAATCATATTGACGTCCAAATTGAAATGTCCTTGGCGGCATGGTATGCATATTACAAGTTTGAGTCTCATAATATTTTCCTATAACTTACATGCTATTAGGAGAACACTGACTTTCACGAAGCATTTATTGACAATCTTGATCCGCACGCATGCAAACAATTATCACATTTTTTTCGTGGACTGACAAATAAAAAATTTCCTTGCCTCTTTATAATGTAAAAGTTTAACTACTCTATGCAAATTTTTCTTAGAGTTGAAGAGCATGTCGGTAGAAATTCAAAGTTAATCATCTTGGAGATCATGTGATTCAGACTACATAGCTTATCAAAATTTATCTTACTCACGAGTATAGGCAAACATATCTGACCCATTTGAAAGTTGATCAAAATATAAAATTTTATGAAAATAAAATTGAAGCCTAGGGACTATTGGTGACATTGGTAACTGACTGTTCAGACGGCATCTATGAAAATCAATTATTCTTGATGAAACTGACTCTGTAGATGGTGTAAAGAACTTCGTCATAAATCAGGCATCATAAAATCATCATCACTTTCATATGCTGAAAAAGGGAATTTATCTCTCGATATCTTCACATTGGGCAAGTCCTCACTATCATTATCTGAAGTTGTATAATAATTTGACTGATCAGCAATATCAATATTAGCTGGGACAACAGACTCATCTTGTATAACATTTCTCTTATTCAAAAAATGCACAATTATTTAATTCGTTAAGTAAACACACATAAATCAATATCCAATTAATAAACCTACCGATAATAATCAGTAGCATCAAAACTCAAGAAAGAAGCAATATTTCAGGATGTTTCAGCGTAATTCATCCATACGAAATGGAAGAATTGATCAAAATTATGATTTTGTCCATAATTCTAGTATTATTCATCTCATGCTGAGATAAACTCCTAAAAAATATAAAATAATTATTAAAATATATAAATCTATACATAATAGTAAAAATAGTATTAATAATAAAATAATAATAATATTAATAATAGATATTATTAGTTTTTTTTAAAAAAGTTTAGTTCAAATCACGTCTTAATGATTTCATTGACATATTACACGTAAGAATATCTTGGTAACTATTCATGCCATGAAAATCACTAGCCTTGGGTTACAGGGACTTCAACATGAGCAAATGGGGTTTCAGTTTGAGTATGAACTTCAGTCTGAGAAGGAGAACATTGACGACAAGTCCTATGCTCCTTCCTGACATAGACTTAAGCATAATTAGCTTGATTTGATCTCTATATTCAATTAGAGTCCTCAAAAATTTAATCAAAGACTCGTTATCATAGATATAGAAATCCTCGTAACTTACTAAACCTTGTGATGAAAAGGAGATTTGATATTGCCCTATTATAATCAATTTGTAATCTTGCTTACTAACACCCATCCTTCTATAAATTGCAGCAAGAAACCTTTTTTAGTCAAGTGAAATTGAAAACTTAAGATTGCATTGAAGCGGACAACTATAATGTACATTATTACCTCATGAATAATTTCACCATCCCAAAATAATGAAATCCTAATAATTGGTTCACTAGCCATTTTTTCTGGATTCAAATGAAGAAAAATAAAGGGAGATTGATGAAAGATAGATGAATTTTAAGATAGTTCACTAAACACTTTTTCTGCTCTTTAAATAGTGTTTTGAAGAGCTTTGGGAGGGAGGGAGATGAATATGATGAACAAAGCTTCATAGCGCACTATTTTTCTTCACTACATAAAAATATGTCACATCAGATACAAAAATATTCTTAAAATGTGTAAGAAAATCTGCAAAAGTATGAAATTTGACCTAATATTAAAGACTCATATAGCGCACTAAATTAATGCGTTATAAGGGTCCATAATGCTAAATAATCATTAATTATAAAGTTTTTTAAATAGAGGGTATAATGCACTTTATATTATGTCATTTCTTATATTGCATTCTATTTCGATCACTTTTTAACTTTTAGTTATCATTTAGGTTCCAAACTCCTTCTAGGGAGGGATAAAAGAAAATTTTAAAAAACAAGTCAAATCGTATAACAAATATGAACTTACAAACTATATTTCAGTCTACACATTGGTATGATTATATTATATAATCCCTCATTTTTAGTTTATGTAATATTCTTTTTTAGGTTTATTTAAAAAATAATAATATTTTAAATACTTAAAAGAATTTACAATAACAATATATTTAGTGTGATCTCAAGTGGGATTTGAAGAGAAAAAAGTGTATGCACATCTTATCCTTACCTTATATGAAACACTGAGATTATTTCTCATAAATTTCCAGCTCAAAAAGTATATACATTAAATAAATTGAATTCAAAATTTTAATTGAACTTTAAAATCACAAGTTTCTAGGATTCTTTGTTGTGTGTCAATTTTTTTTATTCTTTTAAAATTTTGTGTACAATCAAACACAATTATATAAAATAAAATGAGTGGAGTGTCTATATAAAAGATATTAATGTGAAATATACTGAAAGAGAAAAAAATATTTTCGTGAATGAAAAGAGATATCTGAATTAATTAGAACTATTTCCTTTTATTTTAATTTTTAAATTTTTTTTGCAAGAATTGCTTTTGAAGAAATTTAATTTTTATTGTTTAAATATTCAGCATTAATAAAACTGAAAAAATATTGAAGACTGTTAAATATGGTATTTAGATAGTGTAGAGATGAGAATATCCCTATAATTAGAGTGTAGGTAAGGAAATATCTTCAAATTCCTATAATTAGACAATTAGGAGATTGTGTAATATTTTTATTAGTTTCCTTCTTTATTTATATACTTTGTAACACTATTTAAACCCACTAGTTTGAGGGAATGATCAAGCAACTAATTTTAAAATTCTCTTCTCTCTTTCTTCTAATTTCTCATGGTATCAGAGCCTTCCTTTCTCTAATTTTCCTTCTTTTTCTCCAAAAAAAATAGATTCTGCAAAACAGAATCGAAGAAACCAAAAAAAAATCTGTCAATTTTGTTTTGTTCTATTGCTGCTGGTTTGTATATCTTTTTGGTGATAAATCACACCTCCACTCAATAATGACAACCTTATAGACACAAAAAATGTGACTCATAATGGAGATGGTATTTTTTCCACACCTGATTTCAGGGATGAATTATCTATATCTATCACTTTAACTACAACAGACTATATTGACTACCTTCAGTAAAAAGCATCAAGGCAACAACCATTAGTTTCTTGCACAATGCAACTTGGTAAGTCCTTTACTTGTGTTGCACAGTCTTCATCTCAGGAATAATGGATTCTTGATTCTGGTTGCTTCTGACCATATTTCTGTTAACAAAAATACTCTCTCTACTCTTACTATCCCTTCTATCCTCTCTATTGTTACTTTGGCTAATGGATCAAAGACTGTTGTAAAAGGGATAAGTATAGCTCACCCTTTGCCTTCCATACATTTAAGATCAGTTCTTTTTGCACCTTAATGTCCATATAATCTTATTTTCATTAGCAAATTAACCAAAAACTTGAAATATGTTGTAACCTTCCTTGATGATTATGTTCTTTTGCAGGACCAAAGTATGGGACATATAATTGAAAAAGTACATGAGTTACAGTGATTGTACCTTCTATCCACCCCACAACCACATATTGTTTTCACTTCCACTACTTCCTCTGAATAGCTCCATAATCAACTAGGTCATCTGAGTTTCTTAAAACTGTTGAAGATGGTTCTCAATTTATCTAGTTTATCTTTGTTGAAATGTGAGTCGTGTCAGCTTGGAAAGCACACTTGTTCCTATTTCCCAAAGCGCGTCAATAATAGGGCCACCTCTATATTTTAAAATTTTCATTCAGACATATGGGATCCAAGTCGTGTCCGTTCTTCCTTAGGCTTTCATTATTTTATGAATTTTATTGATGACTATTCTCGATGCACGTGGTTATTCTTAATGAAAAAGAGATTTGAGTTATTCTCTACCATTAAGAAATTTTGTGCTGAAATTCTCAACCAATTTAATACTCCCATTAAGAAGTTAATCAGTGATAATTCCCGAGAATATTTCTCCACCTCTCTCTCTTATTTTATGTCATCTCATGACATATTGCACATGTCTTCTTGTGCACATACTCCTCAACAAAATGGATTTGTTGAGCATAAGAACAGACATCTAGTTGAAACAACTCGGATATTGCTCACTCACAATCATATCCCTTTACATTTTTGGTGTGATACCGTTATTACTGCCTGTTATTTAATCAATCGTATGCCTTTTTCTATTTTACAGTACAAGATTCCACACTCAATTATCTATCCAGATCAGAATTTGTTTCCCCTTCCTCTACGTGTGTTTGGTTGCACTTGTTTTGTTCATAACCTTACCCCTAGAAAAGACAAACTTCAGCACAAGGCTTTTAAATGCGTCTTTCTCGAGTATTCTCATCTACAAAAAGGTTACAAATTCTTTGACCCCTCTACTAATAAGTATCTGCAGGTATTAAATTTTTTGAGTCTTCTCCGTATTTTTCTCCTAATACAAAAACTCAAAAGACCATATCAACAGTCCTTCTAATTCCAACTATTCCAACCCCAACTTCACCTTTTTCTCTTTAGGTCTATTCCCGATGACCGGCTAATCCAGTTAGTATTTCTAACTCTGATACAGGTACACAAAGCACTCTTGGTGAGTCATTACCTACTTCAACAATATCTCCTACTTCCATCGAGCACTCATCAAATGATGTTCCCATTGCTCTTCGCAAAGTTACTAGAATTACTGCCAATCAAGCTCCCATTTATACTTATTTGATCTATTATCATATGTCACCTTCATATTATGCCTTCATTACTATTTTATCCACTGTCAAAGTTCCTAAGACTGTGGCAGAAGCATTGGTTCATCCAGGTTGACATCAGGGTATAATTGAAGAAATGAATCATTTGCATGATAATGGTACTTGGGAGCTTGTTCCTTTACCGAAAGGCAAAATCATTGTTGGTTGTCATTGGGTAATCACAGTTAAGGTAGGTTCAGATGGAGCTATTGATCGTCTCAAACCAAGACTAGTTGCTAAGGGATACACTCAGATTTATGGCATTGACTATGGAGATACTTTCTTACCAGTTGCCAAGATGGCTTCTGTTCGTCTTCTCATATCTATTACAACAATGAAACATTGGCCCCTTTTCCATCTAGACATCAAAAATACATTCCTTCACGAAGAACTTGTTGAAGAGGTTTATATGGAGCAACCACCAAAATTTATTGTTTAGAGGGAGTCTGGACTAGTATGTAGACTTCGCTGATCTTTTTATGGTCTAAAGCAATCTCCTAGAGCATAGTTTAGTCATTTTTGAGCTGTTGTTCAAGAGCTTGGAATGATTGGAACAGAAGTTGATCACTCTGTATTTTATAGGCCTTCATCTCATGGAAAACATATTTTTTTAATTATTTATGTTGATGATATTGTTATCACAGGTGATGATCATGAAGGTATTTCTCAACTCAAACAACGCCTTTCAAGTCACGTTAAGACTAAGGATTTGGGCAAGCATAAATACTTTATAGGCATTGAAGTGGCACAGTCTAGCAATGGTATTGCTATTACACAAAGGATTAAACACTTTGGATGATGCAGGTATGTTGGATTGCAAATATGTGGACACTCATATAGATCCAAATACTAAGCTTATTCTAGGACGGGGGGGATCTAATAGATCCTAGCAGATATCAGAGACTAGTTGGCAAAATCAACTACCTTATGATCACACGATCAGACATCTCATTTGTTGTCAGTGTAGTTATTCAGTTTCTGCAATCACCTTGTGATGGTCACTGGAATGCAATTATTCATATTCTGTGATATATCTAAAGCTATCTTGGACAAGGTTTATTGTATGATTACAAGGGACACACCCACATTATTGGATATTCTGATGCAAATTGGGCTGGATCTCCTTCTGATAGGTGGTCCACTTCAGGTTATTTTATTCTAATAGGAGGTAATCTAATATTCTGAAAAAGTAAAAAAGTAAGATATCATGGCTAGATCAAGTACAGAGGCATAGTATCGAGTGATGGCATTGGCTATGTGTGAGCTTATATGGTTGAGACAACTTCACCAAAAATTAAAGATGGGAGGATTTGAACCGATGAATTTGATTTGTGATAACCAAGTTGCACTACATATCTCCTAATGCCATATTTCATGAAAGAACGAAGCACATTGAGATAGATTATCACTTCATTTGAGAGAAGATTGAGTCTGGATACATCTCATGAGTTTCGTCAACTCAAAAGATCAATTGGCATATATTTTCACAAAATTACTCTGAAGATCTAGAATTGACTATACTTGTGGAAAGCTAGGAGCATATGACTTATACGCTTCAGCTTGAGGGGGAGTGTTCAATATGGTATTATTAGATAGTATAGATATGGGAATATTCCTATAATTAGAGTATCGATATAGAAATATCTCCAAATCTCTATAATTAGGCAATTAGGAGATTGTGTAATATTCTTATTAGTTTCCTTCCTTATTTACATTCTTTGTAACACTATTTAAACCCACTAGCTTGAGAAAATAATCAAGCAACTAATTTTTGAATTCTCTTATGTCTCTAATTTCTCAGAGGCAATAAGATGATATTCTAAGATTGTACAATAATTCTTTAGATGCTTATAAACGAAAAAAGATTCAAAATTTGTTAAAAGTATGTAAGGACTATCATTCACAATGTTGAGTGAAAGAATGGAAGAATAAATCAGGACCCCCCTGCCCCCTGCCTTCCAAACATGTCGAGTTTTATTTAATGCACACTAAATTTTATGTTGGCCTTATTATTTTCATGAACTTGATAATTTCTCTAGACGCTGATATGGCAAAGAACGTGAATACTCTTCTTTTAGGCATGTGAGAAGGAAGAAAAATCAAAACTGAACTTTCAAGTGGGGTATTTTTTAACTATTAAATATCATGTAGTAAATATTATGATTATTTATAGTAATTCTATTTCTCTTTTTTTGTAATCTACATTTTATATTTTATCATAATTATATATATTTTTGATAAAATAATTATTTATTTCAATCATGTATTTCTTTTCTTTTTTTGAATTCAAATCTGCAATACTTAGTTAAAACTCTGTTTGTTTTAGCCAAATGAAAAGAATATTTAATCAAAGTTATGAAGTTCAAATGACGTAGATTCTATAAAAAAAAATAATTATAAATCTTATTTTCATGCAATAACTATTTATTTTAATTTATGCATTATTTCTTTTCGGGTCAAATTCATATAAAAAATTGAAATTTTATTTACTTATTTATATTTTTAGATGCAATGATTATTTATTCTAAGCGTGTAGTTCTTCTTTTTCTGACTAAATATGTAGTAAAAAAGTTGATTAGAATATCATTTTCTTTAGCCAAATAGAAAAATTATAACTAAAATACTTTTTTAGTTTTTTTTTCTTAAGATTTTGCCCAAAAAAGATGATTTAAATAATTGGTGAACTTAAAAGTAATAAATATACATTTTATACAAAAAAATGCTACCTGAACAAAAATAATTTATGTGATAGCGCGTGCGTCTGTCAAAACCCAAAATTTAAAGGTTGTGATGGTACCTATTCCTCCCGACTGTGGTAGATAAGCCAAGCCCAACAACGCCATAAATACAATAATAAGGGAATAAAATAACACAAATGATAAATATAAGTCTAAACTACGATAAATAAGCCCAAACAGAAAGCAATCTATCCCAGAAATTCAGAAGTCATAAGTACATGAGCGACTCTAATAAGATGTCCAAAATACCAACATCTGAACTGTCAATAATGAAGGAAACAAGAAAGATAGAAATAAACGTTAGAGGAAGCCAGGGAATCTCTGGAATAGGATCTCACCGCAACTTCGAATCAGCAGACTCAACACAAATCAAGGGCCACGCGGAACGCTCATGCTAGGATCTGTATCAAAAGAATGCACAAAAGTAGGAGTGAGTACGGTCCACTTATACTCAGTAGTTCAGTCTTTATTAAAAAATACCTCGTTATGGGTGACTATTAGTGCTAATAAACAGGTTAAAAAAATTCCGGGTTGGAGAGTTAGAAATTTTGGGCTAGACTAGTGTCGGATAAATTATGAGTGAGGTAAGATCTAGAGAAATCCGGAAAAGGATTGGGTAAAATGTCTAAGGTTGAGCTAGTTTTTCTGTTAGCTAAGGTGTTAGGGAGTCCGTAAGACTTTTCAGAAGTAAATTAGGGTGAGTAAAACTCCCGATATCTAAGTTGACGTGAAGGAGTTGGTTTGGAACATCAAAATTTGAAATGTGTTATAAAATAGGCTATTTTGGGGAATTTTTCGAGGTTCTATTTCATGTCAACCGCTATAGCAGTTGACATTGCACTACAACAATGATTGCTATAGCAGACAAATTCCAGCTCTAGCAAAATTCAAGGCGGTCAACCCCGCTATAGCGGGCGGCTACTGCTATGGTGGTGCTGCTATAGTGAGATTGGGATGCTATAGCGAGATAACGGGACCAGAAAACCCAGAAATAGGTTTTATAGTTTCATTCTCTCCTCTTCAGTTCCAAACAGACAAGGGTTGCTCCAAAAATCCTCCTAGGCTGGTCCAAACCTGGAGAGCAATAGAGAGGAAGGATTTCCGCTTGAATGGAGTACAACCCATGGATTCTAGTCTATTTTCCATCAGGATTCGCCTCCATGGAGCCAGAAGTTCTTGTTCAGACTAGTGAAATAGATGCTCGGCATCCAGGTAGGCTAGGATTAATTGAGTAGACTTAGGCCTGTAATTCATTTCATATTATTGTTGTAGAATGATGGGATAATTCATGCCTAGGACTTCAGGCATGGAGTCTAGAGGATTAATTTATGGATTGTTTGGTTGTCTGAGGTAGAGTTATTGTGTCATGAATAATGTGTTTCTAATTTGTGTCTTATTGTTGATATTAGGATTCTACACCCTGGGGAGACTAGATTCTTGAGTGGGTTCGAGGAACCGGTAATGTTTATGTGTGAATAGATTGCTAGGTTGTAGCGGGTTCTCGGGAGTGATCTAAATAAATGAATTGGGGTAAACAAGGAAGCTCCAGAATTATTAATGTCGAGGATGAATTCCCTACAATGTGTGTACTCTTCTAAAGAGGTCTACGATTAGAAGCAAATGAATGCATGTGGTTAGTTGAATAATCTAGGGATTGGTCTTCGGATAGGTTATCAAGGTTAGAACAATGAACCATGTCTATTGTGGTAGGTGATGGTTGTTGCTTTCCATTTGCAATATGTGTACCTAGTAACTGTTGCTTAGTATTGTCTGCACATTGCATGGTTTAAGGAATTAATTGATGAATGTCTAGTATATTTATTTGTCAATCATGTGAAATAAACTTGTCTTATTTACTTGTTGGTTTACAAGTGTGGTTGTGTTTATTATTATTGATTATTGGATTGTGTGTGATATTCAGTTAACTAGGGTACCATGCCTGGTATGGGATACATATATCGGTTGGCTCGAGTACCATGCTTGGTACAGGTTCTATAATGGTTGGCTCGGGTACCACGCCTGGTACAAGTTCTATAATGGTTGGCTCAGATACCACGCCTGATATAGGTTCTATATCGGTTGGCTCGGGTACCATGCCTGGTACAAGTTCTTTTATGGTTGGCTCGGGTACCACGCCTAGTACGGGATTGAGTGCTATATGTATGTTGGTTCCTTGAGTGAACTAGACTCATTGTTATTGATGTTCATTATATGTTGGTTCCTTGAGTGAACCGGGATTATATGTTATTGGTGTTTATTACATGTTGGTTCCTTGAGTGAACCGAGCTTATCTGTTAGTGATGTTCATTACATGTTGGTTTCCTGAGAGGGTCGGGGTTTAGTATTACTTAATATGCATATGGGTCCTTGAGGGGCCAGGTTGGTGTGTTTAAGTGATAAGGTGGTTTCATCTGTAAATCAAAATTTCATGTTAAATGGCATAAATAATATCCTAGGGATCCTTGGGAGGTCCGGGTAGCTTGCAAGTTGTGACACAATTATATGTGGTCTGGTTACTTGCATAGTTGGGCATGACTTATATGGTTGTTGAGTCCGGTTGTTGACTGGGGGTCTCATTGATAGTCATATGGACTTGGTTATTTCATATTGTCTGGTAATATTTGGTTAATGTCATACCCTTGCTATTCCCATTTTGGTAAGAGTGATAGGCCAGTTAGCGGTGGTGTTTGGGCTAGTTATTGACAAGACTAGGGATTGTGAGGAATATTACGTGATGGGTTCAAGACAGGTGAACTTAGAGGGCCTAAGGATCCTAGGGAGTCGAGTTTGACTGGGTTAGTGAAACAAGGCTAGTATTATGTGAGTGCCTGAATCGGCGGGATGTCAAGGGTAAGGAACATTGGAGGTTTAATACGCAGAACTCACAGGTACTCCATTGTTTGGATAAGGGATAAGGGTCAAGATGGTTGACTTAGAATCTTAACTTGAGTCAGGGTGGTAAATCAAGGTTTTTGTAGGTTGTCTCTCAATTGGCTAGCAGGGGTTGCTAGTAAACCTGATTGTTGAGACTGGAACCACTGAGGTGCTTATAGTGGTTGGTTAGATGGTTTCCTTGGGAAGTCCTAGTGTTATTATGACCATTTGGTTATGACCAGGATGGAATGGTGGAAGGGCTCCAAGGGGTGGAGTTGGTAGCAGAATGGGGTAGTAAGTCTTGGGACAGAACGTATAGGTGCATAGATGTTATATCGTGGTAGTAAAGGTGGTTAATAAGGGACTGGATTTGGTAACTTCATATTGCATGTTTCTTTTGGATTTATACATGATATTATGTGGTGGATTCGAGTCGACCGATGATGCCTACCAGTACGTGTTGTTTGTACTGATACTACTCTTGCTATACCTTTTGGTATAGTCTGGTTGCAGGGTCAGTGATGCTTCTAGGTAAAGACGACGGTGATCTCCAGCAGCTTCTGCTCCCCTTTTCCTATGGTGGGAGCTGTGTCTTGTTTATTACTGTACTTCTCTTAAAAGATCTTGTACCTGTTTAGACTAGTTCCTAGGGAAGGTTTTAATTGAATATGTACAAGATTTTGTTGTACTCAAAGTTTTTGTAACTGTTTATAAATATAATAGGAAAATTTGCAGGTTTCTTAATTATTTTCGCAGGCCTATTTTAAATGGGATGGTAAGAGTTCCCCTATCTAGGTGCTTAGAGTAGGTGCCCGCATGGTCCGATAGTTGGGTCGTGATAGCATCATCAGCTGATCGAGCTTAAGCAGTTACTATATCAAATAAAGCATACTAAAATAACTTTGCACGCAGAAGAGTCCCAGCAATTCAATATCAATTACAACTCAAAGAAATTCAACCAGAACGTCAATCCAAATCATAATGCAATGTAATAATATGGTATAAGATGCAATGGCCATGCCTACCGGTATGCGCCCCCTACTCAGTCTATGATGGAAGGCAGGACCCATGAAGGACTCGCGAGGTCCATATGCCCAACCTGGAATTCTGCCTCAGACGCAATCAATATCAATACTATGTTCGGAAGTCACATCAGATTGGGTTTTATAAAAGTGAATCTCCATCTAGAATGTCGCATTGGATCAGGTTTTACAAAAATACCTCATCCTTTTAAAATTAGTGTTTCCAATGGTACATCTCAGTGATCCATGATATAATAAATGAATATCTATGCACACAAAATAACAATAAACTAGTTACAAAGATATAATCAAAATCTTAGAATCACAATAATTTCATGAATACCAGCTATGAGCCTCAGCCTCAATTCATGAATCTAAGTCTCTATCACCAACACAGTATACGCCTAAATTTGGGCATTAACAATGATAATTCATCTCATTCACTATCACGATCAGCACAAGTCCCCACACGGGCATCACAACAACACGAATCAACTCAAAAGCTATGATAATCACTATTTTACCTCACCCATAGTATGCTTTACACGATAAGTCTCACCAAGCAAAGTCTGAAAGAAGTTAAGCCATAACCTACCTCGAAGTTGAACATCAAGACTCTAAGTGATCACACTTGAGCCTTCTCTTTACGAAGAGCCTCTGAATGCAACCACTCTATTAAAAATAAACTCTACGCATAAATATGAGTCAAATAATACTCATATTGCTAAGGTTATAAACCTGGTCTAAAAAGTCAACCCTAAGGCCGAAAGGGACAAACTGGAAATTTATTGAAACTTTAGTTTACCCACAGCACAAGGAGTTCAAATATAAAATTTCATTAAAAATGGGGTAAGAATAAGCTTAAAATCATCAATTTATCAAATTTTAACTTTACTGGGAAAACCCCAAAATCCCTCTTTGAAAACAAAGATTTTAAGGTAATTTCATGAACTAATCATCGGAGAATGTGTAAAAATAGATTAGGAACGCACCCAAACAAAGAAATCTCAAAATCTCGCTAAAGCTCCAAAAATGAGGTATGGCCTTTAATGGCGGAAAAGGAAATATTTAAATCACTACTAGTAATCCTTCTTTGTGTACGTGGGACCCCCATCGCATACATGGAGCTTACCGACCCAGACCCATAACATATGCGATGGTCCGATCGCATACGCGAAGGCCAGTAGGCTGACCCGACTAAAACCTTTATCGCATATGCGAACCCCCCATCGTGTATGCGATGCTCACCTATTTTCCTTTATCGCATACACGGTGATTGGCCGCATATGCGAAGAAGGAATAGACCTGGCATCACTTATAGCATGACAACAATGAGGAAATGAGAAATTTCCTCCGAACGGACCCTCAAAAATTATTCAGAACCCTTTGAACACAAACCAACTTGCTGCTAGACCAAATTCGACATTTCGGGCTCAATGGAATCATCAGATTCACCAACGGAGGTCATTTTCAACAACTATTGACCAAAGATAACTCTAGGTTTATATTTCCAACTTTTCCACCAACTACTTAAAATGCATCTGATCACCTCGGGACCCGAACCAATAGTGCTTCTAGCCTACAACTGACATTCTGAAGCTAATAGAAGTGACAGAATTCCCATACGACACTCCGAACTCCTAATGTTTACCAAAGTCAACTCTATCCAATATTAAGCCTTCAAAAATGAAAAACTTGCTCAACTCCCAATCGAACACCTCAAGAACCATGCCACCCACTCTCGCAAGTCACAAATACCAAAATACAACTACAGGAAGGGGAAAAATAATCAAAACATAAGAAAAACCAAAAATCACATTGAGGATTGTTACATTATCCACCATTAAAACACACATTCATCCTCGAACATAAGAGTAAGAAGGTGTCTGAACTCTCAAAAAGCTGAGGATATCTACTTTGTATGTCCGACTCTATCTCCCAAGTGGCTTCCTTGACTGGTCGGTGCTTCCACATAACCTTCAATGATACTATATCCTTGGACCTCAACTTTCTAGTCTGCCTATCCAAAATAGCCATAGGCTCCTCCTCAAATGTCAGATTCTTATCCAAATCCACCGAGTTCCAACTAATCACATGAGAACCATCATAATGATACTTCTTCAACATTGAAACATGAAGAACAGGGTGAACAACTTAAAGACTCGGAGGCAAGGCTAACTCATAAGTTATTTCCCCAAAGCGTTGAGGAATCTCAAAAGGACCAATAAACCTCAGACTAAGCTTGCCCTTCTTCCCAAACCTCATCACACCCTTCATGGGAGATACTTTTAACAAAACTCGCTCACCAACCATGAACTCAAGGTCACGAACCCTCCTATCAATATAACTCTTCTTCCTAATTTGGGATGCCAAGAGCCTATCTTGAATCAACTTTACTTTATCCATAAAATCTCAAAACAAATCTGTACCCCAAAGCTTAACCTCAAAGGAATCAAACCAACCCACCATAGAACGACACTTCCTCCCATACAAAGCCTCAAATGATGCCATCTGAATGCTGGAATGATAGTTATTATTGTAGGAAAATTCCATCAAAGGCAAAAATTGGTCCCAATGACTACCAAAGCCAGTTGCACAAGCTCGAAGCATATCCTCTAAAACCTGAATAGTCCACTCTGACTGACCATTTTTCTAGGGGTGAAAAGTTGTGCTCATCTCTAACTGAGTACCCAACTCGCGCTGCATAGAACTCCAAAAGTGATATGTGAACTGAGTACCCCTATCTGTGATAATGGAAATGGGTACACCATGCAATTGAACTATTTGTCGAATATAGATCTTTGCCAACATCTTTTATGCATTGTAGGTCACCTTTTGTGGAACAAAATGGGATGATTTGGTCAATCTATCCATAATCACCCAAATAGAGTCGAAGTTCCCTAAGGTCTGAGGTAACCCAACCATGAAGTCCATAGTAATACACTCCCACTTCTATTCGGGTATAGGCATCCTCTGAGTCATATCGCCCAGTTCTAATGCTCATATTTCACTTGCTGACAATTCAAACACTTAGCCACGAACTCCACAATGTCCATTTTCATCCTTCACCACCAATAGTGCTTCTTTGGGTCATCATACATTTTTGTCGCTGCTGGATAAATAGAATACCTCAAACTGTGAGCCTCTTCCATAATCAATCTAGTCAAGTCACCTAATCTCGGAACACAAAGCTGACCCTTGATCCTTAAGACACCTTCTGGATCAAGAATCACTTCTTTAGCTACACCACTCAATGCCTTATCCCTAATGATGCACAACTTCCCATCCTCAAACTGTCTATCCTTAATCTTATCCCATAACAAAGATAGTGCCTCAATACAAGCAAGCACCCTACCAGGCTCAGAAATATCAAGTCAAAGAAGCTATTAGCCAAAAGCTGAACATCCATCGCCAAAGGTCACTCCTCGGCCACTAACATAGCAAGACTACCCGTACTAACTGCCTTCTTACTCAAGGAATCCGCCACTACATTGGCCTTGTCCGGGTGATAAAGAATATTCATATCATAGTCTTTCAACAACTCCAATCACATGCCCTATCTCAAATTCAAATACTTCTAGTTGAAGATATATTGAAGGCTACGATGATCGGTGTACACCTCACAATAAACTCCATACACATAATGCCACCACAACTTTAAAACAAACACTACCACCACTAACTCCAAGTCATGAGTAGTGTATTTATTCTCATAGGTCTTCAACTACCTCAAAGCATAGGCTATCACCTTCCCTTTATGCATCAATACACCACCAAGGCCAACTCCCAAAGCATCACAATACACAATGAATACCTCACTTTTCACAGGTAAAGTCAAGATAGGTGTTGTAGTCAACAAAGCCTTAAGCTTTTGAAAGCTCTCCTCACACTCGTCAGACCAATGAAATATGATATTTTTCTGGGTCAACTTGGTCAAAGGAGCTAAAATAGAAAAGAAGCCCTGCACAAACCGTCTGTAGTAACCAGCCAACCCAATAACATTCCTAATCTCAATAGGTGAAGTAGGCCTAGTCCAATCTTAAACTGCCTCAATCTTGGCCGGATCAACCATAATAACATCTTTAGACATAACATAGCCCAAAAATGCCACAGAACTAAGCCAAAACTCACACTTCTAGAACTTAACATAAAACTTCTCATCCCTCAATCTCTGGAGCACAATCTTCAAATGCTTCACATAATCCTCCTCGTTCTAGGAATATACCAAGATGTCATCAACGAACACAATCATAAAGCAATCAAGGTATAATAGAAACACCTCATTCATTAACTCCATAAATGTTGCTAGGGCATTAGTCAAACCAAAGGACATCACCCAAAATTCATAATGGCTATATCGGGTCTTTAAAGCTGTCTTAGGGATATCCAAAGCCCTAATTCTAAACTGATGGTATCCAAACCTCAAGTCAATCTTTGAAAATATTGAAGCACCCTAAAGTTGATCAAACAACTTATCAATGCGTGGAAGAGGGTATTCATACTTGATGGTTACCTTGTTCAACTGTCGATAATCAATATACATATGCATGGTCCCATCCTTTTTTTTACAAATAACACTAGAGCACCCCAAGGAGAAAGACTAGGCCTTATGAAACCTTTACCCAACAAGTCCTGAAGTTGATCCTTCAATTCTTTTAATTCTGCCAGAACCATCCTATAAGGAGGAATGGAAATAGGCCTGGTGCCCGGCTCCAAATCAATAGCAAAGTCAATGTCCCTATCAGGAGGGACACCTGGAAGGTCCATAAGGAACACATCTGGAAACTCTCTCACCACCCTCACCGAATCCAAAGAAGGTAAGTCAACACTAGTATCACGCACATATGCTAAATAAGAAAGACACCCCTTCTCAACCATTCATTGAGCCCGATGAAATGAAATCACACTCTTAGGATATAAACCCTGAGTCCCCTTCCATTCTAACCTTAGCACACCTATCATAACTAAATTAATAGTCTTGTCTTGATAATATACCATGGCATAATGTGGGGAGAGCCAATCAATACCCAAAATGACATCAAAATCTATCATACAAAAAATAATCAAGTCCACCCAGATATCATACCCTAAAAGAGTCACAACACAAGATGGTACACCCGATCTACCACTAAAGAATCACCTATGGAGGTAGAATCATGAATAGGCATATAAAGGGACTCACACATCATGGCAGCACCCAAAGAAAAATATGCAAACACATACGAATAAGTAGAATCAGGATCAAACAATACTGAAGCAGGTCGATGGTAGACTGGGATGATACCTATAATAACTGCATCAGAGGCCTCCATCTCGGGTCTACTTGAAAATGCATAACACTGACTATGTATGCCTCTGGACTGAGCAACTCTATGACTACCTCTATGAGCTACTAGGGTCCCACCCCTGGCACCCTGAGGTGCACCCTTACCACTCTGTGCATCCCTTCTAGCCTATGGAACTGATGTCTTATAAGTATGCATCTGAGAACTCCGCTGGGGATGACCCTGCCCACGCCTGGGGCACTCTCTCACAAAATTTCCTAAGTCCCCATAATCAAAGAAAACTTTGCCTAAAGATGAGCATTGAGTATGCCCCATGAGACTAGAATAACCACCCAGAATAGAAAAAGTGGAATGAGAACCTCTAGATGGATGACCAATCGATGCTTCAGAACCCAAATAACCACTGTCAAAACCCTACAATGCTGCGTGAATTGGTCTACCCTGCTGATAATGCTGACCCTTACCTAAGAAGTCTCTACCTCGAGATAAAGACCCACTAAAATCTCCATGTTTGTGAAACCTTTTACTACTACTTTCCTAGGCCCCACAATGAATACTCTCAATCCTCCTGGCATGGTCAACTATCTATATAAAAGTTCCCCCAATAGTAACCAACTGTGTTGTAGCCAACTAAAGAGAAGTAGATAATCCTTTCACAAACTTCCTAACCCACTCTCCTACTGTTAAAATACTTATCAAAGCATGCCTAAACAGGGCATAAAAATAAGCCTCAAACTTGGTGACAGACATATAACCCTGCTCCAATGCATCAAACTTATCTCTCAACCTCTCTCTCAAACTGTGAGGCACGTACTTCTCAAGAAAAGTCTTAGAAAATTGTGTCCAAGTCAATGGAGGTGACCCCACTGGTCTACAACTAAGACAAGACCTCCATCATTGCTTCACTTCCCCAACCAACTGAAATATAGTGTAATCCACTCCATGAGACTCAACCAAATCAATGTTGTGCAACCTCTCCTAATAGCTAACCAGAAACTCATAAGTATCCTCCTCAAGTGCACCACTGAACTTGGGAGGACCAAATCTCACAAACCTATCAAACATCTTCTGCTTATCCACTGTCATAACGGGTCTAGGCACAACCAGTGGAGCAATAAGTCTGACTAGTAAAGTATCAATACAGGGAGCCATAACAGCAACAGGTTGTGCCCCTAGAGTTTGAAAACCCTAAACATGTACCCCCTCCGGAGGCTGAACCCCGTCTGTAGTATGTGATCCATCAGGGGTGACAGGTAAAGCTCATGACTGAGACATACCCTCCAAATAACTCAAGAATCGAATCATGGTGTCCTGTAATACTGGAGTAGCAGAGTAGCAATAAAACCCCGAGGAACCTGGGCTGGCCCCATATTTTCCAACTGATGGGATGCCTCCTTAAACTCAACCTCTGGCTCAGGGGATGTTGCCATGTTACATCCTCTAGCTGGAGGTTCCCCAAGAACTCTACCTCTGCCTCTGCCATAGTCGTGACCCCTACCTCACCCCAACAGCGAGTGCTGACTCATCTCCCTCAGTAGCACCAAATCGTGTCCTCACAATCTATGAGAGAATTAAACACAGTTTACAAATTAAGAAATGATCAAGTCGCACAATAAGGAGTCAAAGATTAGATTTTTTCTTAAGAATGTCTCATAGCCTCCCAAAGATAGATATGGATGTCAACCTATCGATCCGCGAGACTCTACTAGATACTTGCTCTTGTACTTATGAGACTGGTGAACCTTGTGCTCTGGTACCAACTTGTCATGACCCAAAACTAGAAGGTTATGATGGCATCTAACCCACCCGACCATGGTAGATAATCCAAGCCCAACAATGCCATAAATACAATGATAAAGGAATAAAACAACACAAATGATAAATATAAGTCTCAACTACGATAAATAATCCCAAATAGAAAGAAATATATCCTAGAAACTCAGAAGCCATAAGTATATGAGAGACTCTAATAAGATGTCTAAAATACCAATATCAAAACTGTCTATAATGAAGGAAAAATAAGACAGAAAATAAATGATATAGGAAGACAGGGGAAATCTCTGGAATAGAAGCTCACTGCATCTTCGAATCTGCAAACTCAGCATAAATCAAGGGCCACGCAGAATGCTCGTGCTAGGATCTGTATCAAAAGGATGAAGAAAAGTACGAGTGAGTATGGTCCATTTGTACTCAGTAGGCATCATCGGTCTACCAAGCTTAAGTAGTTACTATATAGAATAAAGAATATCAAAATAACCCTACACGCAGAAGAATCCCAGTAATTCAATATCAATAACAACTCAAAGAAATTCAACAAGAACAGCAATCCAAATGATAATGCAATGCAATAATAGGATATGAGATGCAATGGTCATACCTATTGGTATACACCCCCTCCTCAGTCTATGCTGGAAGGTAGGACCAATGAGGGACTCGTGAGATCTATATACCTCACTTGGAATGTAATTGATATCAATACTCCATCCAAAATGTCACATCAGATCGAGTTTTATAAAGGTGAATCTCCACCCATAATGTCATATTGGGCCAGGTTTTACAAAAATACCTCATCCTTTCAAAATTAGTGTTTCCAATGGTAGAGCTCAGTGATCCATGATATGAAAGAATGAATATGTGTTCACACAAAATAACAATAAATCAGTTACAAAGATATAATCAAATTCTCAGAATCACAATAATTTCATGAATACCGGCTATGAGCCTTAACCACAATCCAGGAATCTAAGTCTCTAGCACCAACAAAGTATAAGCCTCAATTTGGGCATTAACAACTATAATTCATCTCATTCACTATCATGATCAGCACAAGCCCTCACACGGGCATCACAATAACACGAATCAACTCAAAAGCTATGATAATTACTATTTCACCCCATCCATAGTATGTTTTACACAATAAGTCCCCGCTCAAGTAAAGTCTGAAAGAAGTTAAGGCATAACCTACCTCAAAGCCGAACATCAAGATACTAAGCAATCACATTTGAGCTTTCCCTTTACGAAGAGCCTCCGAATATAACTACTCTATCAAAAATAAACTCTACACGTAAATACGAGTCCAATAATACCCACATTGTTAAAGTTCTTAATCGGGTCTAAAAAGTCAACCCAAAAGTCAATTCCAAGCCCGAAAAGGAAAAACCAGAAATTTATTGAAAATTTAGTATATCCACAATACAAGGAGTTCAAATATAAAATTTCATCAAAAATGAGATAAGAATCGAGTTTAAAATCATCAATTTATCAAATTTTAACTTTACCAGAAAACCCCCAAAATTCCTCTTTGAAAACAAAGATTTGAAGGTAATTTCATGAACTAGTTATTGGAGAATATGTAAAAATAGATTAGGAACGTACCCAAATAAAGAAATCTCAAAATTCCACTTTGAAATCGCCAAAAAATCTAGTTCTAGAGCTCCAAAAATGAGGTATGGCCTTTAATGGCCGAAAAGGAAATATTTAAATCACTACCAGCAATCCTTCTTCGCGTATGCGGGACCCCCTCCATATACACAGGGTTTACTGACCCAGACCCACTGCGTGCGTAGTCGTCCAGTCGCGTGCACGAAGGCCAATAGGCTGACTTGACTCGACCCAAGCAAAACCTTCATCGCATATGCGGACCCCTCATCGCATATACAATGCTCACCATCTTCCTTCATCGTGTACGTGGTGGCTGACCGCATACGCGAAGAAGGAATATACCTGGCACAGTTGCAGCATTACAGTAGTGAGAAAATGAGAAATTTCCTCCAAATGGACCCTCGGAAATCATTCAGAACCTCCCAAACACAAATTAACCATGCTACTAGACCAAATTCGACATTCTGGACTTAATAGAACCATCTGATTCACCAACGGAGGTCGTTTTCAACAAATTTAGCCGAAGTTAACTTTAGGCTTATATTTCAAACTTTTCCACCAACTACTCAAAATGCATCTGATCGCCTCGAGACCCAAACCAACAACGCTTCTAGCCTAAAAATGATATTCTGGAGCTAATGAAACTGGCAAAATTCTCATATGATATTTAAAACTCCAAAAGTTGACCAAAGTCAACTCTATCTACTATTAAGCCTTCAAAAATGAAAAACTTATACAACTCTCAACCGAACACCTCGAAAATTGTGTCATCCACTCGTGCAAGTCACAAATACCAAAATACAACTACTGAAAGGGGAAAAATAGTCAAAACACAAGAAAAATAAAAAATCACACTGAGGATTGTTACAGTGTCACACTTTAATGAGTTGACAGTGTTTACGGGGCTGAGGCTATTAAATTATCAAGTCAGAGGGTACTTAAGCCAACATATAATTTAGGTGTGCACCGAATAAAATTCGTCAAACAAGAGGGTTCTAACATATTCTATCATTGAATAATTATTTTAGTAATGATCTTGAGAAAACTCGATGAAAGATCTAACATGGTAAACCAAGTTCAAAGATTTGTTTTTGTTTAGAATACAAATGGGATCTACTCTTTAATGATTATTATTCTTTTTTTAAAAAAGGTCGATAATATTACTTAATAAAGTTATTGTATTTATGTTTAAAATTATTTGATAGTATAAAAAATTTGATACATTGATAGTGCACAAAAAATAAATTTTAAAATTTAATGAAATATTTTTCCTTTTAGAAAAATGAATGAAAGACTACTACTACTTTGGAAGTTGATTATCTTGAATCTCGATACTTATAAATCAAATAACAAAATACGTGATCTAAGGATGCTTCTTCAGTCTTTCAAGAACTAATATTTTAGAGATCACAATTTCAAAATGAATTACCTTATTAAAAATATTCTGAGTCAAATGATTGATAAGTTTATTAAATTTTTGAATCAAATTTGTTTCCCTTTTAAGTTATTTCCTTTTTCATTTTCTAATATTTTTGCGTATAATTTAATTTAAAAATTTGTGGTAATTTTCTAACGGTAAATTGAAAATTTTGCAAATATAATTTCTTTTTTGGTTGTTCACATTAATTCTTTGTTTAATTAAAAGGAGACCAAAGAAGCCATTTATTCATAAGTAATATATGTACAGGATCAGCAATCAGAATTCTACTAACCGAAAATAAAAAAGAACAAAACATTCAGACCCAAAAGTCCAAATTCGAACAAGATAGAAAAGAAAGATAAAAAATAAAATAAACCAAAGGGGAAAGAAAGGTAAAGAGTCTAGAAGAACCCTTCATCAGAACTTCGAAATTACTCGTCTTCTCTACTTCAGGGCGCCATGGCCAAGATCTAGACCTTCACTGATGAGTGCCGAGCTAAAGGGGAATCTGACCCTGTGTCTGGCTGAATTTCGATCCAGAGGCAGAGATAACTTAGGCGGATTTCACTAGAGACACTTAAACATTTCACAAGTTCCATGAACTCCATACCAATGAAAACTTCTTCAACTCTTTTGCATAGATTTTGCCCAACCATAGAAAAGGTGAAACATATCCCCTTCGCTCACACCTTTACTAGTTGATATTGAAACTAATTGCAGCTCTCATTTTCTCAACAGGTTGAGCTTTGAAGAAGCTAATACCACTATTAAAGAGAATAAAAACCACAGTTTTGTTCTATTATCAACCACATACTCATAGATTTGTATTAAAGAGTTATAAGAAAATTAAAGAACCCCATTAAAGCTTCAATTATGATATTTGTCTGAGATTATCTTTGTGTCTTGCTTTAGATTACGCGAAGTGTGTAGATACCATTTGTGTGTTGTATTTTCACTGTATTGTGAAGTTGTTATTTTGACACCTTTGAATCCTGAGATTAGGGGTCTTGTTCTTATCTAGGCTTATGATTGTTTTTCCGTCTGGGGGGTACATCTTGATATGTTCTATATGTTATATTTTGTGTACCTACAAAAAAGAAAGCTTGATTAGTAAAAAAATCTGCTAGCATGTTCCCTTCTCTGAGTGTGTGTTGGATTTTCACATTCCCGTCAGCCTTCAACCTGCTAATTCACATTCCCGTCAGCCTTCAACCTGCTAATCCTTCTCACCTCCATCACTATACCCCAGAGAACTTCCCAGATTCCATTTATAACTTTTGTTAGCACTAAAGAATCAGTTTCTAGCACTACTGGCAATAGATTCTTAGAAATGCAGTATTTCAGACCCATTCTCAAAGCCACCATTTCAGCCATCAAACTTGTCCCATCTTCCAGTCTTTTTGTTTCAGTATACACCAAGTTACCTTCTCTATCTTTTATATAAAAAGCAGCAGAATAGGGGTCTGAATTTCCTTTAGATACCCCATCTGAATTGCATTTGTAATACCCTAACTCAGAAAATTAATCCATAAGGATTTTTTTAGTTCTGAAGGTCCACCAAAGTTTAACATGTAAGGCTTTGGAAACATCAAATAGAGATCTAAACTCAAAACCCCATTCTTCTTTAGGTAAGCATACATTAGACCATGGCATCCAATGGTTGTTTTTCCTTCTTATTTAAAACTCCACAAAAATATAGAAAAGATTTTGTGTAAATCTGTAACACACATTTAAGAGGATTTATAGCTGATAGCAAATAGATAGGAATGCTTTGGAGAACATTATTTATCATCACAATCTTACCACCAAAGGATAGAATCTTCTCTTTCCAAGACTGCAATTCATTTTGGACCTTCTTCATAAGCTCTGCAAAGTAAGTTTTCCTAGGTAAGTTAAAGGAAATTTACCCTTTGAGAAACCAGTACAGTCTTCAACCTCTTGAATTATTGTACCTACAGTCTTGTGAAACACATAAAATAAACTTTTCTCCTTGTTGATCCTCTGTCCTGACTGTTTCTCATAATTTCCTAGAGTTTCTATGATCAGTTAAAGGGACTTCTTATCAGCATAGGCAAATATGATAGTATCATCAGCATATGCAAGGTGATTAATATTGTCACTCCACTTAGGCATCTCAAAACTCCTGTACACTTTGTTGTAAAACAGATTATTCAGGCTTCTGGACAATACCTCTACAAATAGAACGAAAAGAGCTAGAGATAAAAGATCCCTTTATTTTACCCCTCTTGAGGAATGAAAGACACCATATGCCTCACCATTAATGAGTATAGAATACCAGATTTTAGCAATCTATCTCCAAATCTTGTCAACTGTAGCTCTATTAAATCTCATCTTCTCCAATACTCTGATTAGGAATCCCCAATCAACTCTACCATAGGCCTTTGCCATATCAAGATTGATTACTATATTGGCTGTCTTACCTCTTTTTCTGATGTCAGCATTAATTTTCTTGTGCTAATAAGACATTCTAAGTGATTCTCCTCCCTTTAACAAAACTTGATTGATTCTAAGAAATAATTTTTGGTATTAACCCTTCAAATCTGTCATGAAAGACCCTAGAGACCACCTTGTTCAAGAAATTACTCAAACTAATAGGTCTAAAATCTGAAAAGGATTGAACAATTTCTTTCTTAGGAAGTAAGACCAAATTAATGTGAGTGACAGACTTTGGTAGTATGCATCCTAGAAAGAAGGTGTCTACCACCCTAACAATATCACCTCCAACTATATCCTGACACTTCTGGTAAAAATGACATGTAAAACCATCTAAACCACTTGTGTTATCCCATTAAGCTTAAATATCACTCTTTTGAGTTCTTCTTCTATAGGGCAAGCATTAATGATGTCATTATATTCTTCATTAATCAGAGTAGGAATATAATTTAGTGAGGATAATTCATTAGAATCTGTTCCAACAGTGAATTAATCTTGAAAGAAGTTAATGGCTTCTGCGCAACCTGATCAGTCCCTTCTGCCCAACTACCATAAGATTTTAGGATTCGGTTAAGAGACAGTTTCTTCCATCTACCATTAACTAGGCTATGAAAAAATTTAGTATTTCTATCACCTTCTGTAACCAATTGGTAACCATCCTTCTGTCTCTAAAATTCTTCTTCAAAATAGAGGTATTGCTTCAACTTTGCCTATGCTCTTTGTAACATCTCTCTATTTTCAGCAGTAGGGAATTTTAAAAAAATATCTGTCACGATCCAGACCACCGTGAGTGACACTCACCCAACCCCTGGGTGAGCGAACCATCACTTCCCCAAACTTAATTTTTCTAACAGCTCAAAACTAGTGCATAAAAGTAAGCTAGCAATTCAATAATAAATAAAACCACTTCATTAATATAAACCTGCGAAAATTACCCCCTAGAATCTGAAAGTCGTAGTACCAAAAAATTCTATCAATGTCTAGAGTACGGGGATGCAACCCCAAAATATAAGGAAATAGACTAAGCCCGAAACAAATGGGCTACAACCCTAATGATAGATTCAAGGCAGCTCGATCGAAGCGACTCACCCTTGAAGTCTGGAAATTTGGTACTACAGATGAGGTCACGTCTCAGCCGCCGGAAGATTGCATGTACTCACAAGAAGAAAAGCAAGTGCAGTATTAGTACACCACCACTGTATACTGGTAGGATCATTAACCAGTTCCAAATAAATAGTGTATAATTCAGTACATCAAATCAAGTACAAGTACGAAAAATATGCAACAAGTTAATAGGCTTCCCTAGACTACAAATCTCTACCTAACTTGTTTCCACATGAAATCCACTTTTTATAACTCAAAACAACAATCACAGAATTCAATAAATCATCCCTTTTGCCTAGCCCGGACCCACCCTGGGACACTTCTAAACAACACCTAAGTATTAAACAGACAACTCGGCCTAATCCAAGACCAACTCAACAGATATAACAGGATTCCCAGTCACTCAAGGACCCCCCAACGAATATCACAATTCAATAAAATAGCCTTGTCCACTCACAAAACTAATAACAGTCAATGCAATGCAACAATATCAATGCAATGCAACAATATCAATGCAATGATGCAGTAAAATAAATCCGTACCAGGCGTGGTACCTGAGCCAACCGTTAGTATTCCGTACCCGGCATGGTACCCGAGCCAACCATTTATTATACCCATACCAGGTGTGGTACCTGTGCCAATCGTTAGTATACCCGTACCAGGCTTGGTACCCGAGCCAACCAAATGTCAACAATACACAGTCAAATAATGAACAAACAACTTGTAAACCAACAAGCAACACACCATTCAATTCACAGACTGTAAAATAGGAACCTTAGACATTCTACACAATTCCTCTAAGCAATGCAATTCATACAAACACTTAGATAAGAGTAAAAAACATATAACATTCACAGGAATCGTAAGCCATCACCTACCTTGAAATGATTCAAGCTCTACTCAACCCGAGCTTTCCCATGTTCCGAATTCCTTTCTCGTTCTTTGTCTAAAATAATATACAAGTAACCAAACTAACAACCAAGGCCTGAGCATTACCCGGATTACACCAAATCCTATACCCCCAGACCACCCATGATCATCCTACCATTTTTCCTGGCTTCCCGCAATTAATTTCCCTAGTTCTATCATTTTCACGGATAAAAATAGAGAATTTAGCAATATGTGATCATAAAACCATACTTTTAGCAATACCCAAGAACTTTCATGCCTAGAATCCCCCTTCTTCCTCAGATTCTACCATCCCTAGGTTATCCCAACTTTTCTCCAAGTTCTCTCCTAGAAATTCTACCGCGTAGGAAAAGTAGAACGAAGATTGGGGAGTAGAAACCTTACATTAGGGAAGAAGAACAATGGAAAATGGAGGAAAATCGCCTAGAATCGCCTTGCCCTTCTCCCAAAATGGAATTGTGAAAACTGAATATTTTGGGGAATATTTATGCATTAAATCCCATCACGCTCTGCTATAGCAGTATACTCTGCTATAGCAGTACCGCCATAGCGGAGTCGTCTGCTATGGCAGAGGCTGAACGGCGTTGACTTTCGCTGTAGCGGTAATTTCTCCACTACAATGGAGGTCGCTATCGCGGAGTGTCATTCGCTATAGCACTTGACACGGGATAGAATGTCGTAAAAACTCCAAAATTAGTCTATTTTACAACACACTTATTTTCCCGACGTCCCGAAATAACCCCTTCACGTCAACCTCGATTTTGGGAGTTCTACTCACCCGAATTCGATTCTAAAAAGTCCCCCAGACTCCTTTGTGTGTTAGATACGAGGAAAACTATCTCAACACAAGACATCCAACCCAATCCTTACCCAGATTTCCCTTGACTATACCTCGCCCCTAAATCAACCGAGACTAGCCTAGCCCAGAATTTCAAACTCCCAAACTCGGAGTTTTCTAACTCTAAAACTTGGCATGATTAAACTATCCATAATGACGGACCCGGTCATTACAACAAATACTAATTTACCCATTGTTCATCCCCGAATGATCAAACCTGAATTTACGAAAATAAAGGAAAGAAAGTGTAGTACCTGAATTCTCAAACAAATGAGGGTACTTGTCCCACATGTCCTTCTCGGTTTTCCAAGTGGATTCCTCAACCGGATGATGCTTCCACTGAACATTTACCATATCAATCACCTTTGTCCTCAACCTCCGGATATCCCGAACAAGAATCAAGACTGGTTCCTCTTCATAACAAAGATCCTTATTGAAAAGCACCTCATCCCACTTGATGATGTAGTCTTCATCCCCATGGTATCGTTTAAGCATGGATATAAGGAAAATCGGATGGACGCCTGACAAACTGGGTGGCAGTGATAACTTGTAAGCCACTGGCCCCACAACCTCAAGAACCTCAAACGGACCGATGAACCGAGGGCTAAGCTTGCCCTTCTTACCAAATCGCATAACTCCCTTCATTGGTGACACCTTCAACAATACCTGTTCACCAACCTAAAATTCCATGTCTCCGACCTTGCGATCCGCATACTCCTTCTGCCTGCTTTGGGCAGCCAGAAACTTGGCCTGAATGCCCCTTACATTTTCCTGTGCTTCTTTTACCAATTCTACTCCCAAAGGCTTTACATTTGCCTTTCTTAAACCACCCAACCGACGATCTGCAGCTCCTCCCATACAACGCCTCGAACGGTGCCATGTCAATACTAGAGTGATAGTTATTATTGTATGAGAACTCGCACAACTGTAGAAATTGGTCCCAATGACCCCAGAAGTCCATCACACATGCTCTCAACATGTCCTCCAATACTTGGATCATCCTCTCTGACTGATCATCAGTCTGAGGATGGAAGGTTGCGCTAAAAGTGAGTTGTGTACCCAACTCTTCATGTAACTTGCCCCAAAATTTAGAGGTGAACTGCGTACCCCTATCTGAAATGATGGACAGTGGCACCCCATGCAATCTCACAATCTCCATCACGTATATCTTAGCCAATTGCTACAAATTGTAATCTACCCTGACCAAAATAAAATGAGCGGACTTGGTCAGCCTATCAAAAATGACCCAAATTGAGTCATACTTCCCCAATGTCTTGGGAAGACCCACCACAAAGTCCATGGCTATCCTTTCCCACTTCCACTCTAGAATGGGCATCCTCTAAAGTAGTCCTGCAGGTCTCTGTTGCTCATACTTTACCTGCTGGCAATTCTGACATTTGGACACAAAGTCAACTATGTCCCTTTTCATTCCGGGCCACCAGTAACGCTTCCTCAAGTTTCTGTACATTTTAGTCACACTCGGATGTATTTAGTACCGTGAACTATAAGCTTCTGCCAAGATTTTCTGAATTATATCATCAACCCAAGGAACACAAATCCTTTCTCTGAAATTTAGTACTCCCCCAGAGTCTAACGTGGCGTCCCTAGATTCCCCGGATATTACCTTACCTCGAAGCTTACTCAGTTTCGGATCCTGAAAATGTTTGGCCTTTATTTCCTCTATAAAGGTGACCTTGACCTCAATGCTGACCAATAATCCACCCTGTTCTGAAACACCCAAGTACATGAACTTGGCCGCCAAGGCTCGAATTTCCTTTGCTAGGGGTCATTTGGACACCCCCAAACAAGCCAAACTACCCATGCTAACTGTCTTCCGGCTCAATGCGGCTGCCACCATATTAGCCTTACCCGAATGATATTTAATGGTCACATCATAGTCCTTCAATAACTCCATCCACCTTCTCTGCCTCAAATTCAAATCCTTCTGAGTGAACACATGCTGCATACTGCGATGATCGGTGAACACCTCACACTTGACACCATAGAGGTAGTGTCTCCAAATCTTGAGTGCAAAGATCACTGCTGCCAACTCTAAGTCGTGAGTTGGGTAGTTCCTCTCATGCACCTTCAACTGCCTAGATGCATAGGCTATCACATTTTTATCCTGCATCAACACAGCACCCAAACTAGAAAGTGAAGCATCACCGTAAATAATAAAGTCTTTACCTTCAACCGGCAAGCACAATATAGGAGTTGTGATCAGAAGCGTCTTGAGCTTTTGAAAGCTCTCCTCGCACTTGTCGGACCACACGAATGGTACATCTTTCTGTGTTAGCCTTGTCAAGTGAGTAGCAATAGACGCAAAATCCTTAACAAACCTCCGGTAGTACCCTGTGAGTCCAACAAAACTCCTCACCTCAGTCACAGAGCTAGGTCGGACCCAACTCTTGACTGCCTCAATTTTCTGGGGATCTACCATCACCCCCTTTTCTGAAACTACATGCCCCAAGAGCATAACCAAAGTCAACCAAAATTCACACTTGGAGAACTTTGCATAAAGCTTCTGGCGTCTCAAGATGTCCAACACAATAAGAACATGACTAGCATGCTCCTCCCTACTCTTGGAGTAGATCAAAATATCATCGATAAACAAAATCACGAAGGAATCAAAATACGACTTAAATACCCCATTCATCAAACTCATGAATGTTGCCGGTGCATTGGTCAAACCAAATGACATTACTAGGAACTCGTAATGCCCATACCGAGTCCAAAAAGCAGTCTTAGGAATGTCCTCAGGCCTAATCCTCAACTGATGGTACCCCGACCTCAATTTGATTTTCAAAAACACCGATGCACCCTGAAGCTGGTCAAATAAATCATCAATGCGGGGTGGAGGATACTTATTCTGGATGGTCACCTTGTTCAACTACCTATAATCTATGCACATCCGCATACTACTATCCTTTTTCTTTACAAACAACACAGGAGCACGCCAAGGCGAAGCACTGGGACGGATAAATCCCTTATCTAGGAGTTCCTGCAGCTGAGTCTTAAGTTCCCTTAACTTTATCGGAGCCATACGATACGAAGGAATAGCAATAGGGCGAGTGTTTGGCTTCAAATCAATACAAAAATCTATATCCCTGTCCGGAGGCATACCAGGCAAATCCGCTGGAAACACCTCTAGAAACTTAGAAACCACTGAAACTGTCTCAATAGATGGGGACTCCACACTATCATCCCGGAGATGAGCCAAGAAGGCTAGACACCCCCTTCCCACTAGCTTTCTAGCCCAAACAAACGATATGATCTTAACTAGCTTAAGCCTGTACATGCCTTCCCACTCTAGTCTATCCTTACCCGGAATCTCTAGAGCCACAGTCTTGGTGTTACAGTTCAACACAACATGATAAGGAGACAGCCAGGTCATGCCCAGGATAATATCAAAATCAGCCATATCCAGAATTATCAAGTCTACCCAAGTATGCAACTCCACAAACACAACAGAACAGTCATGATAAACATGAGTCACAATCACCGACTCTCCAATCGTGGTAGAAATATGAATAGGGAAATCAAGTATATGACAAGTCAATTCCAGACCCAACGCAAAACTCACAGATACATAAGAATATGTCGAACCTGGGTCAAATAATACCGAAGCCATTTTATCACAGACAAGAATGGTACCTGTGATCACCGCATCTGATGCTTCCACCTTAGTCCTCCCTGGAAAATCATAAAAATGAGCTCAATCATCAATCCGGGAAACTTCTCAGGTCGGCTGCGCTACAGCCCTGCCCGCACCGTCGTTCTTTTTATTTCCCCACCCTCCCTGAAATTTTCCTTGCCCACCCTGTGGACAACCTCTAGCATTACCGCCTCTACCTGCCTGGACCACCGCTCTAGACTGGTGCTGTCCCTGATTACCTGTCTGCCTGAGTGGAAACTCCCTTTTAAAGTGGCCCAAATCACCATAATGGAAATAACCACGGTCAAGTGTAGGCCTACTAGCTGATGTATAAGATGCTCTCTGGCCTCTAGGAGCTGAAGACTGATTATGAGCTCTCTGACGACCACCTATAGCAGCTGGCAGAGATGACTGAATAGGACGAGCTGAGTATGCCTACTGATTTTGGCCCCTGGAATATGAACCACCATAATTTCCCTCATTCTGGGGCTTCTTGGCTAACGCCTTAGCCAGCCCCGTCTGCCTGACTCCCTCAAGTTGCTTCACATAATCCACCACATCATTAAAGACCTTCCCTGAAGAAGTCATATGCACTGACAGTACCTGCAGTTCAGTAGTCGACCCTTTCACAAACAACTAGACCTGTTCCTCCTCGAAACCCAACATCTGTGTGGCAAAATGAGACAAGGCGTGGAACTTAGCCTCATAAGCATAGACTGACATGCCATCCTTCTCTAAGTTCAAGAACTCATCTTTCTTCCGGTCCCTCAAAGTACTGGGTACGTACTTCTCTAAGAACAAAACGTGGAACTGTTCCCAAGTCAGTGGGGGTAGAACAGAAGATCGGCACTCCACATGAGACCTTCACCACTGCTTAGCATCACCCTGCAGCTGAAATGTGACAAACTCAACCCCATGCTGACGTACAATGCCCAACTTGTGCAACCTCTCATAGCAATCCAAGATGAACTCATAAGCATCCTCCCTATCCGTACCCTGAAATGTAGGAGGTTTCAGCTTGAGAAACTTGGTCAGCATCTCATGCTTATTCCCGGTCATCACTGGGCCTAGCATTGGCCTGAAGAAGTCATTCATGCCTGAAGTTGCATCCATCCTAGGCGTTGTAGTAGCCGCTGGCTGAGGGTCCAAGGCCTGGTTTGAAAAATTTGCGGGTATGGCTCCAGTACCAACCAACCCACTCAAAATATTCCAAGCCTGCTGAAAGGCTTCTGGTGTCATAGTAGGGAGGCCTGCACCCCCAACGGGTGTCTCCTCCTCTTGCGCCTCACCTTCTTCAGCCACAACCTCTACATCTTCAGCAACATGTTCCTGAGGTGGGGGAGGGGTTGCCTCATGCGCATCAGCAGCATCTCGAGCCTCACCCTTGGCGGGTGTGGCTCTACCTCGTCCTCTGCCCCTTCCCTTGCCTCTACCACAAATGGCCGGGACCGCTGCTCTAGCTCTGTTGTTCCTTGTGTTAACCATCTGCAAACAGAAGAGTGAATGAGGTTATATACCAATTTGTATCATCAGATACCAATTGGAATCAAGTTATAGCACAAAGGAAGGAAGGAAGAGATAGTTTTTCCTAAAACCCCATAGCCTCTTGAAGAAAAGTACGGATGTCTCCGCACCGTTGCGCAAGACTCTATTAGACCTGTTTGGTATGATGAGATCAACGAACCTAGGGATCTGATACCAGCTTTATCACGACCCAGACCGCCATGAGTGGCACTCACCCAACCCCCGGGTGAGCGAACCATCACTTTCCCGAACTTAATCGTTCTAACAACTCAAAACTAGTGCATGAAAGTGAACTAGCAATTCAATAATAATAAAAACCACTTCATTAATATAAACTTGTGGAAATTACCCTCTAGAATCTGAAAGTCGCAGTACCAAACAATTCTATCAATGTCTAGAGTACTGGGATGCAACCCCAAAATATAAGAAAATAGTCTAAGCCCAAAAAAAAATGGGCTACAACCCTAATGATAGATTCAAGGCAGCTCGATCGAACCGGCTCACCCTTGAAGTCTGGAAACACTGGTACTACAGATGAGGTCGCGTCTCAGCTGCTGAAAGATTGCCTGTACTCACAAGAAGAAAAGCAAGTACAGTATCAGTACACCACCACTGTATACTGTTAGGATCATCAGCCAGTTCCAAATAAATAGTGTATAATTCAGTACAGCAAATCAAGTACAAGTCCGAAAAACATGCAACAAGTCAATAGGCTTCTTTAGACTACAAGTCTCTACCTAGCTTGTTTCCACATGAAATCCACTTTTTATAACTCTAAACAACAATCACAGAATTCAATAAATCATCCTTTTTGCCTAGTCCGGACCCACCCTGGGACCCTTCTAAACAACACCTAAGTGTTAAACAGACAACTCGGCCTAATACAAGACAAACTGAACAGATATAACAGGATTCTCGATCACTCAAGGACCCCCAACGAATATCACAATTCAATAAAACAGTCCAGTCCACTCACGAAACCAATAACAGCCAATGCAATGCAACAATATCAATGTAATACAACAATATCAATACAATGATGCAGTAAAATAAACTCGTACCAGGTGTGGTACCCGAGCCAACCGTTAGTATTCCGTACCAGGCGTGGTACCTGAGCCAATCATTTGTTATACCCGTACCAGGCGTGGTACCCATGCCATCTGTTAGTATACCCGTACCAGGCGTGGTACCCGAGCCAATGGAATGTCAACAATCTACAGTTAAATAATGAACAAACAACTTGTAAACCAACAAGCAACACACCATTCAATTCACAGACTGTAAAACAAGACTCTTAGACATTCTACACAATTCCTCTAAGCAATGCAATTCATACAAACACTTAGATAAGAGTACAAAATATACAACATTCACAAGAATCGTAAGCCATCACCTACCTCGAAATGATTCAAGCTCTACTCTACCCGAGCTTTCCCGTGTTCTGAATTCCTTTCTTGTTCTTGGTCTAAAACAACATTCAAATACCCAAATTAACAACCAAGGCCTGCGTATTACCCAGATTACACCAAATCCCAAACCCCCAGAACACCCATGATTATCCTACCCTTTTTCCTGGCTTCCCGCCATTAATTTCCCTAGTTCTATCACTTTCACGGATAAAAATAGAGAATTTAGCAATATGTGATCATAAAACCTTACTTTTACCAATACCCAAGAACTTTCATGCCTAGAATCCCCCTTCTTCCCCGGATTCTACCATCCCTAGGTTATCCCAACCTTTTTCCGCATTCCCTCCTAGCAATTCTACCGCGTAGGAAAAGTAGAATGAAGATTGGGGAGTAGAAACCTTACCTTAGGGAAGAAAAATAATGAAAAACTGAGGAAAATTGCCTGGAATCGCTTTGCCCTTCTCCTAAAACAGAATTGTGAAAACTGAATATTTTGGGGAATGTTTCTGCATTAAATCTTGTCATGCTCTGCTATAGCGGTCCGCTCCGCTATAGCGGTACCACCGTAGCGGAGTCGTTTGCTATGGCGGAGGCTGATCGACGTTGACTTTTGCTGTAGCGGTAATTTTTCCGCGATAGTAAGGTCTGCTATAGTGGTTGACACGGGATAGAAAGTCATAAAACCTCCAAAATTAGTCCATTTTACAACACACTTATTTTCCCGACGTCCCGAAATAACCTCTTCACGTCAACCTCGATTCTGGGAGTTCTACTTACTCGAATTCAATTCCGAAAAGTCCCCCGGACTCCTTTGTATGTTAGCTACGAGGAAAACTAGTTCAACACAAGACATCCAATCCAATCCTTACCTGGATTTCCATAGACCATACCTCACCTCTAAACCGGTCGAGACTAGCCTAGCCCAGAATTTCAAACCCCCAAACCTGGAGTTTTCTAACTCTAAAACTTGGTACGATTGGACTACCCATAATGACGGACCCGGTCGTTATAATATCTTTCTTGAGTCTAATAATTTTCTCCCTAATACTTAGTTGTTTGAATATGTCTCCAAACTTTTCCCTGCTCTAGATAGAGAGAGCAATTTTAGTTTTCTTTATCTTGTGCTTTAGTGATATAAAAATATCATTGAATTCAGCTGAAATCCAATTATCTTTCACAACATCCTTGGGATCTTCTTTCTCAATCTAAAACTTCAGAAACCTTTAAGGTTTGGCACAGTTTTGAGCCTGCCCTTCACAGGACAGAAGTAAGGGTGCATGGTCTGAACCAGTCCTAGCCAGATGATTCATTTTCACATTATCAAATATGTGCATGAAAGATTGAGTTACCATCAATCTATCCAGCCTTTTAAAGATGCAGGATGCATTAGCTCTTTCATTTCACCAAGTAAAAGGGCTTCCTTAAAGCTGATGTCAGAGAGGCCACAAGAATTAATACAAAAGCAAAGTCTTCATATTTTTGTGGGGTCACTGGTAGGCCCCCAATTTTCTCTTATTCATTCATGATGATAGTAAAGTCTCACCCTACTAGCCATGGAAGGTTCCAGTTCTGCCTTATAACATATATATCATCCCACAACCTTAGTCTTTTCAAGGCTTCATATTTAGCATATACTATGGAAGTTAAGATTGACTTCCTAGTATCCTGGAATGTTAATTGTTGATCTGAGTCAGCTTCAACCCAATTTGAATATTCTCTTGTACAAAGGCTCAAAATTTTTCCATTCTGATTATAGTTAGTATATGGCAACCCAAGTCTTCTTTTATACTTATGTATCTATTTTGTGTCTTGGTGTGATTCCATTAAAGCTACAAGAAAGAATTTGTGATGTTTGTGAAGCATCTGCACTCTATAAAGGAATGTTATGTTCTCACAGACCTAATATTCTAAAATAAAGCTCTGTGACTCATTTAAAATTGAATTTCACAGCTCTCTTAGGAGCCACCCTTGTAATCTTGGAGGATTTTGCTTTACTTTTTGTTTTTTTCCCTTTTGTTGATGATTTTGGAGATATTCTTGCATATTTTGAGACTTGATTTATAATTTGTTCATTGTCTCTTTCGTCACTATCCTCCTCCTTATCCTCTTCTGATTCTGTGTCTCTGCATATGATATTTGCATCCTGGTTCTGATGTGTAATACTATCATGTAAAGTCTTTATTGGGGAAATCTTCTTATAGGGCAATATTTCTTGAGGTGTTTCATTTAACACATGTTCCTTGTCTACTACAGTGATTGTTTGAACTAGCTCAGTGCTAACCACCTGAAGAGGGTCTTGTGCATGAGACACTACTATTGACAATTTTTCAGCTCGTTCATCATCTGTTGATTATGCTGCTAGCTTTCTAATATCGTAGGTGAGTTCTCCACCTCTTTATCTCCCTCAATTTTATCACTTTGGCCTGACTGCTGATTATGTTCATTTATGCCTTGCAAATCATTTTTCTCTCTACCCTGCTTATCTGAAGTGGTAGAAAGAAGAGTGAGTTCTACCTTCTGCTGGCGCTGCTAGTTTAATGGAGCATTTGCACCTAAATTTCCTTTTTCTTCCTCTATGTTGTCTGATTCCCCTTTCTTCTCATTATCTGTGTGTCTGTTGTGATGTTGTTTGTGATTATTGTTGTTGTTATGACCTGTCTGCTCACTCTTTTTTGTCTCTACTATAATTGTAGTCATGTTTACTGCATCAGCTTTAGCTCCTAAGCAAGCCATACTATCATCATTTTCCCCATCACCTGACCTTATTATATGTAGCTCTTTTTCCCCTATCAGTTTGTTCGGAATATGTTCATTATGACTTGTGTCTTCTCCTTCTTGTGATAAGATCTCAAAGGCATTGTTAATTGCTACTCCTTTTCTCGGTGGAGTCATGACTAAGTCACTAAGAAATTTTTCAACATCTTTTTCAATTATGAATTTTCGATTAGTAGGCTGCCATCTTCCTCCATCAGCTATAGCTTTTCCATCTATATGAACAGTCCTATGAGGATTATTCTGCTATATTTGTTCTCCCTTCGTGTCTTCTTCTTTGTTGTTCTCATTGTACTTCCTCAATTTTGGATGCAATATCCTGCATTCATTTTCTTCGTGCCCTTGTAATTTGCACCTCTTGCAATATTTAGGTAGCATATCATATTGGATCTTGATGCTTTCCGCTCTTGAATCGTTTCCTTGGTCACTCAGAACTTCAATCTCCACCGTGTTAGGAAGTTGTGCTAGTAGATCTACTTGAACCTTCACTCTCGCACAACTGGGTTGAGTGCAAAATACTGTGTAAATTAAGCGCTTTGCTAGTCAAAGATAGTATAGTTTAAATCGTCTCTATATAGATTGGTTAGAGTGATGTATCAATATAATCTTGCTCTATATTATTCAGGAAATCAAACTTGATAGTTGGTGTGGTGAAAATCACGAGTTTAGGAATAGAAAATTAAATAATTTGATGCAATGCTAGCTACACACGTTCTTTTCAATAAAAGAAACAAAGAAAATTAGTGATCCACATATATGCTTTGAATAACTAAAATATTTCTTCTCTTTCCTCCTTCAAACCTAAGTTATAATTGATTCTTACGAATTCAATCGTTACTTATTATGCTTCGGATAATCTATTTTTCCTTAGCAACACACTTTTTCGTTTCTCAACTCTTGATTATAAATATAGAGACTTGACCTCAATATTTGATCACTTAATCTCAAAAATCTGAAACACTCGCACTGTATTATGCAACACTCTGCATATTAATTCAAAAAAAAATGTAACTGTCTAGTGTGTGATTTGCTTCATCCTTTAAGTGTGTTAAAGTTCTATAATTTGCATTATCACTATTATAAAAACTCTTTTTTGTTTATTTTGAGAGAAATTAATTCAATTACTTTTTAGCAACAGTAAATGAGTTAAAATTCTTTAAGGACAAACAAGAAAATGTGAGCTCAAAATATTTATTTTTTATTTAAACATTTGTTTTCAGTTTTTATTTTGGATTTAAACACAGCTTACTAACATGATGCACATTCAATAATAGCAAGCAGATGTTCAGTCATTTATTTATATAAGAAAGTAATAAATTCAATTAATGAGTAATATATATATATATATATATATATATATATATATATATATATATATATATATATATATATATAAATTGTTGTAAAGAGATTGATGCGGACAAATGCAACAATCAATTTAGTATTGAAAATCATAATATAGCATAATCTAAAACTCAAAATAATTGGACATCATCCGAATTGGCAAAACAATTAATTTTGTTAAGTTAGTTAGATACAGTCAAATATATCTATCATAGACTCGTTTTCTCCAATATTTTTTTGACTTTTATTGCTAGTGATTATTATACACGTATAATATAATTTAATATTTAAATATGATTTGATTATTATAGCCAAAAAATATTTGTTTTTCAATTTTTAATGTTAAAAAGATAAGAAAATTATTTATGTTTAAAATTTCAAAATAAATGCAAAAATATTAATAAATTTATAATCACAGATAGCTTATATATCATTAATAAATTTATAACTAATATACAAATATTAGAACTCTAAGACACATTATAAAGCTACTTTAAAATAAAATTCTCTCGAAATTGATGAAAGAAATCTATAAATATAGCTTGTTTCATAGAGAGATAATGCATAAGTACCACCCTAAACTATGAGCGAAATCTCAGAGACACACCTAAACTTTACATAGGTCCTATTACCCCCTGAACTCATTTTTTGTGTATTTTTGTGCTCCTTTTGTGCTATTATGACAGAGAGAGTATATCTCACTCTCTCACCAAAAAAATTACTCTTTCTTTTTCTTTTTTTTTTTATTTTTCTCTTTTTCTTTCTCTCTCCTTATCATCACCTCTCCCCCAACCCTCCCCCCCTCCTCCCACCACCACCCCCCTCTACCCTCAACCTCCACCCCACCTACCACCAATTTTTTTTTTGTTCTTCACCCGATCCCCACCCTCCACCCACCCCACTCCACCCCACCCCCTCAATTTTGTAATTTGTTTTTGAAAAAAGCTATATTTTTTAGATAAAAAAATTAATTTTTTTTGTACCCCCATCCCTACCTTTCCCCAATCCCTCAACCTCCAACCCCCAACCCCACCCACCCTAATTTCTTTTAAAGAAAAAATAATTTTTTTTCAAAAAAATAACTTTTTTTAAAAAAATAAATAAATTATTTTGTACTCCACCCCACTCACCTTACCCCACCTCCTCCTCCTCCAGCCCACACAAAATTTATTTTTTTAAAGAAGAATATATTTTTTTTTTAAATAATTTTTTTGTACCCCACTCCCACCCACCTAACCCACAACTCACCCCTCCACCTCCACCCACTATCATATCCCATACCCACCGCACTCCCCACTCACCCCAATCTACCCCCTAAAAATATTTTCTACTCTCTAGCTAAATACTAAAAATATTTTTTGAAAAATATTTTTTCACTCATTAATCAAACACTAAAAAATATTTTTCACTAACCAACCAAACATGAGAAAATAAGTAAGAAATCAACTTATTTTTCATAAAAATATATTCATGAAAAATATTTTCCTTCATACCAAACACACCTTAAGTAAGAAAGATGTAAAAGAAAAGAAGAGATTTAAGTGGGATATAAAGGAAGGAAGAAATAAAGGAAGGAAGAAGAAAAAATAAAGAAAAAAAATAATTTTCAACTGGCCGCGCGTGCACGACACTCTGTGCAAGAAATTTGGTTATCTAGTTTCAAGGTGTAAATAATTACATTTCAAAAGAGTTCAGCGGGGTAATAGGACCCATGTAAAGTTTAGGTGTGTCTCTAGGATTTCGTCCATAGTTCAGGGTGGTACTTATGCATTATCTCTTTCATAGATTATTGTCTCTTTGTACTTTAAAATTTTGAAATATTTATCAAACTATCTAATCTATTATTTCTAATCTTAGAGATCTTGGCGATGAGACCTTAAGATAAGTTGCTAAAACAAATGGGATGGAAGTATTGATTCGTTCAGATAATTTCAAAGAAAGACTGTTGGCAGGTTGAATGAATTATTCTACCTGGCAATAGTAAAAGTGAAGTTTGACACAGGTCAAAGGAAAAAACAAGGAGGAATTTCATTTTGAAAAGGAAAACTTTTTTAAGTATTGAAAAGAAAGGGCCCGTTGATAATGTTGGACAGGGAGACAATACTTATTATCAGGTCAAAGAGAGCCAGGGGAATCCAAAATCGTTGGTCACCAATGCTTATATCTACGATATAGATACTTTATTGGCAGAAAGAAATTCAGAGCCCTTGTCGTCCGCCCAATACAACCTCTCGAGATTGCTTCTTCCAAAGTATGAAATGATGGTTATAGGCAAACATTTTTCAAAGAGCATAATGTAATAAGATTGTTATTGTTGTTGTAAGCATAATAATTATTTTTTTTATAAAAAAGTAAAATATAACATAAAAAAATAATTTCGAAAAGAACTTAACTTTCATAGTGAAATTTTATTATATACGATGATTGCTATTGATGCGTTTAATTGTATATGTATTTATAATTTAGAAATATGTAATCTACGTCGAAGTGTGTAATCATCTCATTTAAAAACTTAAATTGGTAAGGATGACACATTTTTTATTATTTAATTATATTCTTAGCATGCTCCCTCACATGCAAGCCTGATTTTTTTCATGTACCAAACATGTAAAAGACTTTTTGATAATGGACGTAGGTGAGATTTGATCTCAAAACTTTTGGCTGCTCTAATATCATGTTAAAATGTATGACTATATCATCTAAAAGCTTAAGTTATTAAGAAAAATACGTTTTTTATTATTTAATTATATTCTTAACAAATGTAATCATATCTTACATAAGATTTCTTTGTAAATAATATTTTTAGTATGTATTCTAGACTAACACTTTAATGCCAAGACCATCACATATAAATTCGATTACATTTTAATAGTAGTTTTTAATTATTTAATTACACGTGTTTATCAACAGTTTAATTGAAAGTAGATGTTCATTCAATTAATTAATTATAAGATTTATAGTTATTTGACAAATAAAAATTAAAGTATGAAAATGACTGCTAATTATTTGAAGTCAGAATATTTTAATTCACTGCTAATTATTTGAAGTTAGAATATTTTAATTCTAAAGTTTGTGATTAAGCTTCGCCTATAATTGTAGTAAAAGAAACAAGGTTAGAAAAATGTAAATAGTTTATATAAGGATTCACCTGTTGTTTTACAAAAAGAAATAGTCTGGAAACCTATACTATTACAACTCTTCATCCTAACATGTACTATATTCAATTATATCCTTCCTTGAAGATTTGTTAATTTTTTTTTTAAGGATATTATGGTCATCAATATTTTTATTCGTGCTTTATAATAAATATAGAAAATGAGGCTACAAATCAAAAGTATTTTTAAAAATAAATAAATTATATACATCATTAATATAAGTTTTTGTTCTTTTAAATCATCTATTTGTAACCCTTGTTTAAACATGAAATTTTTAATTTTAAAAATAAGTCAAATTATTTGCTACACGAAATAAAAATAATTTCATCGATGATATAAGAATTCCTTACACTGATCATGTACATAACTTTAAGTAACCTAATAATACTTAAATTAAGTTCAGATTCACATAAACTATTTTCTACATAACCTCTATTTATGTTGTTTAATTTCTTTAATCACATTAATGAACTAATTAAACTAAATTTTACCAAAAAAGGTGTCATACATGCGTGAAATTTTCTTGTCACTCAATGAACTTGGAAAAAAATTAATCATAAAAGAAGCGCAAGATGCATCATATAAATTGGATGCAAAGAAAATAATGACTATAACAATAATTCAATTCTCAATGCTAATATCTTTCTCGAACATTTGGCTATGATCAAGTATAATAGTTATACTTATCAATTTAATATCTGATAGTGAGTGTTAGCCTATACGATATTAACTCATTTTTTTAGGAGAAGAATTTGTTAAGATAAGTTGTTATCCAAACAAAATATATGTTTTCTATATGCACATTTATTTCTTAGTTATAGTCATGACATATATTCTTGTTTAATTTTTACAGAATTATAAAGTGAGGGTTAAAGAGTAGTGAATACTGACAAGTGACAACTAATGAGTGCTTAATGTAATTATACAAGAAAGTGGGGGTAGTTTGGGTAATCGAAAATTCAAGCTGTAATCAATTGAAAAAAGAGCACCTGAGACTTATTTGTGATCCACTCCACGCCTTATATGCTGTATTAGGTTTGCTTATGTTAAGAATTTATGGTTTCTTGTCGCTGCCATATGCTTTAGAATACCATACTTTAAAGCAAATTAAATACTACTACTACCCCCCTCCCCCCCCCCCTCTTTTTTAATCCACGAGGTCCATATGCTCATATTAAGACCGTTAGCAATGTCAGAGAAATTCAAAATTTCAGATGGCCAGATTTTACAGATTTATTTTTGTTTATTCTTTGATTTTCCCTTTATGCGCAAATAAAAACTTTTAGTAAATGCTGTAACAGGTTATGAGTTAAGTTGCAGTCGAATAGACAATACACTGATGACTAAGGATGCGCATCAGTCGGTTCGATTTTGTGTATTATCGATTCGATTTATTGATTTTCGATTTATAAACATGCAAAATCGTTATTCAAACTAATAAGATATTTGTTATTGGTGAATTGATTTTTGATCCTTAACAGTTCGATTTTCAGTTTAACTGATAAGAAAATGCTCCTATAATATTTTTTTGCCTTCTCTTATTTTCAACTGTTCATATGTACACTACCTTCATGTATAAAAGTATACACAAATTACAAGCATAAGCAGATTCAAATACGTTATTACTAAAACAAACTTGTTTTCTTTCTGGATAAGTAGCAAACTTGAATGCAATAACAATGATAATAATCTTTCAAAAAGAAAAACAAGGTTAGTTTATAGTTTACATTGATGGGTAGAACCCACCAAGCCAACAACTTTAGAAAGAAACAATAATACTAAGACAACAACTATAAATGCAAAAGAAAAAATAGGGTACATATTTGAAATCTAAAACCACTATTATATTATTAGGGATACAAATATAAGTTTAATATAATCTTATTGGATTATCAGTTTAACTATTAACTAAAATCTTAAACTAAAATTAAACGATAGCCCAATAGAAAAATACATAAAATCGTTAACCCAATAACCCGATATCCAACTACTCAAATTGTGCGGGCACCTACTCTAATCCACCTAGATAGGAGAACCCTTACTACCCATTAAAAATAGGTATGTAGACAATTAAGAAACCATAAGAATTGCCTTTAATTATTAAAACCATTTACAAAAACCTTTGAATACAATGAAACCTTTTAAAATACAACAAAAACCCTTCCCAATGAACTAGTTTAAACAGGTACAAGAGCTACTAAGAGGGAGTACAAGATCAAGACACAGCTTCTACTGTAGGAATAAATAACAGAAGCTGCTGGAGATCTTTACCGCGTCATGCCTGAAACATCTACTGAATCCTGCAACCAGACTATACTCAAAAAGGGTATAGCAAGAGTAGTACCAGTACAAGCAATGCACACTGGTAGGTGATGTGCCGGGATTTTGCGGCACTTTCGACGCTTAAAACTAAGGATTTTTGGGAGTTCTTAAGTACATTTTGTTTGATTTGATGTCGTTTGTTACATGTACAGGGAAAAGTTTTGAAAAGATGAAAATGCCAAAGAGTTGTAGATTTCTGGGCAAAAAATCATGCCCCATGGGCGTCGCACCCATGATGGCCCGTGGGAGAAGGCGTCTGAGTTAAACATAGCACCCATATGCACAAGGCATTCCCCACGCCCTGCCACGATGGGAGTCGGTCCAGCCACATGATATCACATGGCCCGTCGGACTGGACTAGTGGAGCTGGAGCTGGAGTTGCTAAGGCTTAAGTTAACGAGCTGCCACGACGCCCGTGAGAGACATGAAGGGCCGTCGCAGAAGCCCGTCGGAATGTGCTAGAGGAGATGGGAGATTGAGTCTACTAGCCGATGAGAGGGCCACGACGGGCATCGTATCCACATCGTCCCGTCATCTCAGCCCATAGAATCGAGACAGGGAACCTGGAATCAAGACCTGAAGAGACCCGACGGGCACCCACGATGCCCGTCGCATACACGACGACCCATGGGGCATCCCGTCGGCAGCAGTCGTGCCCAGTTTTTCTAGAATAGTTAGAATTTGGTCTTTTTGTATATAAATACTTCCCTTTAGGTTTTATTTTCGATTGTTACTCATTATTTTTGTACAATCACTACATTGTTACGTTTGGTTTGACTTTATACCATAAGTTTTTGAGATTAAAGATTGTTCTTGATTAATTGAAGTGTTCTTGAGACTTTCTTCAAGATTTCAGATTTCTTTACTTCTTCTTGTAAGTATCTACTGATGATTGTTCCAACAACCATTAATTGTTTACTTATGAACATAAGTAGCTAAATCCACAAGTAGGGTTGTGGGAACCATGAAGGATTAACGAAGTAGAAAAAGTACTTGGTAACTCTAGGGCGGTGTTTATGCATGTATTGTTCTTCCCTTCATTTTGATTGCTTTTTAACGGTGCGCAACATTAGAACTCGCCTTATCCTTACTTGTCGGACCAAGGAGGTAGTGGATGGGAAAAGGGTTGTTCAACGACGGAGATTTGAGGCTATCAACCCTCATCGAATAGCTTGACCTTGTCCGAGAATAGCTAATCTGGGATCTAGGGTAAGGGTTAGTAAATCATACACCCACGACCAGACCAAGGCATGTGGTGAAATTCATCTATTTGTCGGACTAAGGATTTAGGTGAACCTAACTTACCGATTCTGCATGCTAAGCACCAAGCTAGTTTACTAAGTACAAACGCCTTACTAAGTTATGATCTTATGGGGAACACTGCCCTAGTCATCTCTCTTATTGATGACAACTCTGGAAACTGATACTTGTTACTTGTTATAAATCTAAGTTACTATTAATCTTGTTACTTAAACCCCCCCCCCCTTTCCAAGGGAAATAAATGGCTAAAAGCGCGAGTAAATACTAATCAACCATAGTCCTACCATATTCCCTGTGGGATCAACCCCAACCTTCGTTGGGTTCTATATTTGAACAGCGACCGCTTGCGCTTCTAAAAAGAGGTGTAATTTGGGCGCATCAAATTTTGACGCCATTGCCAGGGAATACAGTTTAGGATTAAGAGAGATTGTGTTTATTTCACGATTAGTTCTTATTTCCTGATTTTACTTTTTCTATTGTTTTTGTTTTGTGACGCAGGTTGCACACCCATGCATGCCCAGTACAAGGAGTCAAGGCAATCCCTTGATCCCATATGATCCTGAACTCTCCAGAACTCTAAGAAACATGGCTAAAGAGGGAGAGCATGAGACACCCGAGCAGATCACAACTCGGTTGTTGGCTGAAGCAGAACAGAGAAAAAAGGCAGGGGAAGACGCCCTTGCTACTAAAGATGCTACAATTGCAGCAAACCTTGCAGCTCGAAATGCGGCAGCTGAGCAAGCAAGGCAAGCACGATAACAAGCTGTGAGAGACGAGGCAACAGCTAGACGAAATTTACCATAGAATAGGGGTCGACAGATACAGCAGCCAAGGCATGCCCCTCGTTACTATGATGATGATGATGAGGTGGAGGAATTAGGCATTACTGGACCCATAGTGTTGCCACAACTGACTGAGGGAACGAAGTTTGATATCACCAGCACCATGATACAGTTGCTGAACCTGAAGGGACTATATACTGGAAAGCCTACAGAAGATGCAAATCTACATGTGTAAAACTTTTCTCAAATTTGCAAAGCTTATTATCTACCAGGAGTGGGGCAAGATGCTATTAGATTGAGACTGTTTCCATTCTCATTGACTGGAGAGGCAACTGCGTGGCTCTCAGAATTGCCCGATAATTCCATATACATATGGCACGAGTTGAAGACTCAGTTTCTGGAGCGGTTCTTTCCTCCATCAAGGACTTTGCAGCTAAAGCAAGAGGTCTATAATTTCAAGAAGCTACCTGCAAATGCATTATATGAGACTTGGTTGAGGTTCAATAAGAAGTTGAAACAAGTTCTGAAACACGGAATCCCTTCAAGGCATCTGATAGAGATCTATTACAAAGCATTGAATGCCAACACAAAAGCAGTAGCCGACATTGTAACTGGGGGAGCATTTATGGAGAATTCATATATTGAAGCTTCTGAGATGCTTGATAGGGTTACTAAGACCAATAGGGCATGGCATACTAGAGAGGCTGAGAGTCCAGCAGGCACATATGCAGTTGGTAAGTCCATTGATTCTCAAGAATTGCAGGAGCTCAAGCAAAAAGTCACTGAGATAAAAATGAGCATTGGGTTGATTGCAAAGAAAATCCTTGATGACGGAGTAGAGAAGGTGAAAGCCATCGACTCACAAGGGAAATCACCAAGGCCAGATGATTACTCATCCGATGAGAAGGTTAGTTATCTAAATGATCAAGGAGTGGGTTTCTGGGCTTATGGCCAAGGGAATAAAGGTTGGAACAGAGATAGAGATGACCACTACAATCAGTCCGGCTATAGAGACAGGAGCAGAGCTAGAGACAGGGATGGTGACTGGCATAAAAAGAATGACTACAAGAATAATAGAAGTGGTCTATATATCCCTCCTGGAAATTGCAAAGATAGACCTGAACAACCAACCATGAGGAAGATTCTCAACAAAGTATTTCAAAAGGTTGATTCTATGGATGTATGTAATCATGAAAGAGATGCAAGCTGACCTTTCTGGTATGAGTCAGAAAGTGGAGGATTATTATGTCGCCATAAAACAGCTTGAAACTCAGATGCACCAGATGTCTACTAGCATAAATCCGCGTCAAAAGGGTACCCTCCCATGTGACACCCTTCAAAATCTGAAGAATGATTGACAGGTTATGGTTGTGACTACCCGAAGCGGAAAACAAACTATTGACCCTCCTATGCCTATAGTTGTTGATGAGCCGGCCGAGTTTGAAAAGGATGATGCTGAAATTGTGTTCGAGTCTGAGGAAAAGGATAGCGGTGAAGGGCCAAATGAGAGAAAGTCTTATGAGTTGAAAGTAAAGAACAAAGAGGTTGCACCAGTCCTGAAGTCCATGCCATTGCCTTCTCCACTTTATCCATAGAGATTGAAGAAAAGGGTTGAGGAGGGAAAATTTCACAAGTTCATCTCCATACTGAAACAACTTTCAGTCAATATTCCTTTAGTTGAAGCATTGGAGCAGATGCCTGGATATGCTAAATTCATGAAGTATCTGGTGACTAGAAAGAGAACGGTGAGTTTTGAGCCAGCTGATAATCTGCACCATTGTAGTGCAATAGCCTCTTGTTCTTTGGTGCAGAAAAAAGAAGATCCTGGAGCTTTTACTATTCCGTGTACGATTGGAGCATTCTACTTTGCTAAAGCATTGTGTGATCTTGGTGCTAGTATCAATCTAATGCTACTAGCAGTGTATAATCAGTTGTGCTTAGGATCCCCCAAACTGATAATAATGCGGCTTCTTATGGTAGATCACACAGTGAAACGGCCGGTGGGAATTCTCTATGATGTGCTTGTGAAAGTTGACACTTTCATATTCCCTACATATTTTGTGATTCTTGACTGCGAGGTGGATTTTGAGGTTCTTATCATCTTGGGATGACCATTCCTTGCTACTGGACGTGCGTTGGTTGATTTAGAGACTGGGCAGATAAAGTTCAGATTGAATGATGAGGTAGTTAATTTTAATGTCTTCTAGTCTATGAAGGATCATGACGACATGCGAGTGATTTTTGTTATTGATGAGGATCAACTAATTGTGCCCGTTGAGAAGAGACTTGATGTTGAGGCATTAGCAGCTGTGATTATGAATTTTGATGGAGACGACATTGAAGATTATGATGATATTATTGAGGCACTTGCAGGTATGGGGTCTTATACCTACGCTCCGAAGAAGCTTGATTTGGACCTGAAGAATAGACAGACACCGCCTTCCAGACCATCTATTGAGGAGCCTCCAGTTTTGGAACTCAAGGCACTTTTGTCTCATCTTTGATATGTTTTCTTAGGAGCTAATGAGACCTTACCAGTTATTATTGTTGCAGACTTAGGAGAAGGGCAAGTTGAAGCTCTAGTTTCTGTGTTGAGAAAGTTTTAAAAGGCCATTGGTTAGTCCATTGCCGACATCATTGGGATACTGCCTGGAATTTGCACTCACAAGATTCAGCTAGCCCCAGATTGCATTTCGAGTATTGAGCACCAGCGTAGGTTGAATCAGCCTATACAAGAGGTTGTCAAGAAGGAAATTATAAAGTGGTTGGATACAGGTGTAGTTTACCCTATTGCTGATAGCAAGTGGGTGAGCCCGGTTCAGTGTGTGCCGAAGAAGGGTGGGATTACTGTAGTCCCAAATGCAAAGAATGAGTTGATTCCAATGAGTCCAGTCACCGGTTGGTGCATATGCATGGATTACAGGAAGCTGAATGCTTGGACTGAAAAGGACCATTTTCCGATGTCGTTCATGGATCAAATGTTAGACCATCTTGCTGGAAGAGGATGGTATTGTTTTCTTGATGGTTATTCGGGCTACAATCAAATTTTGATTATGCCTGAGGACCAAGAGAAGACCATTTTCACCTGTTTATATGGGACATTTGCATTTATGAGGACGCCTTTTGGTCTACGCAATGCACCAATGACTTTTCAGCGTTGCATGATGTTTATCTTCTCTGACATGGTAGAGGACACTATTGAGGTGTTCATGGATGACTTTTCAGTAGTGGGTGATTCTTTCAAAGACTGTTTGGCTCATCTTAGTTGTGTACTAAAGAGGTGTGAAGAATGCAACTTGGTACTTAATTGGGAAAAATATCACTTTATAGTGAAAGAAGGTATAGTGCTTGGCCATCAGATCTCTAAAAAAGGTATTGAGGTCGACAAATCGAAGATTGAGGTGATTGAAAAATTACCTCCACCAGTTTCTGTGAAGGGGATTCAAAGCTTTTTGGGGCATGTTGGTTTCTATAGGATGTTTATCAAGGACTTCTCCAAAATTGCTAATCCCTTGTGCAAGTTGTTGGAGAAGGAGTTAAAGTTTATGTTTGATGAAGCATGTCTGAAGGCATTCGAGTGCCTTAAAGAAAAGCTGGTCTCTGCTCCCATCATTATTTCTCCTGATTGGTCTCAACCTTTTGAGGTTATGTGCGGTGCTAGTGGAGTGGTGCTAGGAGAAGTCCTAGGCCAAAGGTGCAAAAAGATTTTTCATCCTATATACCACGCTAGCAAAGCACTTAACCTGGCTCAAAAGAATTACACTATAACTGAATAAGAGTTGCTTGTTGTGGTCTTTGCGTTTGAGAAGTTTAGATCTTATTTGCTTGGCACCGAGGTGGTGGTGCACATGGACCATGCAGCTCTCCGCTACCTCATGGCAAAGAAAGACGCAAAGCCGCGACTGATTAGATAGGTGATGTTGCTACAAGAGTTTGATTTTGAGGTCAAGGACAGGAAGGGCACATAGAATCAGGTGGCAGATCACTTGTCTAGATTAGAGGAAGAAGCTATGGTAAAGCTTGATGATGCACAAGATATTGATGATTGGTTCCCAGACGAGCAAGTGTTAGCCGCTTCTCAGGCTTGGCCAGAAACCACGGATGGAAACCACGAACCGTGGTTTGTTCTACGGACCGTGGAATCCACCCGTGGTCACTGAAAGTCAACTTTTTAACAGCTTTTCTAAATTATTTTCCAGGGGTATTTTAATCATTACCCACCCTTTTGACTCCTAAATGATGTCATTTTGACCACTTTTAGAAGGGTTTCTACCCCATTTAGCCCAAGCTCCTCACTATCTCATCATTCTCTACTAAATTGGGAAGTTCCTCTTCAAGCTACAAGTCTCAAGCTCCAAGTTCAAGCCTCCTCCTCTTTTCAAATTAGTTGGTTAGCTTCCATTAAGGTATGTGGGTATTCAACAATGCGTTCCTCTCACTCTTGTGCCCAAAACCCCCAATTCTTAATTTGTTTTATGAACATGTGAAATTAGGGTTTTGATCCAATTTGGGAATAATTTATAGAACTAGTTTCTAAGCATCAATGTATGGTTCCTTGTGGTGCATTTGTGATTTGATTAGTGTTCCTTAAGTGAATTCAAAAGCCCATGCAACAAAGTTGTTTTTTGTATGATTCCTTCCAAGTTATGAATTTCTAAGTTGTGGTTTTCACTCAATCTTCTTGGGCTTTTCTATTAAGTGTTTTCTCATGATTCCTCCATGGATTTTACGCTCAACTTCATGCATGGATATTATGATCTCAAGTACGTTATGGAAATTTCATGCTTAATTCTTCAAGTATGAATTTAGAAAGAAAAGTATGTTTTGAACTATGGCTATGCTAAGTTTTCAAGAACTTATGGGTTGAATGTGCATGACACTAGACATGTCCTTATGTTCTTCTCACTTATTTAACACTTGATATGTCACAAGTATTATATGAGCTATATGTATGTTTTGGGAGTAGTATTTAGCACCGAGCGATGAGGGTCTTAGTAACCCAAGTCTAAAACTACATTACCAAAGTAGGGAAAGAGGGTCCTCGCTAGTAGAGAGTGTCTCCTTACGCTTATGAAAGAAGGACCTTGTTAGTAGAGAGTGGCATCCCATATTTATGAAAGAGGGTCCTCGTTAGTAGAGAGTGTCTCCTCACGTTTATGATATAAGGACCTCGTTAGTAGAGAGTGTCACCCACAGACCTCGTTAGTGGAGAGTTTCATCCAAGGACCTTGTTAGTGGAGAGTGTCACCTCATGTTTTTGAATAAGGACCTGGTTAGTCGAGAGTGTCATATTTTCTATGAAAGGGAGTCCTCGTTAGTTGAGAGTGTCTCCTCGGTTATTTATGAAAGTAAAATTTCATGTAGCTCCTATGGTCTAATGCCGGTTATAAAAACTCCCTTATGAACGTTCTCAAGTTTTCTAAACCTTATGATGTCTTAAATCGAGGCTTCGACTTCTAAGCTCATGTTTTATTACTCAGGATTATGATATTTACTCATGATACCCTTATTATGCAACCATTCCGTTCTCAGTTATGTTTTTAAGCATGTTTTTTGTACTATTTACGCATATCTCACATATTCAGTACATCCTATAGTACTGACGCATATTTGTGCTGCATCTTATTGACGATGCAGATCCAGGTTTCCATTCGTATATACGTGGCTAGAGTTCGTGGGCCATTCAGCGAGGGTTGGTGAGTCCTTATTTTCCGAGGGCTAGTAAAGTCTAGTCCAGTATTTTCCCTTTAGTACTTAGAGTTAGCTGGGGGCTTGTCCCAGCAACTCCTTATATGTTATGTAGAGACTTTTTAGACATAGACAGTATTCGAGTCTTCTTATGGATCTTGTATTCCTATTGACTTGATTATCCATTTATGCTCTTTTGACTTTATCTATTATGCTTCCGCTTATCTTTGTTATGCTTGAGAATGCTATGACCAAGGGTTAGCTTGGGATCCTTGTGTTCCTAAGTCCCGTGTTACGTCTAGAGGGTAACCTTGGGGCGTGACAAACTTGGTATCAGAGCCTCAGGTTCAAGAGTCCTAGGATGTCTGAAAGCCGCATCGAGTAGAGTCTCTTTCATGTGTGTGAAGCGCGCCACACATATGAGAGGGGAGCTATGAGGTGTCTTTGAAAACTTCACTTCTTTCATGATCACATCGTGCGACAGAGCTTAACTCTAATGTTCCTCTAATCCTTATCTTGTACGTTTCAGATTATGCCTCTTCGACGTGCTATACCTCCCCGAGCCGCTCGGAATGCTGCTCCTCCAATTCCAGTCCCCGATGTCACGAATGAGGAGTTCAGAAATGCCATCCATTTGCTAGCCTAGACTTTGGTCACTCAGGCCAACCGGCAGGCGCCTATCCCCATGCACCCTATAGGTGGGGCAGTTGCTGGCAGAGTTCGGGAGTTCGTTCACATGAACCCGCCTGAGTTCTGGGGTTCGAGAGTTGGTGAAGATCCGTTGAATTTTATAGATGAAGTGAAGAAGATCCTTGGTGTGATGCGGGTGATTGGACTTGAGAGTGTGGAGCTAGCATCCTACCAGTTAAAGTATGTAGATCATATCTAGTTTTCACAGTGGAGAGAGACTAGAGCTAGGGACGTGGTCCCTATGACTTGGGAGTGTTTTGAGAGAGCTTTCCTCGACCGGTTCTTTCCCCGAGAGTTGAGGCAAGCTAAGGCCAAGGAGTTTGTGAACTTGAGGCAGGGATCAATTGCAGTTCAGGAGTACAATTTAAGGTTCACTCAATTGTCTAGGTATGCTCCGTCTATGGTAGAGGACCCACAGGATCGAAGGAGTAAGTACATCTACGGAGTGTCAGATTTGGTGAAGAAAGAATGTAGGTCCGCTATGTTGTTGAGTGATATGAATATTTTCCGACTCATGACTCATGCTCATCAGATCGAGGGAGACAAGTTGAGGCAGATAGCTAGGGAGCACAAGAGGGTCAGATCTGAGAGTTCAGGGTTTAGCCATCAGAGGTCCAAGGATGGACACCGTTCTTCTTTTCAGAAGAGGTCATCAGTACATGTGCATTCTTCATCTAGTGCTCTTACTCAGGCCCCCGGGCTTTTTTATGATCAGGCAGGTGGTGGATCAGGTTCTTATTCACATGGTAGTGTTGCAAAGGGGACTCTTTAGGGACTTGTGACACATGTGGTAAAAGTCATCGTGGTGAGTGTCTAGCTGGTTCAGACGGATGTTTTTGGTGTGGTCAGGTTGGGCACAATCTTAGGGATTGCCCTTCAGCTAAGAAGGGACAGAGAGGTGGTAGTACTCAGTTCGCTTCTGTAGCCTCAGGAGGTCGACCGGCCCAGCAGGGTACAGCTTCTAGTTTCGGTAGCGGTCAGCACCAGAACCGCTTTTTTTCCATGTCATCCCACCAGGACCAGGAAGGTTCCCCGGACGTTGTTACTGGTACGTTGAAAGTCTTTCCTATAGATGTGCATGTTTTATTGACCCCCGATGCCTCTTTACTCTTGTATGACTTCCTTCATTGTTTGCAAGTTCGAAGTTAGTCCTTAGCGGCTTTTAGAACCCCTATTATGTTTCATTCCTGTTGGTGATTCAGTCTTAGCCAAAATAATTTGTTGGAAATTTCCCTATCTCAGTCCTTCCTAGAATCACTTCAGCGGGTCTAGTAGAGTTGGAATGATTGATTTAATGTTACTCTTGATATTGATTGGTCAAAGTTTGAGGTTGAGGAGAGTTGGTAGCGTTGCGTGTAAGTTGGGAGTATCACTAGGTTTGGAGGTGGTTCGTCCGGTCTCAGTTTGGAGTAGTAGTTTATCCTTAGTATGTTCCTCTGATCTTACTCTACCGGTTTCTTTCATGACCCTAACATGCATGTATGTTTTTCGAAGTTGGTTCAGTTATGCTTAGAGAAAAGAATTCAGTTTTCATGCTTATTCTGCAATTTTCATGTTTTGATGTTTGGTTGGGCTGTTACCCCTCTAGTCTTCATTCGAGGACGAATGATCCCAAGGGGGGGATATTGTAACACCCAGGGAATAGATTCAGCTTTTTGAACTTAGAGTTGCAGAAAAATCCAGCTTTCCAGAAATCACAGGTCCAAATTACGGTTCGTGGTTTGAACCACGAGTCGTGGTTCTGAGTCGTGGTCCTAGACTTGTAAATTTTAGTCTCTGGTTTGAGACCACGAGTGGGTTCTACGGACCATGGTTCTTTCTACGGACCGTAGAATGAACTCGTGGAATCAGACCTGAGGACTGACTTATCCCCAGGAACGACGAGTTATTTCTATGGGTCATCATTTGATTCACAGACCGTAAAGACGACTCGTGGAACCTGTTCAGAGGTCTGTTTGGTATTTCAGAGATGACGACTCGATTCTACAAACCGTAATCCTTTCTACGGTCCGTCATGTTGATCCGTGGTTGAACTTCTGCAGCTTGAATGTTGACTCAGAAATCACGGTAGGGTATATGGGTCGTCATTCTTTCTATGACCATCAGCCGGTTATCCATATATTACCACAGCCTCTCAGGCTAGATACCAATTGGAACCTTCCCGGTTCCAATTTTCCTTGTTTGCCTTATTACAATCGGAGTACAATGGACCCTATTTACTTTGTCAAGATACCAATTGGGATCGAGAGATACCAATTGGGATCGAGAGATACCAATTGGACTCAACTCATACAAGCAAGTGAATGAACCGCACGAAAAGGAATGAACGAAGAGAGATGTTTCTCAGAATGCTTCATAGCCTCCCGAAAATATGTGGACGTCAACACACCAATCCGTAGGACTCTATTCGACATTATGCTCTTACACTGGGAGAACGGTAACCTAGGCTCTGATACGATCTGTCACGACTCAACCTACCAGGCCATGCGGGTGTTTACTCTATGCACCTAGATAGACGAACCCTTACCACTCGTCCAACAGGAAAAATGCGGAAAATAGAAAATAGCCCCTGAAATAACCTTTTTGATATACGAAAAACCTTTACAACATCCTTTTTATGGAGATTACAACCAACAGTTTTATAATTTAAATTACCCTCCCTAGGACCTAGTCTAAACATGTACAAGAGCTACTACAGGATTTATATAGAGAAAAGTAAATGAGACACAACTTCCGTCATGGAGGAAGGACAGAAGCTGCTGCAGATCACCATCGTCATGTACCTATAAAACATCACCAACCCTGCAACCAGACTATACCCAAAAGGGTATAGCAAGAGTAGAGTCAGTACAACCACACATACTGGTAGGCATCATCAGTCGACCCGAATCCACACGTACCATCATATAGGAAAACCAAGAAAACATGAAATAAACAATATAGCTCCCACCTTCACCGTTCACCCTTACCAGACCCGTTCTCAAACGATTGTCTACTCACCCCCTTACCTCAATCCTTTCTATTCCTTCCGCTACCAACTCCTTCTCTCTCAGGTCTTTCGAGTCACGCTAAGCTTAGACTTCCCAAGTCACAGTAACCTTAGACTTCCCAAGTCACACTAACCATAGACTTCCCAAGTCATACAACCTTAGCCCAAGTCACACAAACTTAAACTTCCCAAGTAAAACAACCTTAGCCCAACCACTAAATCCAACTCTGACTGCCTCACCATTATCCTAGTCAACCCCCATGACTATGCATCTAGAAACAACTCAGTCCCTGTCATTCCAGACCCACTACACCCAGTGCACTACACACAATTACCCGGACCCGTCTCGGATCCGTAGACAATTCTTCCCAGGGTATCACCCGCTAGTCAAACAATGTCAGACTCCCAGTCATTCCCCTAGTTTATCAACCACATGTAAACCACTCCAATACCATGATCATCAATCCACAACAAACAACCATTATACCCCATTACATATCTCGGACCCACTCTGGATCCCCTCTAGACAACACCTAAGTGTCAGACATACAACCTGGTCTAATAAGACTAAAACTCGTAGAGCAATTCAAATAATATCTCAAGGACCAATATACACAACCACATTTCAAGTTCACAAACCGGTCCACTCATGGAAGCCATACCAACTACAATAATGCAAACAATATCAATGCAACAAATGCAGGCAATAAACTCGTACCAGGCGTGGTACCTGAGCCAACCGTTAGTATATCCCGTATCAGGCGTGGTACCCGAGCCAACCATTAGTATATCTCGTACCAGGCGTGGTATCTCAGCCAACCATTAGTATATTTTGTACCAGGCGTGGTACCCGAGCCAACCGTTGGTATTTCCGTACCAGGCATGGTACTCGAGCCAACCAAATGTCAAACAATCCACAGTCACTACAATGAACAATCAACTTGTAAACCAACAAGCAAAATATATAATTCAATTTACCAGACTGCTAATAGGACTATTAGACACTTCTAATCATTCCCTAAGCAATGCATCTCATACAATTACTTAGATAACAGTACACAACCACACAAAGCATACAGAAATCAAGCCACACCTACCCTCTTTCTCGGGTATATAACTTAGCCTCGACCTCTGTCCAAAGACTAAACACACTCACCTTTTATTTATATATAATGAACGATTTTCCTTTTTAGCATAATTTAACAACCACATTGATTTCAGTACTTACATAGATAATAACAATACGAATTACCACCCCTTAGCCCTTAGCAAAACCAATGACTACTCATCATGCCCTCCGCATTCCTGAAACCTCACCTAGGAGTTTCCCATTTTTATACCCATTTAGTCATCCTCGCAATTCCCAGTTTCCCGAACCTTTCTGACATCCCAAACCCTGAGTCCTATCATTTTAGCATACCAAGACAACATAAACAGTCCAAAATAAATACCATCAACCCATAATTCAATCCAACCAATCCCTAGCTCACTCATAACCAATACCGAATCCACCAGACTCCGTGCCCCAAAGCCTAATCATGGATTCTCCTTTCCCACTATACAATAAATACAGAATGTAAGCAGGTCTATCTACTCAAATGAAAACCTAGCCTACATGGGCGCCAAGCAGCTGCAAGGATGTGTTTCTGGCTCTGTGAAGGTGTTCTCGGCTGGGTAATGATCCTGGAATCCACTGTTCCGTGTCCCTCCAGCCATAATCCCTCCTCCTCATGGTTTTATAGCCTTGGAGAAGCATCGGAGGGTTTTTAGAGAAACCCTCGTATGTTTTCCCACTGAGGAGGAATAGTCCTTTTATTAAATCCCTTTCTGAGGCTACTGCCTCCTGGCAGTCCGCTATAGTGGATGGCCTTCCGCCATAGCAGTTCCGCTGTAGCAGATAAAATACCGCTATAGTGGAGTGACGTCATCCTGGATGATTTCTAAAAATCTGTACTTTTCCGTCACGTCACCCACTTAAAACCAAAAAAAAAACTTTTAGCTCATTCTCAAAATTTCGAAATGTCGTGGTTCCTGAAATAACGACGGACCCGATCGTTACGGCACATCACGTACACGTATAAGTGAAGTTGTCAGTATAGGATACTCTACAGTGTAGATGGGAGCAACAAGGCGACTTTCTAACATTGGCTCTGGAAAACCTGGTGGATATCTGTTGAGCCCCGAAGATCAAACATCAACTCTCTAATTCTATCAATTCTCTTTTCAATTCTTTCCATACTAGCCTCAAATGTAGCAACATTACTTAAGCGCGACCCCAAATTCTTATCCTTGACCTCACTATTGGCAAGATTGATGAACATCGCTTGACTAGCCATTTGATATGCTCTAACGTTCAACTTTAGTCAACCTTAGGAGAAGAAGACTCATGATTAGTAAAGGGGGAACGCACAAGGGAGATTATTTTTTTATAATTATGGAGTTATAGAGTGAAACGTTCTGCTTATTTGAGTAACGAATTATGCTTATTCAGGATGAAGTTATGAGGGTCAAATATAGATTAAGGGTTGTGAAAGCTGGAGTACGACACGAATGTCAAACGCTAATGATCGAGAGTTGAATTGGAGTTGAAATTCAAACAGAACAGAGGATGTTGTGGTGAAGAAAATGATATGCTAATAGAAAATAATGGATTGAGGAGTTTCCTAAAGCGATGAATTATCCTAAAGAATTGGGATTGAGTCTATAAATTTCTATCGAGGAATGGATCATTTTAAGAGATAATTTGTATGCTAAGAGAAGATTTTTGGAGGACAAGATCAAGTCATGGCATTAGAATGAAGGAAAATTGAATATGCCCTAAGATTGTATGATTTGGGCCTAAAGGAAAAAGGTATGGCACTATAAAATTATTTGTATTAAGTGCAAATGAATGATTTTGACACCATTTAAAGCTTGAAATTCTAAGAGTAAGGATAGCTAAGACAAGAACCAAATAGTCGAGTAGATAAAATAATAACATAAACGTAAAAGATTAACACGTAGCAGATAAATATGTGCACCCTTTTGGCATTATGAACGCCTATTTGAAATTAATGCATGCATGTCTTAAATATAAGAGGTAGACATGAAACTATCTTAAGCTTTCTAAGAGTTGGATAGACACGGACTCAAGATTTTCTTATGCGAGGAGGCACGTAGTTACACGATAGCAAAACTATTCGTTCACTCCACGTCTATGCCAACTCCAAGTGGGAGAAGTATGAGCGGAATGACAGTTATGAAAAATGGTAACATGTAGTATATAAGAAAAGCAGAAACACATTGAACAGTTAAGAAAAGCAGTAAAAAAAAAGTAAATAAATCAATAAAATAAAACCAAAAACATATAACAGGTGAGGAGGAATCAATCAGACACATATTAAAAGAAAAATATGCTAAACAAAAAACAAGTAAACTATCTAAGAAAACAAATAAAGGAGAAGAAAAGGACAAGCATTTAGCATGAAGACACGAGGAAAGAATACAAGGAGAAAATTAAACATGCTAAACTTTATCATGAAATACGAGTGAAAAAAATACATTGATCACGATACAATACACAAATTAAAAAAAAATGATTAAAACATAAAAAATTATTTTTAAAAAATAGATAAAGGGGAAAAGGAAAGTGAATTCAACATGGAAATAACCTTTTTTTTTACACAGACAAAAAGAGAAAGAATTACATAGAAAAAAGAAAAGAATATAATTTTATCCACAAAATACTACATATATGGTTAGATATATTATTTAAACACAAAATACACAAACATATTAAAATATTCTAGACATAAGAAATAAGTCTATTATTAAAAAAAAAAAACTCTTAACTTGAAAATAATCACTTACGAAAATAAAAAGAAGAACTAAACAGAAAGAATATAGACAAATTTAGTAACATGCTAATCACGAAAATAGATAATTTATTTGAAAATAAATAAATAACAGAGAAAGGAAAAAATAGTTAATTACGAAAAAAATAATCATAAATTTTCACATCAACACAAAATCCGTAATGGTTAGAACCTAAATGTCCCCAGTACTGTCATTTTTCTGTCGCGCCCCATTTTTCTCGCAAAAAAGCGGGATTCGACATGACAACTCTTTTCAAGATTTAAGAGGGTGAAGAGTCGACACCTAACGAATTAAGGTGCGTTAGGGCACCATACTACACTAACTACAATTAAATTAAATTAAGGTCTATGCAACCAGAAATAGAGTAAGGGTTCAAGTTACCTCGAAAAGAAGGTGTTAAGCACCTTTTGAGGTCCACAAATGTGAGTCCTTGCCGGATACATTATTTATGTGAGAATTAGGTGATAAACAAAAGGTCCAATAAATTTATTAAACTAAATATCTATGTGATGAGCACGCAAAACTTATTGTAAGACAAATTTAATAAATTAAATGCAGCTTCTATTTATTAATCTAAAGCAAGTGATAAATAGATAAACATGCTAATTTATTCATTAATTAGATAAATCATTTTCTTAACATGCTAATTTATTCATTAATTAGATAAATCATTTTCTTAACATGCTAATTTATTCATTAATTAGATAAATCATTTTCTTAACATGCTTATTTATTCATTTAATTAGATAAATCATTTTCTTAACATGCTTATTTATTCATTTAATTAGATAAATCATTTTCTTAACATGCACATTTAGATAACTAGGTGATTAACATAGAAAATCTTTTATTTTAAAATGAATAAATAAGCTAAACATAAACTATTGTCTAATAAAGAAGAAACTAAGAGATTAAAGCGATTAAAAAGTAAATTCATTTCATTAATTATTTAAAGCAAGCAAGTAAAAAAAAAACTTACATAAAAATTTGATTTACTTGATTAATACAAATCTAAATAACTAAGTGATTAATCATGAAATAAAAATTATTTTAGAAAAGTAAATGAACTCGTCATAAATTATTATTTAATAAATACAAATCTAGGTGATAAAAGTGATTTAAATAACAAATTTCTTTATTAGTTTAAAAGAGTAGGCAAATAAGTGAAACATGTAAAACTTAATTATTAATTAACCAATACACATTAATATAACTAGGTGATTAATCATATAAATTCTTTAATATTAGATAAGCGAGAAGAGAGAATATAATTAAAATAGGAGCGAATTATTTTTATCAAAAAAATTTAAAACTAAATAATTACACCAACAATTGTTCAAATTGACTTAAAGAAATAGAACTATATAATATCACAAATCTCAAAATTAAAGGAGTAACTACACCAAATAAATAAAGAAGTAAAAAAAATATAACAAAGCTGATTTCATAAGAATAAATATATTTGAGATTTAAATAGAGTTGTGAAAGAATTTTAAAAGGCTTAAAATATTTGTTGCTTTATGGAGATGATACCACGATATAATTGATCGCGCTCTTTCACCATAGTAATAATTTGCTTTGAGGTCGATTTAGAGTTTAAAATAGTAATAATATAATTTTGAAAGATAAGTAAAGGAATTGTGTTTTAAAGAGTTTGGGGCTAAAATTGTCCCTCATCTATTAGAGTAGGTTCATTTTGGTCCCTCAAATATAATCCTGAGCATATTTAGTCCCTTAACTTTACTAAAGTGAAGCACTTTTGGTCTTCCTAACATAATAATGTTAAAAATTAACAAAAAGGATAATTTTCTAACGGTGTAAATTTAACAGTGTTATCTCTTTCTTAATTGATATACATTTTCTTTCTTTCTTGTCTTCTTAATTTTTTAGGATTAATGTAGTAGTAGCTATTTATATTTAAAGACAATACTTTAGAACACAATAATCTGCCCACTCGAAAAAAATAACCATTTTCTTAATTGCAATAACAAAATGGTCTTAAAATCAGTGGCGTAGCTAGTAATTTGGTGAAGAGTGTGTGAATTTCTTCTTAATTATGTTTAAAAGCGTGCAAAATTAAATATATACTCATAATAGTTAATACTTAACCTCTATGAGTTTGTATTTTACAAGTCACGTGGGTGCCAAATGGGTTTAACACTATTATTTTTAAACGGATTTTGTTAGGGAGATAAAAAGTGCTCCACTTTAGTAAAGTTAAGGGACTAAATATGCTCAGAGTTATATTTGAAGGACCAAAATGAACCTACTGTAATAGTTAAGGGACAATTTTAGCCCCAAACTCGTGTTTTAAACATAGGCACATAACATATTTAAATATAAATATGTATAACCTCTTTTGAGAAAACTTTGGTAGGAGGTACTTCGGGGGATGCGTCGGCTTAATTAAAATTTAGGAATTAGACCTCATAATTCCTTCACTTTCCCGCTAACTATAGGTTAGGAGACAGTGTTTATATAGTAAAAGTAAAAATACCATGTCCATTTTAAATTGTGAAAAACAGAAGTGAACAATGGTTCTACAAAGAGACTACAATAATTTTAAAGACTCGTGGAATTTTGTCAAAACTGAATAAAAAATAAGTTTAAAAAAATGAGAAACTGAGGATTTAAAGTTCGAAAAAGAAACACTTGGCACGTAATTTCCCATTCCCCTAAGACAGTCCCCTTTATTTATATTACATCAGTGTTTACATTATTACAGGTCAAAATAAATAAAAGCAACAATATAAATTAAAACAAACAAGATTCAGCCGAATGGTGCTATCTCAGACCCTTTCCGGATCCAAGGCGAACTCTTCATGGTAGATCACACTAAATAAAATCAGGTTCCTGTAAGGCATAAAGAGACACACATAGACTATATACACACATATAGATTTCGATAATCCAATTATGATTCATCTCTTAAACCCTTTAGTAGGCAGATTATAGGCGTGGTGTTTAGATGTTCACATATAAGGGTGTTTAATCGCTGGAAAAGCATAAATCTAAGTATATATAATGAATTAAGAGAGGTTCTTTAGTAAAACAAAATGGGACAATCACATTTTGAAATCATATAGTAAAACAGCAGAAGATACCTCAAAGGGTGCATGATCCAAATACCATATTCAAGTCTAAGTGGATAGATAAACAAATTGACTCCTAGAGCTAGTCTCTATTCATAACCAGTAAAGAAATGGAAACACATACGAGTCAAGATGGCGCACCTATTCGCTTTCCACAGAATGCTCAACGCATTCAAGCTTTCCAACACACATAATCAATGAAAGAAAATAAAACTACAACAAACATACCATATCAAGAATGGAAATTACTTCGATGGAAGACTAACCGGTGAGTAGCAGATTAACAATAATAAGACCAAAGCCAATGAGAACTGGAACTACAGCAATTAAAACAAAATATTTTAGGTATGCCAGGAGCTTCAAGTTTCAAAAAAAAAATAGAGAAGTGTAGTGGTAGAAGTCGTGTGAGGAAGTAAGGGACACTTCCAATGTCAAGAGGATAGGAGAATAATTGCTTTTATAATGGAGTAGTCATGTTCAATCAATGAAAGGAATGTCCAATCACCTAAGTCTTCCCTTAATTAAGCAAGACTGAATCAATTATCCATATGAAAAAATTCAAATCTACCATAAATAAGCAAGTACTAAAGTTGTGACCATTAGTTAAGGGTGGGAAAATATTCAGAAAAAAATCAATCAAGGGATTATTTCCTTAAGCATATGGGCTGAATCAATTAAGTGAAGAAAATCATGCAAGTAACCATAATTACGAAAGCAGACAGATTCTGAAAAGGGAAGGCAATACAATCAATCATAAGCTACTACAGAGTTTTACCATAAAGAGTTAAGGTATTACAATTGTCCATAAGAAGAGCAAATGAGAGTATAAAAAATTCTCCTCAAATAAGGTAATCAGATCAATTTGGTCACCAATCCAGTCAAAACATACTAAATATAACACAATACTAGAGCTGTCACAAACACCAAATTATAGCTTAAGATCCTGTCCTAATTTTAGACTTGAGAGGAAAATACTTTGATCCAAGTTACCACAATCAGCGTACAAAGTGATTGTAGAGAAATCAATCAAAGCAGCCTTTAGGTTTACAATTTATTTGAGAAAAGACAATCAAAACCATGCTTAAATAAAACAACTGAGGATACACCATTGATTAAGGGAAGAGTAAGATCATAATGCACCAAGACTTGGGTGTGGAAATTATGCGAACATGTGGCTTAATCAACAGAAGAATCAAACACGATTCAAAACAATTCACGTATGACGATATGCAAAGCATAGAGGAGCATGAATACAAAATATTAATTAAACTTATCCGAATTTGCACCAATATCAATCACAGAGCCTGTAAATTTCTAGTCTAGTTAGAGGGGTAATCAATTTGAGCACAAAACGAACACCAAAAGAATTCATAAGAATCCGTCCTAAAATGATTTTTCAATGCGAAGGATGAATAGAGGATGATGGGTGAACTCCCATGGCCTCGAACAACTCCAAACACGGTGACAAACTCGGCGTCGAATTTTCCGTAGTTCGTCCTAGATGAGAAACCCTTGAGTATTTTTTGGGTTTTAAACAAGGAAAAAAGAGAGGAGTGTACGGGTTTTATTGGTGGTTTGCTGTGGGATTTCTGGTGGGGTTTCACTGGTGGTACGTGGCGGGATTGTTGGTGGGGTTCCGCCGGCTGAGAGTTGGAGGGGTGGTGTGAGAGGATGAGAGAGAAAGAGGAGAAGGGCGTGAAGGTGGCGGCGGTGGCTTGCTGGTTCGCTGGAGGAGCCGGCGCTGGGGGTTTTGGTGGAGAAAAGGGAGGTGTTTGGGGTTAAGCGGTGGAGATGGAGAGAGCAAAGAAGAGGGTCGGAGTCGTGTGTGTGTTGTCGTCGCCGGACAGAGACGTGGAGGTGAGCGGCGTTTCGTTGGTGGTGAAGAAGTTGAAGAGGAGGGGCAGTGGCTGTTGGGGTTTTCTGGCCGGAGTGGCTGAGGTAGCGGTGGAGCGACGACTGGAAGAAGAAGAAAGTGGGGCGGCGCTTGCGGTGGAGCTTCGCCGGTGTCGAGTGGCGATGGTGGACGGAGAAGAGGGCTGATGAGGGTGAGGGAGATGGTTTAGAGACTTTTGGAGGTTTGGGTGGTGGGTGTTAATTAAAAATGAAATAAAGAGGTTAAATGGGAACCGTTGGATCATCTCGGATGGACGACTATGATTAAATTAGGTTACGAATCGGATCTGGGCCGGTAAATGGGTCACGAAATTGGGTCATCATATTGGGTTAAATGAAATTGAAATTGGGATTTAGAAAGGGCCAATTGGAATCAATTTGAGGCTACAATTGAAATAAATCGGATAGAAAATGACTAGAATTTAAATAAATTGGGGAAAAAATTGAATTTGGATTGCTATTTAATTAATAACATACCATATATATATATATAATTTGGTAGATAAAAATAATAATTAACAATAATAAACGGAATACTACACATATATGATTTAGCAGATAAAATAATAATTAATGACAACTATCAATAAATATGTATATATTATTTAAAAATTATAAATAAATTACGTAAAATTAATGATATGTAATATTATACGAAAATCACGATAATTAAAAATAACATATATATTTATAAATTATTACGAGTTTAGAAAATGCCAAGACAGCAATAAGATACGTAATTTATTTGATAAATAAAAGTAAAACTAATAAAATAAAGTTTTAAAATAATAATAACTAGTAAAATAACAGTCCGTGAGAGGTATAGGGAGGTCAAAATTGAGTGTCAACAACAATTTTGTTTGATGTTTGGAAAACATGACTACGGGTCCAAGCAAACCCTAGTCGCTAACTTTGCTATGTGTTTATGTGTAGAAATTGAATAAATTGGAAATTAGTGTTGTGATTTTGGTGAGAATGACCAAATATGAATATAATGTGCATAGGTTGAAACTTGTATGTTGAGAGGTGGAACTCGTGCAAACAATGAATAAGGGAGAAAACATTGTGCGCCTGACTTGATCCCACGGGCCAGCAGACGGACCGTCTGAGGCACGACGGGCGTCGATCAGGGCGTTGGAAAGGGTTCAGAGCTTGAAAAAGCCTCTGACCAGATCTGATGCCCGATGCGATGGGACGTCGGACCTCCCACGCCCATGGTAGGAGCCCGTGGGAGGACAACTGTCCTTAAAAAATCTCACTCCCTTGCTCCGACGCCCTGTCCTATGAGCCGTCGGACCTCCCACTCCCGTGGCACAGGGTCATGGGAGGACAAAGTCACTTGCATAATTCACTGGACCGTTCTGACGCCCTGTGCCACGGGACGTCGGACCTCCCACGCCCGTGGGAGGCCAAATTTTCTTAAAATTATTCTGAGTGTTAATTTTTTCTAGTTTTTGATTTTTGGTTTCGGTTGCTAACGTTGGTTACCTACATGTACTAAATGGCTCCAAAAACACCACTCCGATGAGGGAGTCCTCGAAAAGCAAATGAGACTTCAATCAAGTCTTGGCTAAAGGATCAAACTGATTTCGAAGCTGAGAAAAGTGACTTAGACAACACCCCCTCGTCCGGTCAACCAGAAAAAAGTTGATAGTAACTCCTCCTCAGTCTGAAGAGGAAGAAGACAATGCACCTGCAAAAAAGGAAGGATCCTCTTCCGGCTCGACTTATTCTAGTGCAGAGAGTGATCATGCCTCTCCACCAGCAACAGGAGGGCAAGAAATAGCTACCCAGGTTTCTAGTTGCATGGAAACTGGGACCGAGTCAAGAGATGAGGATGGTTCAGGATATGAGCACAGTCCAGCCAAAGATGCGGAGGGTGATGTTGAAACCGATACAGAAACTACTACTCCAAAAATGGAGACTCCTTCACCCACTCCATCTGGCCCTGGCGCAACACTGGTACTTGCTCGGGAGAGAGCCAGATGGAATGTCGAAGGGTCAAAGAAGATATTTGATTATGGCATCGAGGTGACAGCACAGGAAAATCTGAGACAACCTATCGCTAAGGAATGGCTGATAGACCCTTCAAGCTAAAGAACTTCCCCAAGCTTGATGAATATTTTCGACACTACCAGACTACCAACCGCTTATTGTGAGGGAGTTCTATGCGAACTACCAAGCCATATTGGAAAGTAGATGCCAGAAGGGTGAAAGAGCTACCGACTTTCCCTCTCTTGAGAGCGTACCAGTGCGAGGTGTCCCTGTGAACATCTCCTCTGAAACTATCAATAGATTCCTCTTTGGGCCAGGATATGAGATCACCACAGATACCTTTGACTATGATTATCGGGTCAAGAATAAGCTAAATCAGACTAAGTGGTTGGCCAAGCGTCTTACAATAACCGGGACACCAAAGTGGATCGACCAGGACAAGCCGCAGATCACAAAGGCTTCACTATCATTTGAGGCAAAATTTTGGTGGGCCCTGGTGCGACTTTGACTCATGGCGACAGGTGCTGATAATCAGTTGACTCTTGAATGGCCCATCCTAGTAGCTAGTCTGATGTCCAAGTACACTATTAATTTTGGGCACATTATTGCTGAATAAATCCGGGATAGAGTCACCAAGATCAGTTCATCATATCCATTCCCTTGCCTCATAACTGAATTGTGTGACGAAGCTAATGTCCCAAAGTATGCGGGTGTTGACCGTGCAGAACGATCCGACTGGACACATCATCCAGAAAGGTCCAAGGATGAAACCAGAGTTATGGGTCTGAGCGGTACTTCAGAACCACTTGCTCTCGCCCTAGAGGTTCATGTACCGACTCCGGAGGTGACATTGTCCCCTACTGCTATGCCCACTCCACAGGGTAGCCATACCGAGCGCACCACAACTGGTCTATCTTCTTTTGCAGCACCTCCTATGGAGGAAACTGAGTCCATATTTGCTTTTCATCTGGCGAATTTTGCCAATACAGTTCAGAGGACCATTGAGTTAAAGGAACAAATGAAAAAGTTTGTTGTGCAGTTTCAGCCGATTGTTGATGCCTAAATCCGGAGAGCCATAGCACCATTTCTTAATATGAATGACCGAATTGACTCCGTAGAAAATAGGGTTGATAAGAAGCTGCAAGAGATGGGTGCAGTTGAGCTCACAGAACTAAAATAGAAAATAGCAGAGCTTAGGGCTGATATGGATGGTTTGATGAATCCCTTAGTTTCTCAAGCTAAGGCTCCAGTAATTTTGCCACAGGTTACATAGGAGCCAACACTTGATTAATGGGACTTTGTGGACCCCGATCTTCGTCTGGCTAATTTGGTAACGGAAAAAAAGGCTAAAGAGGAACCAGAAAGAAGGCAGGAAAAAGAGTCTTCAGAGCCTCAAAAAAAGAGGAAGAGAAAAGATAAGCAAGTCCGAGCAGACGACGCACCTCTTAACCCAAAATCTCAAAAGAAGAGGGAGGAGAGAGCCAAGAAGAGAGCCAGAAAATATTTAGAGCGGGCAACAAAGGTGTCCTTAGCTGCGCAACAGATCGAGGTTGATGTTGTTGGGGCAGGTGGGTCAACTAGTGGTGGTGTTGGCATCATTGATATACCTTCTTCAGACCCCATTGTGTGAGTTAGTGATGTTGATGCTGCTCGGACATCTGATGATGTTGTTGAGAGGTCTGTGAAGGCAGCCTTTGTTGGAGATAAGACTGCGAGCACCGATCCAGCAGGCCTGGGTACTACTACACCCGATGACCGCACTTAGGTGCCACAGGTATGCCTTATATCCCTCGTTTTACTATTTTTAGTGCATTGGGGATAATGCACGGCTTTTTAGATGGGGTGGGGGCAACAGTGGTCATCTGGTTTTTTGTAGAGTGTTTTGGCGAAGTCTGGGTAGCCAAAACACTCGCGTTGGGCTGCGATGTTAAATCGAGCGCTGCATGGGAGGCAACCCATGAGGGTATCCATATTATATCTGCGTCTTTAGAGTTTTCTTGCCTGTGTTCTTTCCCTAAGGACTACTTTTAATTTTTGTTGAACCGACATGTTTAGTATAGGATGTGTGTTTGTAGAAGTGAATTAGAAGCTGAATGCATCCATGGTTTAATTTTTGAAAAATGGAGACCCCTTCAAATTTTTGTGCAGTAAGGTGTTAGAACTAACCTTGATGGATCTGTAAATGACAGCATGTATATAACTGAGATAAGTAGCTTAAGCTAAAGCATGAATCGGTAAGTAGCTAATCTTTATTCTAAACTCTGTGTCATGTGTGAAGTGAGCTGCTTAGTATATATTCTTGTTGTACTGTACAATCTAGAACTTGCCTGGTTAGTCGTGTTGTGGTTGTAGAATAGTTTAGTTAGGACATGATCATAGGCCATTTTCTTTTGAATTAGCCTATTTTAGTCAAACGACCTACCAAATGAAAAATAGTCTCTTTGATCCTGAAATTTGAGCCTAAAGTTGAACCTTTTTGTTGTTATCCTATTCACCTTCCCCGTTTCCTATAAATCTCTATTTTGGCCCTGGTCCCTCCTTGGACATTGTGCACCTCAACTCAGGCTAAAAGCCTAAGTTGAGGGTGGCTACTGTAGGGGAAAGTAGGAAGTGTTGGGTATGAAAAGATTGGGTTAATAGAAAAAAGAAAGAAACTGGGTGTGGTTTGTGTGCTAAAAAGAAAAAGAAAAGAAAAGAAAAGAAAAGAAAGAAAAATATGAATGAAAAGAAAAGTGCAAAAATGCAATAGAAGCCACACCCAAAGCTTGATAAAAGTAATAAGTTTTGAAAGAAAAGAGAATAAGGGAGGAAAACTGTAAGGTCTGAAAAGTGGAGAAAATAAAGAAGTAATTGTAGTCTCAAGGAGGGCATAGTCACTATTTACCCAAATGTACCATTCCCGTCCCTAAGCCTACATTACAAGCCTAACAAAGTCCTATAGTGATCCTAACCGAACTGTTTGAAAGCCAAAGCATAGAAAATAAGGGCAAGCTTATGGTATTGTACACGTGCAGCTGGAACTTCTTTGTGAGAGTGAGCGGATTCTCAGTCCCTGTTTGTTAGAGTGATATTCTGAGTGATTCGGGACTTCTTTGTTGTGAGGGCACTAGAGTAGACTGCGACTGCTAATTAATTGGTTTGAAGGTCTATTGTGTATGCTAGCTTACTCATGAATATTGTGTTGTCACTCATGGATCCGTCTTGTGTTATTTTGATAACTTGATAAAATGCACTGGATTTTGAGCTGTTAAGGAGTGGGTACTATTCTAAGGTTTGAGAGGTTAATGAATCATGTTGCTGCCGAAGTTTCTGGTTTCCTTCTACTTAAGCATCATTTTTGGTTTTTGTTTTCGTTGGTTGCTTAAGGTCAATCAAACATTTTAAGTTGAGGGCATTGATGTGCCGGGATTTTGTGGCACTTTCGACTTTTAAAACTAAGGATTTTTGGGAGTTCTTAAGTACATTTTGTTAGATTTGATATTGTTTGTTACATGTACAAGGAAAAGTATTGAAAAGATGAAAATGCCAAAGGGATGAAGATTTATGGGCAAAAAGTCATGCCCCACGGGCGTCGCACCCACAACGGCCCATGGGAGAAGGCGTCTGAGTTAAACATATGCACAAGGCATTCCCCAAGCCCTACCACGACGGGCGTCGATCCAGCCACGGGATGTCACATGTCCTATCGGACTAGACCAGTGAAGCTGGAGCTGCTAAGGCTTAAGTTGACGAGCTGCCACGATGGGCCATTGCAGAAGCCCATCGAAATGTGCCAGAGGAGATGGGAGATTGAGTCGACTAGACGAAGAGAGGGCCACGACGGGTGTCACAGCCACGATGTCCCATCACCTCAGCCATGGAATCGAGACAGGAAACGTTGAATCAAGACCTGAAGAGACCCGACGGGCACCCACGACGCCCGTCGTATCCACGACGACTCTTGGGACATCCCGTCGGCAGCAGCCACGTCCATCTTTCCTAGAATAGTTAGGATTTGGTCTTTTTGTCTATAAATACTTCCCTTTAGGTTTTATTTTTGATTGTTACTCATTATTTTCGTACAATCACTATATTGTTACGTTTGGTTTGACTTTATACCATAAGTTTTTGAGATTAAAGATTGTTCTTGATTAATTGAAGTGTTCTTGAGACTTTCTTCAAGATTTTGGATTTCTTTACTGCTTCTTGTAAGTATCTACTGATGCTTGTTCCAACAACCATTAGTTGTTTACTTATGAACATGAGTAGCTAAATCCACAACTAGGGTTGTGAGAACCATAAAGGATTAACGAAGTAGGCAAAGTACTTGGTAACTCTAGGGCGGTGTTTATGCATGTATTGTTCTTCCCTTCATTTTGATTGCTTTTTAATGGTGCACAATGTTAGAACTCGCTGTTATATCCCATTTTAACTGGGTCAAAGTGAAGTACAATATATTGGTGATTCTTCAATTATTAACTTAAGGAGTCGCCACCTAATTATTTTTTTAAAGGTGAATTAGGACACCTAATTTGTTAACTAAAGTTATGCTAAATTAACTCTAATTAATGATCTACTTTAACTTATGTGATTCTAGGTAAGGGTTCTAGTTATCCTAAAGGGAAGGGGTTAAGCATCCTTTAAGATCCGCTAAATTACGGTTACTGATCAAACTTAGGTTAATAAGGGATATAATATTTGCTAATGCATAAGTAATATGAGGGGAAAAAAGAATATCATATATAGCCATTTTAAGAAAATATTTGCACTTAAAAATAATGTTAACCAAATTTTCAACAAAGGACAAACTAAAATAGCTTTTCCAATATTACTTTATAACCATGTCATTTCACGCTATTTTTTAGAAATTCACCAAAAATTGACACACCTAGTTTAAAAGACTCAAAGTGATTAATTTTAAGAAAATTTAGAAAATTTAAATATGAGATAAAATTACAGATGTGATTTATAAAGGATACAAAAAATGATGTGTAAAGCAATGTGTATAAGAAAAAAAATGTCTAAAATATAAGAAAAATAGTATATATATGTATAAGTGAAGTGAGAAATATTACGGCATGTTTGGAAATTTTAGTAAAAATAAAGTAGTATCTAAAAATATAGATATCTTTTTTTTTATCTTGGTTCGAAACAAACAACTTGAATCATCTATATCCATTTTTAGAGAAAAATTAATAACTTATTGCAATATTTTTGCTTTGAAAAAGACGTCCTTTTTTTTTCTTTTGAGAATCACATCGAAAGATTTACACTTTAAAGTTCTCAAAAAAAGTTGCTTTTACTAAAAAAAATTGCATTTTTAAATTATTGAAGACGCTTGTTTTAACACCCAAAAATCTGCATTTTTCGCTCTTGAAAAGCTATAATTTACACATAAAAATCTGCAGTTCTAACTCTAAAGAAGCTGCATTTTTTACCTTAAAAATCAGCATCCTTAAGCTATTTAAAAGTTGCTTTTTAACCCTAAATTTCAGCACTTTAGCCTTTGAAAACTGCATTATTTTTTTACCAAAAGAACCTAAAAAAAAAAAACCAATCTTGAGCTAATAAAGTTATTATGAAATGGTTCCTACAGTGACAAGAAACTCTAGAATCCCTTATCTTGTACCTAAATATCTTATGCAAAGGCAAAAACCAAGTAGTTATGCATAACAGAAAAAGTGTTAGCAACGATAATAAATAATACTATAAGAATACAAGATTACAAAAAAAAAAAAGGAGGGGAGATGTTGGATTCGTTTCTAAGTAACCGACGTGGTCGAGAAACTCCAAGATGATTAAACTCAAACAAAGCAAAATGAATGTGGTGGCTGATGCATAATTCAGTCCCTTTGGACTGAGATAGAGTGTTATCCCTTACGCTTAACTAGATTTTAATAACTTAAAATCATTAGTCTAATACTCAAACTAAGTACTACCTGCATTAGAGCTCTTTTGAACATCAACTAAGCCAAGTTAAAGAAAATAAATCACTCATAAAACATGACCTCTGCACATAAAAAATGTGGCCAGCAAACTAGACGATTTATTAGACTTTACAGAAATTTTTTCTTAAGAAGTCATTTGATAGCCTATTTTAATTTAAACAAGGGGAGGCTGGTTAATAGGATAATATTATGCTTTTCATATACTAGAGAAATAGTGAATTATGCAAGATCATATTTTTGTGCTCAAGGAAAAGGGTACCTAAAAATCATAGTTCTTAAACATGTAGTAAGAAGAAGATCTTAAGCTTAGTAAGTGTCGAGCAGCAAAAATATTATTTTTTTTAAAAAAAGAAGCTAAAGCTTGCAACATCTAGAACAAAATATAGAGCTCAAAATAATTGGCCGAAGCACATTTACATAAACGCGCAACCAATATTCTTTTTTTTAACAAAGTCACCATCTATAAAGTGTGGATTCATATATACACGGAACTTAAATCACAACTTGTATGAAAAAGAGTATACATTATAATTCATATTTCACAACAATAGTAAACATTTTCCTCTGAATCTGCTAAAATAGAACTCAAGGGATAAGAAGGTTACTGAAATATGACGATCTTTACTCAAAAATTCAAATTCAGCAAGTAAGAAGCTTTGAAGAAAAATAATAACTTGGGAGCTGGATCAGCATCATATTAGCGAAAGCATCATTTTAATCCATGGATATTGATCTAAATGATTTATGTTTTCTAATTTTTGGTTTATTTTTTCACTTCCTTTTATCCATTCTGTTGTCTTCCTATTTTTGTTACTAACTCTTTTTGCTCCTACTTTGTTGTTACATGGTGTTGTGAACCACCAATGTGTTTTTGTTATTGTATGTGGATATAAATTTTCTAAAAAAGGCATTCCTAATAACATATCTTTTGTTGTTAGTTCGTAATTATATACTTCTTCTATTGTTAGTATTTTATCCCATATTTGTATTTTTATATTTTTTGCTTTATGTGTGATCATACTTCCTTCATTATTAAATCCTGTCACTACTATAGGTGTTTTTAGCTTCTCCCATTTTTCTTCTGGTAAGCAATTATATTTAAATATATTAGCTTCTGCTCCTGTGTCTATCATTGGTGTATAATATCTATTATTATATCCTTCCACTATTATTTTTGCTAGTATATATATCTTCATTTCATACTTTTTTTTTAAACTCTTTTTATTATTATTCTCTTATTTTCATGTGTTATTGTTAATTGTTTATTTCTTTATTTATGATTCTTCTGCTTATTAAGGGTATTTTAGCTTTTCCTTGTATATATTTGCAATCTATTATATGTTCTTTCTGGCTTACTACGTAGTATTCTTCTTTCTGTCTTTTGAATAAGTTTCTTATAACTGGTATACTAAATATTTTATCTACATTTAAGTCTAATTCCTTTCCTTTTATTTGATCAAATATGTTAATCAAATATTATTTTTTGATCCGTAGATTCTTCATCTAGATATTCTTCTTTTTTTATTATTTGTATCTCTTTTTCAGTCATCACTTATTTCACTTTCTTCTTCTTCTTCTTCTGATATTTCATATATACTATCGTCGCTATCTAGTTCATAGTCTATGTATTCTATTTGTGTATATTTTTCGTCTTCTTCGAATATTATTTCTGATATTTGTTTTCTTTGTGGGTTTCTTGGTAATCTACAATTTTTAGCTATATGTCCTAATTTTCCGCAGTTATAGCACGTACATTCTGTTAACTTTCTCTTTGGTCTATATGGATTCTATGAATGGAATGTATTACCATTTGGATATAAAAATGCACCAGGTAGATACCAACACTTTATGGATAACTATTTTAGCCAGCTAGAAAATTGTATAGTCTATATAGACGATATATTACTATACTCTAGAACACAAGAAGAACATATAAGGTTATTAGAAAAATTTATACATATTATAGAAATTTCAGGAATTAGTTTAAGCAAAGAGAAGGCAGAAATAATGAAAAACCAAATAGAATTTCTAGGAATACAAATAGACAAAAACGGGATAAAGATGCAAACACATATAGTACAAAAAATAATTGGATTAGACGAAATGCTCGACACAAAAAAGAAACTGCAATCCTTTTTAGGATTAGTTAACCAAGTACGAGAATATATACCTAAGCTAGCAGAAAATCTAAAACCATACAGAAAAAATTAAAGAAGAATGTAGAATACCATTTTGATGACACAGATAAAACCCATATAAGGAAAATTAAAAATATGTGTAAACAATTACCAAAACTATATTTTCCAGATGAAAATAAACAATTTACATACATAGTAGAAACAGACTCTAGCGACCATAGCTACGGCGGGGTATTAAAATATAAATATTAAAATGAAAAAATAGAACACCATTGTAGATATTACTCAGGATCATATACAGAGCCACAAATAAAATGGGAAATAAATAGGAAAGAACTATTTGCATTATATAAATGTTTGTTAAACTTCGAACCATACATAGTTTATAATAAATTTCTTGTAAGAACAGATAATACACAAGTTAAATGGTGGCTTACAAGGAAAATACAAGATTCAGTTACTACAAAATAAATAAGGAGACTTGTGCTCAATATACAAAACTTTACATTTACAATTGAAGTAATTTCAACTGACAAGAATGCAATTGCAGATTACAGCTGCAGGTACAAGCAAGGCTGCAGGAAATAAAAAAGCTAGCATAAAACCATTTACAAATACAAATCTGAACAAGGTATTTGATAAACCATTTACCCACAAAAGACAACCCACTGAGATATCAAGTGCCATACCCCAAACATCCACATATGCAAATAGCCTCCACAAAGATAAAAAGATATACAATCATATTACCCAAACCTACATCAAAAATATCTACAAAATACAAACCTTCCTAAACCTTAACCCGAGATCTACCACCACCCCCGAAAAAACACAAGATTATTTAACCCAAAAACTACAAGGATACAACCGGCTGATAGCACTCCCAGAAACAAATCCAAACTTAGTTAGAACTTATTATAACTACGGATTACTTAGCACCGTATATACATACGACGGCGAAGATATAAGTTGAATTCCAGAACTCCACAAAGCCTTTATTACATATAAACGAATTACAAAAGGAAATTTATTTTTTATAAAATTCTATACAGCACCAGCAGAAATATTATATGATGAAATAAAACCCCTAATTCAGGTAGTCAAAATAGGTCTGACCAGGGAAATGATTATACCGGAAGATATATCGCGACAAGCAGAGATACCAAAAGTTGAGATACCAATTTTTTATGCAAATAAAAGAATAATTGGTATATCAACAATTATCCAGGAATTAGCTACAAATTATCTACAAGGCAATGCCATATGGAGTTATTATTCAGAGATTTCTTATATCTCTTATTTCTAGAGTATGGTTTTTTATAATAATTAATTTCATCTTTACACCCGAATTTAGATGCTACTTTATTGTTACAACATACTAGATTTTTTATTAGAGTTTTTTCTATTTGTAGTTTTTCTCTATATTCTTCACAAGTATTAGAATATCAGTGATGTAAATATTTTATTCTAGATCCTAATGTATCTGTCAGTCCTGCTTCTTTCCAATTTTTTATTATTTTTGAACTAAATGGTTCAGGTAATTTTGTAAAATATAACTGTCTGATTTCCCTACTTTCTTCTGTATTATATGATCCTTTATAATAATATTCTTTAAATGCACATGTATACTCGTCTATATAACACATGTTGCATATTTCTAATTTTATCATTAAATTTCTATTTATAACTTTTTCTTTATTTTGTTCTTCATATTCCGTCATCATACTACTAAATTCATTTCTTATTGCTGCTTCATATTTTTGTAGTATTTCTATCGATGTTGTTGCGGTTTCGCCACTTATGTTTTTATTATTTCTTAATGTTTTTATACTTTCTTCTGTAAAATTTAACAACCATAGTTTTACTGTTCCTATTAATGTTCTTTCTATGTATCCTGGTGCTTCTGTCATTTGTATTTTGTTGTCTATTAATTGTTTTGCTATATATCCCATCCATAATTGGAAAACTTTATTTGTGTCTGTCACACAATCTAGATCTAAGAAATTATATTGTTCTATTGATGGAGTTGGTGTCCATTTTTCATTATATCATTTTTTCCATATCGTTTCTTGTCTATCTTAGTTTTCATAACTTCCTGTATAGTATTTTGGACCTGGCTTATGGTCTCTTTTTCTTGGTGTACTAGGTTTTTCTTCTTCTTTTATTTTACTCATGTTTATTTCTATGTTTTCATCATTTTCTATATCTTTTAATAATTCAGTGTATGTTTCCCTAAAATGGCTTCTTGCCTCAACGGTTTCCCCCTCATGATAGTACTGTTCTTAGAAGTTTTTCTCTCTTTTCCCATTTGCTAGCAAACTATGTAACATGCCTTTAGAATAATTCCACCATATAGTAACGAATATAAAATTTATTCTACCATAATTATGATTATCAGGAATATGTGAGTTTAGCTATGCATATTCATATGACAGTATATAACAACATAAGTATATCTGTATACCTGCACGGTAGTTTTCTCATCGGAGTTAGCTTTATCCATGATGATTTATATGTTTCTATCTAGCTCTGATACCAAACTGGCAGAATTGAGAGGAATTGAGAAATTATAAGAGAGAGAGAAGTAGAGAGAAAGGGATGCCTTTATTTATGTTTATCAGGAATTGAGAGATTATAAGTAAGAGAGAGATATAGAGAGAAAGGGATGAAAGGGATGAGAGAGAGGATATTTTTTTATTTTATTTATTTCATTCTTTCTGTCTATCTCTTCGTTTTCTTTCATTACTCTTACCATAGCTGCTAAGCTATCTTCTAATTTGGTTGATTCTCTTTCTAGCATTAGGTTTAAAGTTTCTCCTATTTTCTTATATCTTCTTCCTAGATTAGAAAGTACTATTTTTATTTTTATTCCTTCTAGATTTTCGAAGGTTTTTTCTTCTATCACATATTTTTCCTTATTCATTTATAATTTATTTTGTAATTTATATGTTAGTTTTTGTAATTCTATGTATAGATAGAATATTTCCTTTCTTTGTGCCAATATTGATCTATGGCATATTCCTGCAAATGTATTTTCACTAAGTCTTTGTTCCCTATGTGTAATTTCTTGTCTTATTTGTTTAATCATTTCTGTTAGCTCTTCCTCGTACTTATTCATTAAATGCTTTATTATAATATTCCTTTTTTAAAGGAACTAGTCTTTGTATTTCTTTTACGCATTCTGTAATATATTCAAGATATTCTATATCTTGAGTTTTTTGGTATTCTTCTATATTATTTTTTATTAGGTTAATTGTTAAATTTATGTTTTCTACAGTTTCTTTCCAGTATTGTAAGTATTCGTAATTAATCATAAATCTGAATATACTATTTCTAGATCTGAATATATTTCTCAATCGTCATCTATATTTAAAATTTTCTAGGTCTATCCCGTACCATTGTGATTTTTTATTAAATATTTTTTCTCATATATGTAATGACCCTTCCGGTCATTTCCACGTTTAAGATTTGAAGTCAAGCAAATCGACAAAAGATATCGTAAGACCCTTAACAAATTTTCTGAACTTTGGGTCAAATGTCTCGGGACTTTTCTCCCAATATATAAAGAGTTAGAAGTCCCCCGAAATACCAAATCGAAGGTCTACGAGTCTAGTTTCCAACGCACAAAACCTCACGTCCAACTGATCTCGGAGTAAAAAGTTATGACTATTTTACAGCGGACTGTCTGGCAGAAAACGGGTTGCGAACCGGGTCGCGAATCGGGTTGGGTTAAACTCGATTTAAGCCTTGACTTCACATTTTAAAATGCCATTTCAGTTCCGAAATAGTGATAAAACATAAGGGAGGATCCCGAGAGATTTCTTGAGTATCAAAATCGTGCGTTGGTGAATTGCGAGTCTAGACTTAAGAATTTTATTAGCATCGTGCGTGTATTTGAAAATATTTTATTTAAAAGTTGAATTTGGTAAAAACTATATTAGTATTAACTTTTCAAAATATTTTAAAGGTTTATGAAAAGTATTTTTGTTACGATATAATGGTATATGTATTTATTTTATAAAGTTTTTTACATTGTATTATTTTAACGGAGATAGTAAATTTAGTTATGTTTAAATTTATTATTATAATATAGTAGGTTTTATTCAAAATAATTTTCTAGTAATTTTGGTATATTTAAAAAGCTATATTTATTTTACCACGAATTTATGCAATACCCGAGTATATACTTAGCGGGATGAAATTGGTTGCCACCTCCACCCCCACGTGTAAGTGGAAGATGAAGGCAACAACTAGTATATTTAGTAGTGGCATCATTTGGAAGTTAGGCAGTGTAATGATTGTTAGCAACATTGGACCTTGCTGAAGTTTATATATATATATGTATATTACTATTACATACAACTATGCACATTCTTAAATACTCCTTCACGTTGAGGTTTTGTTGTGAGAAAAATATATTTGATAAAGTAAATCAATTATCTACGTCAAGTTGTTCCATCCCAAATCCGATTCCGATTCCGATTTAGTTTTGGATTTTCTTGGAGTGGTTCGAGCTTGGACATCGTTGTTCTAGCAGCTTGTCGTCGGACGACAGGTAGGTTACGGTTTATTTTCCCTAGACTCCGTATATATAAAATAAAATTGTATTAATGGGCATCCTTGGGTTGGTTTATTAGGTTGGTACCACAGACCTCGACCGCTTTATTCATATCCGCCTACTTTTGTTCCTCCGTTGTTTGTAGTATTTGCCGATATATTTTATTTACCCTTGTGGTCCTGTGAGGCCTTGTTGACTCTGGAACATAGAAGGTGGGATTTTGGGAATGTCCGCGAGTCCCGGGCATAGAATTATCCTTCTAGGCTGGTTATGCTTGCTGAGTAGCTGTGGGCCTGTGCAGGGTCGATAGGTTGATTGTGAGCTGCGGGGCAGCTATTGTGTGTGATCATACCATTTCCATGCATATAAAGAGGTTTTATCCATGTTTTACTGTGGTTTTGGCTTCGGGCCTACTGGCACTGTTTTCTAAACCTTGCATGGCCCGGGGGGCCCATTTTTGATGGAAATGATTTGGAAATGGTTGATTGACTTGTGAGTATTCTTGGGTAAAAGGAAGTAAAATTATGTTTTAAAAACACCAGTTTTACTACTACGCTAGACTCGGCAGGGCCGGAGTGCTAGTTGAGTTTTCTTGCCACTTGAGATGATTTTTAGCCTCGGTCGGACCGAGCACCTGAGATGACTTTTACTGTTTAGACCCGGTTATGCCCGGGCACCCTTGGAGGGGTTTTTGAGACATTTTCCTACTACTTTAGTCCTGGACAGGGTCTGGGCATTGCATATTCGAGACTGGGTCTCCATCCTGATACCGGACTTGCTTCCGGGCGACATGTTCTGATACTGAGTTTAGTATGGGGTCTGGGACCTCCATGGACCTTGCCATCCGGGCCAGGGGCTACGGGCTGCGTGTGCCGGAGGAGGGGTATACGGTGGAGTAGAGGTATACGGGCAGTGTCCTTCCATGGAACCTACCTGCTGGGCCGGATCAACGCCGGAGGAGGTACATACAGAGATACCATGGCACTTGAGATCTTCATGCATCATATCATTCATGGTTCGAGGTTCCACCCTTGTTTGTTGTTTGCTGATTGTACGCTCCGGTAGTATGGGATGCCGGAGGGTTTGTTTTCACTTGTTTGTGTTCCTCGGTTGTATGGGCGGCCGAGGGACTGTAGGTAGACTCTTTCTATTTACTTATAGAATTATTCCCTGTTACGGTTAATTATGAAATTGGTTACTGCTAGACTGTTAGTTGCTGGGTGTGAGATTGATATGATTAGTTGGACTTGATTCATGTCTCTGAGCATGCCTATCATTACTCTTTCTCTCTTCTTCTTACACTTGAGGTTACCGGTATACCGTCCATTTCGTAAACTTATTTTGTATACATTGTTATTGCAAGGATCCCAGGTGCGTTGTTCTTACTTTCACCTGTGCCTATGGTGTGTATATTCTGCTTACTAGCCTCACATGTGGTTCTGTTGATTTCCCTCTGGGCTAGTTCCTGTGTACCTTTCGTTGACTTCTGTGACTACTTGCTTCTATTCTGTCTATTACTACGCTTTTATCTTATATGTGCCCAGTCGGCCTATGATACCTACTGGGTACCTTATGCTTCGCATTTGGTGCTCACCCTACCCCCTGCATCTTTGGGTGCAGATCCTAGCATGGGCCATCGCCGTTAGATCGTTGTGATTCGTGCTTGGAGATCTGTTGGGGACTACTTCAGGCTGAGGGTGAGCTCTTGGCGATCGGAGCTTAGCTTTAGTTTATCTTTTGCTTCATGTACTCTATTACCATTCAGAGACATCTGTATATATAGTTTTGGTTTATTTGCACTCCATGTATGTAGTTTGGCTCTATACTATGATACCAGGTCTTGGGGTTTGGTTTAGTTTCCGCATATGTTTATATCCCTGTTATCTATTTTATTCGTCTGATTCCCTTATTTGTTAGATAGTAGCCCATTGCTAACTGTTCTGGGCTATGGGGATTGGTTCACCTACCGGGGGTTGTAGGTGCCATCATGACTGAGAAATTGGGTCGTGACAATATAATTCTTTTTAATTCTATTATTTTTATGTCTTTTAGTGCATATAGAACTAATGTTTTATAATTATTTATCGCTTCTTCATGTAAACTAGTCATTTTTATGATGTTTTTTTCTCAATTATTCCCTCTAATCATATTTTATGATAGGATATTTTTTATATAAGCTTACTATAAACTGGATTATTCAAGACCATGTTTATTCGTCACTACTAGCATGATTGTACTCTTACTACTATTCATAAATAGTAAAAGTCATCTGTAAAGGGTTTCCGACTTCTATATATAGAGGTCTGATAAACATAAATAAAGGCATCCCTTTCTCTCATCCCTTTCATCCCTTTCTCTCTACTTCTCTCTCTCTCTCTCTTATAATTTCTCAATTCCTCTCAATTCCGCAAGTTTGGTATCAGAGCTAGATAGAAACATATAAATCATCATGGATAAAGCTAACTCCGATGAGAAAACTACCGTGCAGGTATACAGATATACTGATGTTGTTATATACTGTCATATGAATATGCATAGCTAAACTCACATATTCCTGATAATCATAATTATGTTAGAATAAATTTTATATTCGTTACTATATGGTGGAATTATTCTAAAGGCATGTTACATAGTTTGCTAGCAAATGGGAAAAGAGAGAAAAACTTCTAAGAACAGTACTATCATGAGAGGGAAACCGTTGAGGCAAGAAGTCGTTTTAGGGAGTACCAAAAAAATGAGAAATACTGTTTAAAGAAGAAAAGTATCTCTGAGTACAATCATGCTAGTAGTGACGAATAAACATGGTCTTGAATAATCCAGTTTATAGTAAGCTTATATAAGAAGTATCCTATCATAAAATATGATTAGAGGGAATAATTGAGAAAAAAGCATCATAAAAATGACTAGTTTACATGAAGAAATGATAAATAGCTATAAAACATTAGTATTATATGCACTAAAAGGCATAAAGATAGAAGAATTAAGAAGAACTATCTGGGAAAAAATATTCAACGAAATAGACGAATTATTAGAACAACAATGGTATGAGATAGATCTAGACAATTTAAATATAGATGACGATTGGGAAATATACTCAGATCTAGAAATAGTATATTCAGATTAATGATTAATTACGAATACTTACAATATTGGTACGAAACTAAGGTAGACATAATCCTACTAGGAAACTTGATAAAAGAAAATATAGAAATGTATCAAAGAACCCAAAATATAGAATATTTAGAATACATTCTAGAAAATGTAAAAGAAATAATCAGGTTAATTCTCCTAAGGGAAGATTATTATAAAAAAATATTAAAAAAAAATGGATGATTTAAAACATACTAAAAAGAGGATAAGAAAAATAAAAAGGAAATTAAAAAATTTATATCCAGAATATATACAACTTAGTATTACAAAAACTGATAACAACAGGCTGAATAAGTTAATAGATACTATATCTAAAATGGAATACAAATATATAAAATACTTAAAGAAACAAAGACTAATTCCTTTAAAAAAGGAATATTATAATAGAGCATTTAATGAATAAGTACGAGGAAGAGCTAACAGAAATGATTAAACAAATAAGACAAGAAATTACACATAGGGAACAAAGACTTAGTGAAAATATATTTGCAGGAGTATGCCATAGATCAATATTGGCACAAAGAAAGGAAATATTCTATCTATACATAGAATTACAAAAACTAACATATAAATTACAAAACAAATTATAAATGAATAAGGAAGAATATGTGATAGAAGAAAAAACCTTCGAAAATCTAGAAGGAATAAAAATAAAAATAGTACTTTCTAATCTAGGAAGAAGATATAAGAAAATAGGAGAAACTTTAAACCTAATGCTAGAAAGAGAATCAACCAAATTAGAAGATAGCTTAGCAGCTATGGTAAGAGTAATGAAAGAAAACGAAGAGATAGACAGAAAGAATGAAATAAATAAAATAAGACAAGAAACAAAAATAGAAGTACAGAAAATAGAAAGTATTAAAAATACAAAAATATTAGAATTAGAAAAAGAACTAGCAATGTTAAAAGAAATATATGAAAACAGACAAAAAGAAAGAGAACAACAAGAAAAATTACAAAAAGAAAAAGAACAACAAGAAAAATTACAAAACGAAATAAGATCATTTAAGGAAAAATTACAACTAAAAGAAGGTGACGAAGAACCAGAATTAAGAATAGAAGAAATAAATGAAACTAATGAAGAGCAAAATTCGAAAACAAGTGAAACGTATACAGAATTATTAAAAGATATAGAAAATGGTGAAAACATAGAAATAAACATGAGTAAAGTAGAAGAAAAACCAAGTATATCAAGAGAAAGAGACCCTAAACCAGGTCCAAAATACTATACAAGGAGTTATGAAAACTCAGATAGACAGGATAAAATATGGAAGAAACGATATAATGAGAAATGGACACCAACTCCACCAATAGAACAATATAATTTCTTAGATCTAGATTGTGTGACAGACACAAATAAAGTTATCCAATTATGGATGGGATATATAGCAAAATAATTAATAGACAACAAAATACAAATGACAGAAGCACCAAGATATATAGAAAGAACATTAATAGGAACAGTAAAACTATGGTTATTAAATTTAACAGAAGAAAGTATAAAAACATTAAGAAATAATAAAAACATTAGCGGCGAAACAGCAACAACATCGATAGAAATACTACAAAAATATGAAGCAGCAATAAGAAATGAATTTAGTAGTATGATGACAGAATATGAAGAACAAAATAAAGAAAAAGTTATAAATAGAAATTTAATGATAAAATTAGAAATATGCAACATGTGTTATATAGACGAGTATACATGTGCATTTAAAGAATATTATTATAAAGGATCATATAATACAGAAGAAAGTAGGGAAATCAGACAGTTATATTTTACAAAATTACCTGAACCATTTAGTTCAAGAATAATAAAAAATTGGAAAGAAGCAGGACTGACAGATACATTAGGATCTAGAATAAAATATTTACATCACTGGTATTCTAACACTTGTGAAGAATATAGAGAAAAACTACAAATAGAAAAACTCTAATAAAAAATCTAGTATGTTGTAACAATAAAGTAGCACCTAAATTCGGGTGTAAAGATGAAATTAATTATTATAAAAAACCATACTCTAGAAATAAGAGATATAAGAAATATAGATCTAAATATAGATATATAAACCCAAAGAGAAAACATTATGTAAAAAACTATAAAACAAAAAGGCCATATAGACCAAAGAGAAAGTTAACAGAATGTACGTGCTATAACTGCGGAAAATTAGGACATATAGCTAAAAATTGTAGATTACCAAGAAACCGACAAAGAAAACAAATATCAGAAATAATATTCAAAGAAGACGAAAAATATACACAAATAGAATACATAGACTATGAACTAGATAGCGACGATAGTATATATGAAATATCAGAAGAAGAAGAAGAAAGTGAAATAAGTGATGACTGAAAAAGAGATACAAATAATAAAAAAAAAAGAATATCTAGATGAAGAATCTACGGATCAAAAAATAATATTTGATAACATATTTGATCAAATAAAAGGAAAGGAATTAGACTTAAATGTAGATAAAATATTTAGTATACCAGTTATAAGAAACTTATTCAAAAGACAGAAAGAAGAATACTACGTAGTAAGCCAAAAAGAACATGTAATAGATTGCAAATATATACAAGGAAAAGCTAAAATCCCCTTGATAAGCAGGAGGATCATAAATAAAGAAATACAAGCTATAAAAACAAGAGATCCAATAAAATATGTACACCTAGGAGGAACAGAAATATTAATAAAAGCTTGTTTTAGAGAAGGAATAGATACACCAATAGAAATATATTTAGCAGACGACAGGATAATAGAACCTATAGAGAAAAGCATAATAAGCGCAGTTAAAGGAAATTTAATATATCAAAAGTTTAAATTTATAATAAGTGCTAATTATTCAGTAGCAGTATCAGATAAAAATATAGATAAATCTTTAGTATTATATTGGAAAATGTTAGGAATAGAACTAGCCCCAGGCAGTAAAATATTTACAGCAAGATGTAAAAATTTATATGTATTAACTACTAAACATAAAATAACAGCAAAAAATAAAATAAATAGGATAAAAATAGAAAACCCCTTTGAAAAGATAGTTACTCTAATAGACAAAAATGAATATAGTTACAAAGAAATAGATTTTGATGAAGATTTAGAAATAGTAAAAGAAAGATTAAGTACATCTAAAAGAATGAACTATGAACCAAGATTAAGCATATCAGGTAGCAGAAGATATGAAAGCACAAGTATAAACTACGAACCAGAAATACAAGAATCATCTACAAAACTGATAAAACATCAAAAAGAAGAACTAAAACAATACTATATAACGGGAATAATAAATCAACAAAAATGTTTAATATTAGTAGACATAGGACAAGAAAAAAATAACATAGCACGAGAATTAGTTATAAAGGATAAAATAAAAGTAAAAAATCAGTCATGTCCAGACCTACCAAAAACATTAGTAAATACTAAAGAAATAGTAAAAAAGGAAATAATTATAGGAGGAATACCAATAAAAATAAAATTTGAAATATACCAAGAAAAAAATATAATATTAGGAATAAAATGGTTAGAAAAAATGAAACCATATTGTATATAAAATAAACAATTAATAATAACACATGAAAATAAGAGAATAATAATAAAAAGAGTTTAAAAAAGTATGAAATGAAGATATATATACTAGCAAAAATAATAGTGGAAGGATATAATAATAGATATTATACACCAATGATAGACACAGGAGCAGAAGCTAATATATTTAAATATAATTGCTTACCAGAAGAAAAATGGGAGAAGCTAAAAATACCTATAGTAGTGACAGGATTTAATAATGAAGGAAGTATGATCACACATAAAGCAAAAAATATAAAAATACAAATATGGGATAAAATACTAACAATAGAAGAAGTATATAATTACGAACTAACAACAAAAGATATGTTATTAGGAATGCCCTTTTTAGAAAACCTATATCCACATACAATAACAAAAACACATTGGTGGTTCACAACACCATGTAACAACAGAGTAGGAGCAAAAAGAGTTAGTAACAAAAATAGGAAGACAACAGGATGGATAAAAGGAAGTGAAAAAATAAACCAAAAATTAGAAAACATAAATCAGTTAGATCATAAAATAGAATTAATCATATTTTCAATAAACAAAATAAAAAAAATACAAGATAAATTAGAAATACTGTATAGTGAAGAACCATTAAAAGGATGGGAAAACCACAGAACAAAAGTTAAAATAGAACTAATAGAGGAAAATAGTATTATAACCCAAAAACCTTTAAGATATAATTTCAATGATTTAGAAGAATTTAAAATGCATATTAATGAATTACTAGAAAAAACATATATACAAGAAAGTAATAGCAAACATTCTAGCCCAGCATTCATAGTAAATAAACATAGTGAACAAAAAAGAGGAAAAACTAGGATGGTCATAGACTATAGAAATTTAAATGCAAAAATCAAAACATATAACTACCCAATACCAAATAAAATATTAAAAATAAGACAAATACAAGGATATAATTATTTTAGTAAATTTGACTGTAAATCAGGATTTTACCACCTAAAACTAGAAGATGAATCTAAAAAATTGACAGCTTTTACAGTACCACAAGGATTCTATGAATGGAATGTATTACCATTTGGATATAAAAATGCACCAGGTAGATACCAACACTTTATGGATAACTATTTTAGCCAGCTAGAAAATTGTATAGTCTATATAGACGATATATTACTATACTCTAGAACACAAGAAGAACATATAAGGTTATTAGAAAAATTTATACATATTATAGAAATTTCAGGAATTAGTTTAAGCAAAGAGAAGGCAGAAATAATGAAAAACCAAATAGAATTTCTAGGAATACAAATAGACAAAAACGGGATAAAGATGCAAACACATATAGTACAAAAAATAATTGGATTAGACGAAATGCTCGACACAAAAAAGAAACTGCAATCCTTTTTAGGATTAGTTAACCAAGTACGAGAATATATACCTAAGCTAGCAGAAAATCTAAAACCATTACAGAAAAAATTAAAGAAGGATGTAGAATACCATTTTGTTGACACAGATAAAACCCATATAAGGAAAATTAAAAATATGTGTAAACAATTACCAAAACTATATTTTCCAGATGAAAATAAACAATTTACATACATAGTAGAAACAGACTCTAGCGACCATAGCTACGGCGGAGTATTAAAATATAAATATAAAAATAAAAAAATAGAACACCATTGTAGATATTACTCAGGATCATATACAGAGCCACAAATAAAATGGGAAATAAATAGGAAAGAACTATTTGCATTATATAAATGTTTGTTAAACTTCGAACCATACATAGTTTATAATAAATTTCTTGTAAGAACAGATAATACACAAGTTAAATGGTGACTTACAAGGAAAATACAAGATTCAGTTACTACAAAAGAAATAAGGAGACTTGTGCTCAATATACAAAACTTTACATTTACAATTGAAGTAATTTCAACTGACAAGAATGCAATTGCAGATTACTTATCAAGACAAAAGTACACAGACGGAGGATAATACTCCAGATATACTCTCAATCCTTACTACACTTTCCCTGAAAGTGGACAGTATAGGGACGAGATTACAAAAGATAGAAACAAATGAGCTAAGTCAGCAGCATGACTCTAAACATGCGGAGCTAAGTCGATCGGAAGACTCAAAAATTCCAGAGCTAAAAGGAGACGTTGGGAAACTCCATAAAACCCATAACGATTTGTTAAATACAGCTGCAGGTACAAGCAAGGCTGCAGGAAATAAAAAAGCTAGCATAAAACCATTTTCAAATACAAATCTGAACAAGGTATTTGATAAACCATTTACCCACAAAAGACAACCCACTGAGATATCAAGTGCCATACCCCAGACATCCACATATGCAAATAGCCTCCACAAAGATAAAAAGATATACAATCATATTACCCAAACCTACATCGAAAATATCTACAAGATACAAACTTTCCTAAACCTTAACTCGAGATCTACCACCACCCCCGAAAAAACACAAGATTATTTAACCCAAAAACGACAAGGATACAACCGGCTGATAGCACAGCCAAAAACAAATCCAAACCTAGTTAGAACTTGTTATAACTATGGATTACTTAGCACCGTATATATATACGACGGCGAAGAGATAAGTGGAATTCCAGAACTCCACAAAGCCTTTATTACATATAAACGAATTACAAAAGGAAATTTATTTTTTATAAAATTCTACACAGCACCAACAGAAATATTATATGATGAAATAAAACCCCTAATTCAGGTAGTCAAAATAGGCCTGACCAGGGAAATGATTATACCGGAAGATATATCGCGACAAGCAGAGATACCCAAAGTTGAGATACCAAATTTTTATGCAAATAAAAGAATAATTGGTATATCAACAATTATCCAGGAATTAGCTACAAATTATCTACAAGGCAATGCCATATGGAGTTATTATTCCAGAGATCATTTAATGATCTATGCTAATTCAAGAGAGTTACGACAAGCAGATATGGATGAAGTCCAGAAATGGATTTTATCTTTATTAAAGCCAGAGCTAAAACCAACAACTAGAGCCTTGAAAGAAGGGTTCATCTCAGAAGAGCTATTAATCAGATATTGCAAGCTAATTGGTCATAAATATCCAGATCATATATGCTCCAAATGCAAAGGAGAAGATAACGTTATTCCAGAAGTTCAGCTTGAATAAATGGATTAACAAAAGAAGAACAGCTTGCAGATACCGAAGATAGCTACAAAGAAGATATTAACAAAGCAGTTATGTAATTATTGTAACAATAGTAGTCGTGTTGTGTCGGCCAAAATAAACGGCCAATATATTAGACAGATGTAAAGTATAAAAGTAAAGTCTTTTGTTTTTATATGTAAAAAGTCGTAAAGTAGGAAAAGAGTCATATTCATGAATAGTAAATTAACTGTTCATGAATAGTACTTACTATTTATGAATAGTAAAGGTCATTATGACATATACTATTCATAAACAGTAAAAGTCGTCTGTAAAGGGTTTCCGACTTTTATATATAGAGGTCTGATAAACATAAATAAAGGTATCCCTTTCTCTCATCCCTTTCATCCCTTTCTCTCTACTTCTCTCTCTCTTATAATTTCTCAATTCCTCTCAATTCCGCAAGTTTGATCGGAAACCCTTTACAGACGACTTTTACTATTTATGAATAGTATATGTCATAATGACCTTTACTATTCATAAATAGTAAGTACTATTCATGAACAGTTAATTTACTATTCATGAATATTACTCTTTTCCTACTTTACGACTTTTTACTTATAAAAACAAAAGACTGGATGCACCCAGAAGGAGCAGTCCTACTGAGGAACAAAGAGGATAGGATAGAATGATTGTAAGTATGAATTCGACTAAACTCTGATCTCCGAGTTGCCTACATATCTCAGGCTTCACGAGAATCAAGTCGATGTAGTTTGAATGACAGAGTTATTGCAAATTTTGATCTCTCAAAATTTATCCCAGTGTAGAATTATGATGACACTGGTATAAAAGAAATTGATATGTCATGGAAAAGATCGATTTTGAATGTATCTGACTTTATGTAATTTGAGCAGAGTCCGATAACGAATTTTGACTCAAGCTCGTGAGTTTGATATTCCTCGCCAAGCAATATGTACCAGTTCGGTGCTTAGAGATAGTTCCACGTTTGTGCTAAAGCTCCTGCAAAACTTAATATACTAGATAAAAGGTTAGCAAATAAACATTAAATATAAAGCAATATAAAATAAACTTATGAAAACGACACCTCTCAGCTAATAATTATGAAAATGCAGCCTTGTAAGTCAAAATGATTTAATAAAATTATGTCCTTGATAAAGGTTTGTAAAAATGAGATTTTAGGCCGATGGTTCATGATAAATGATGCCTTTTGGTGATGCTCAATGAAAATGAGGCCTTAAACCAAAATTTCATGATAATGAGGCTTTTAAGTCAAATGACGCCTTTGATGCGATTGTAAGACACTTGTGCATTATGTTTAAAAGTACTTGGTACGATATATTTAAAAGCAATTGAAAGTCATGCGTAGTGCATTCCAGAGTGTTTGAAAATAGTTGTGCAATGAATTTGCAAGTAATTGTGCAGAGCATTTAAAAGTATTTGTGTGAAGCATTTGAAATAATGTGCAGTGCATTGCAGAGTATTTGAAAGAAATCAAAAGCCAAGTGTGGTGCATTGCAAAGTGTTTGTAATAAATTGAGAGCAAAGTGCAATACATTTACCAAACGTGTGAAAGAAATTTAAGCTAGGTGCAATGCGTTTGGAAGTATTTATGCAAAGTCATATGCAGTGCATTTAGAAGCAATTGTGCAAGGTATTATAAGCATTGTGCAGTGCATTTACAGAATATTTAAAAGAAATTTAAAGCAATATACAGTGCATTTGCAGAGCTTTTGTAAATAATTAAAAATAATGTGTGGTTCATTTGAAAGCATTTGTGCATTTAAAGTTTTTTTGTGCATCAATAATTTAAAAATCTTTGTAAAGTTGTCAATTTGTAAACTTTTAAAGTCATTATTTTCTAAAAGGTATAATTTCTCCAAAATATGATAACTAACTCAAACCGTTTGGCATATAGTTCAGACAAGGCTATAAGCATCATCGACCTTTCAACCTCCATTAGTACGAAAATCCTGCATTCAAAGAAAAATTTATAAGTTCTTGGGAGAGGTTAATTTGCATTGACTTTGAAGCTCTGGCTCTTGATGCTTCCTGCTTCCAACTTTGTTTGAACTTGTAACCACTATCTTTTCTAAGTCTTGGTCAATGGATAATAAGAAAATATTTGAATTTTATTTAATAATAATATAAATAAACAGATAAATAGCAAAATATGCATATATGTTAGTGGTAGGAAATTTCTGCCAAACTTTCAAATTGTGACATGCTGTGAAACAATGCGAACGTCCTTTTACTCAAGCGAACGTCTTCTCTTTTATTTGATGACTCGATTGCCCTTCGATATTTCTTGATATCTTCTCGATGTCTTCTTGCAATAATGCCCTTAAAATTATCCCAATTTCTGATATAAGAGAGATACTGACTATCCGTCATGATAAGACCGGGCCTTATATAGGCTACATGTGTATCCCGCCAAGGAGTCAATTCAAGTATAATTCATGATACATTTCTGAAAAATTTAAAACAAAGGAGCCTAACCCTCCACGGGTTGGCTACGTATCCGATTAAGGTAGGACGTAGTTCGTTACATACAAAAGAAAAGAAAAATGAGATTTTTCTTATAATATGATTGAGATCAATACAGACCGCCTACGTATCCCACCGAGGGAATCAAGTCGCAACATAGTTCCATTGTAAGCAAATGAGGATTTTTGAGAAATTTCTACCTAAGAGACCAGACCCGATGTGGGTTTTCTACGTATTCCGCCATCGAAATCAGGTCAGAACGTAGTTTTCGTTACATAAAAAGACATTTACATAAAAACAAATAAAAACCTCTAGACATAGCATCTCTTAACGGCATCTGTATTGATGGCTTTTGGCCAGACTTCACCATCCATTTCGGCTAGAATTAAAGATCCTCCAGTCAGTACTCGGTGAACCATGTAAGGCCCTTGCCAGTTAGGTGCAAACTTTCCCTTAGCTTCATCTTGGTGCAGAAATATGTGCTTTAAAACCAATTGTCCCGGTTTGAACTGTCTCAGTCTTACCTTCTTGTTGAAAGCTTTGGCCATTCTATTCTGATAGAGTTCCCCATGGCAAATTGCATTAATTCTCTTTTCATCAATGAGCATCAATTGTTCATACCAATTCTGTATCCATTTGGCATCACTCAACTCAGCCTCTTGGATAATTCTTAGAGATGGTATTTTTACTTCTGCTGGTAATACTGCTTCCGTTTCATAGAACAAAAGATAAGGCGTTGCCCCAGTTGAAGTCCTGATTGTGGTGCGATAGCCAAGGAGGGCAAATGGAAAATTCTCGTGCCAATGATTATAGTTATAAATCATTTTCCACAATATTCTTTTGATGTTCTTATTGGCTGCCTCAACTGCTCCATTCATCTGAGGTCCGTAGGGACTGGAATTATGGTGAGTAATCTTAAACTTCTCACATATCTCACGCATCAAGTAACTATTGAGATTAGCTCCATTATCTGTTATAATTGACTCAGGAATTCCAAATCGGCAAATGATGTTATTGCGAACAAAATCTACCACCACCTTCTTTGTCACAAATTTAGATGAAGATGTAATCAATAGCTACCAAAATGAATCGATGTCCATTCGACGCGGCTGGCTCAATAAGGCCAATGACATCCATACCCCAAGCTCAATAGGACAGGGTTGCCAATGCATCTGCAAACTCGTTTTGAGCTCTTAGGACATGCTTAAATTTAATTTTGATGAATTTCTTGCACAAATCTTTCACGCATTCCAGATATGGAAGTAGCTTCGCATTCTTGGCACTCCATTCGCCTTGTACCTGATGAATCACTAAATCTGACTCCCCTATAACCAACAATTCTTGTATGTTCATATCAATAGCCAATCTAAGTCCAAGAATACAAGCCTCATATTCTGCCATATTGTTGGTGCATGGAAATCTAAGCTTTGCTGGGATTGGATAATGTTGGCCTGACTCTGAAATTAGCACAGCCCCACCACCAAATCCTTTGAAGTTTGCAGTTCCATCAAAGAACATTCTCCAGCCTGGATAATCTTCTGAAATATCCTCCCTAATGAATAAACAAAACCTTTTCATCTGGGAAGTAAGTTTTAAGAGGCTTGTACTCTTCATATACGGGGTTTTCAGCAATATGATCAGCTAACGCTTGTCCTTTGACAGCCTTTTGAGTGACATAAACAATGTCAAACTCACTTAATAAAATCTGCCACTTTGCTAGCTTTCCGGTAGGCATGGGCTTATGAAAGATGTACTTGAGTGTTTCCGTCCTTGAGATGAGAAAAGTGGTATATGCACACAAGTAATGCCTTAACTTTTGTGCAACCCAAGTCAAGGCACAACAAGTACGTTCTAATAAAGTATACCGGGCTTCATAGGGCGTGAACTTCTTGCTCAAATAATATATAGCTTGCTCCTTCTTTCCAGTTTCATCATGTTGTCCAAATACGCATCCAAATGCATTATCAGATACAGACAAATATATAGCAGTAATAGTCTTCTAGGTTCTTGAGGCACCAAGACAGGCGGACTAGATAAATACTCCTTGATTCTATCAAAAGCTTGTTGGCAATCTTCCGTCCATTTGGTAGCAGCATCCTTCCTCAATAGTTTAAATATCGGTTCATAAATCAGTGCAGATTGTGCAATAAACCGACTGATGTTATTGAGCCTACCAAGGAAACTCATCACATCCTTCCGACTTTTAGAAGGAGGCAAGTCTTGAATAGCCTTTATCTTTGAAGGATCCAATTCTATGCCTTTCCTACTCACAATGAAACCCAGCAACTTCCCAGCAGGGACACCAAATGCACACTTCGTAGGATTTAGCTTTAGATTGTATCGTCTCAACCTGTCAAAGGACTTCTTCAAATTTGTCAAGTGATTCGAGCTCTTTTGCGAATTGATGATGACATCATCCACATAGACTTCAATCTCTTTATGGATTATGTCATGGAAAATGGTAGTCATAGCTCTCATGTACGTTGCTCCTGTGTTCTTGAGTCCAAAAGGCATTACCCGATAACAATATACTCCCCAAGGTGTGATTAATGTTGTTTTCTCAGCGTCTTCTTCATCCATAAAGATCTGGTGGTAGCCTTCAAATCAATCAATAAATGACTGCAACTCATGCTTTGCACAATTATTAATAAGAATATGAATGTTCAGGAGAGGAAAATCATCCTTCGAGTGAGCCTTATTGAGATCCTGATAATCCACACGTACTCTGATTTTCCCATCTTTCTTTGGCACAGGTACTATGTTGGCTAACCAAGTGGGATATTTTGTGACTCGGATGACATTGACATCAAATTGCTTGGAAACTTCTTCCTTAACTTTCAAATTCAAATCAGGATTGATCTTCCTTGGATTTTGCTTTACCAGAGGACAGGATGGATCAATTGGCAGCCTATGTGAAATAATATTTGTGCTTAGACCCGGCATATCATCATATGACTATGCAAACACGTCCACGTATTGTCTCAAAAGATCAGTCAATTTTTTCTTTTGTGATGGAGTCAAATGGATGTTGATTCTTGTTTCCCTCACCAATTCTGAATCTCCCAAATTTATCATCTCAGTTTCATCCAGATTTGGTTTTGTCTTATTCTCAAAATGTTTGAATTCTTTAGTCAACTCTTCAGGTTGTATATCCTCTTCATATTCTTCTAAGTCTTGTTTGCTATTTGGAATTTATTCGCTTGTTTCATTACATGTCCATTTAGAGTAGTAGCAAATTTGTTTGTTCGCTTGCTGAAAAAGAGAAAGAGAAATTAATTAATGAAGACAAAAATTGAAAATCTTTTATGAAATAGAAAAGCATAGTTTGGATTTGGCATTTAAGCTTTCAAAAAGGGAGGCAAAACACATCAAGTTCATAAACACGATTCAGGCCTCAACTTTGAATCTTGTTGTTCATTAATACTAGTAAAATTGTCTACCAAGACTCCCAGAGAATCGGGGATAGGGTACAAGTCCAATTGGTCAAAGAAGCTCCAGGTTCAACATCCCAGATGGTTGGGGTCTTGGTGCAATCCTCCAAAATCATGTAACATCCAGCTTCTTCCTCAGCAATGAACAGGTTTTTGAGTCCTTCCACAAGGTCATCTTCAACAGCTTCCTTTGATACCTGGGCAGTAATCGCCTTGGAAAATGACTGATCCAAGAGTGGGATAGGCTTTGTCAAGAGAATATCACATTTCCTTTTATGACTAGCCGATGAGACTTCTTTAGGAGTAGGCTCGTATCCAAGACCAAAAGTGTCTTTTTAACCATGCAGTTGAATTGGATTCACTATTCCATCCAAGTTCACTCTAAGACCTCGCCCAGGCACAAAATCATTCTTCAACATCTCCCAGGCCACCATCATAAGCACGCGTGGTAATGTCACCCTCTCAACTTGAGTAGTACACATAATTTCCCTAACATTAAAAATGGATCCATCCAGTTTTTCCATGCACTCAACAACGGGAACTGAGTTTTTGGGGTAGATCGAATTGTTGCTCTCTCTATGAATCATGATTTCATGATAGTCCTAAATGAATTTCAATGTCTGATGCAGGGTAGAAGGAACTGCACCAACCATGTGGATCCATGGTCTTCCTAGTAACAAGTTGTAACTAGCAGATATGTCCAACACTTGGAATTCCACTGTGAACTCTACGGGTCCAATTTGTAGCGCCAAATCAATTTCTCCAATGACTCCCCTTTGGGTCCCGTCAAAACCTCTAACCCTCACATGACTTTCACTAACTTTTCCAATGCCAATTCCCAAAGCCCAAAGGGTAGTGAAAGGACAAATATAAATAGTTGATCCATTAATAATCAAAACTTTAGAAACAAACTTATCTCTACACCTGACGGTAATGTTCAACGCTCTATTATGCCCCAAGCCTTCAGGTGGCAACTCTTCTTCATGAAAAGAGACTTGGTTAGCTTCCAAAACTTGCTCCACCATAGCTGAAAAATTCTCGCTAGTTTTTTTGGCTGGCACATAAGGTTCACTTAGAACTTTCACCAAAGCATTCCTGTGAGTTGCAGAATTCATCAACAAAGACAATAAGGAAATTTGGGCAGGAGTTTTCTTCAGCTGCTCTATCACAGAATACTCCTTAGTCGGCAATTTCCTCCAAAACTCCTCTACTTCAGACTTTGTCACAACCCTTTTTTGATTGTTTTCTTTGTTTGGTGAACTGTGCACAACTTCTTCAGGAATATAACAACGTCCAGATCTTGTCATTCTCGCAGTAATAGTTTCTACAACTATCTTTCCTTTTACTTTGTCCCTTGCACCTTTCGAGTACTTCCAAGGAACTGCTTTAGTGTCAAAAGAAGGTGCTTGAGCAAATAAGGCTGTGATCCTAGGCTTGGGAATAAAAATTTCTACTTCAACTGGTGCTCACACCTGGACTGTGATTATGGGAGAAACAAAGGCTGATGTTGCAACCTTTTCCTCCTCTTTGACTGGTACAATGGTCCCTTCCAAATTGCATTATTCATCAACGGTGATCATGTTCACATTAACATTTCCATGATTTGGCAGAGGATTATTGGTCATATTAGGGGGAGATCATTTGAGCTGGATAACTCCTTCTTTAATCAGTGCCTCAATCTTGTCTTTGCGAGTAAGGCAATTCTCAATCATGGCTGGAAACTCCAGAGTGGTAGGCGCAGTGTTTAGTCTCGTCATACCATCCTGGAAGGGGGTTGATAATTCTTTCTTGGATTGGTTAGAGTACCCCTGCGATTCTCAATCTTTCATATAATTAGGATAAGGGTTTGGCTAAGGGTGTATAAGTTTTGGCTGGCCTTCTTTCAAAGTTTGGGCGAGGTCTGGGTGCATTTGGAGGACGAATTTTCTATTGGTAGTGGGATTGAGGGGATAGGTAGGCTGGTATTGTGGACTTTGATAGGCGGGTGCTCTAGGTGGAAAATATGTTGGGTGGGTGGCGTAAACTGGATATGGGGAAGGTAAAGGTTGGTAGTAAGGCTGAGGAATTTGGGTGTATTAGATATAATGTGAAGGCTGGGGTAACGGGTTTTGGTATGTTAGCATCTGGTTTGGTCTACGCTCCTGGATGGTCATGACAGCAGACACTCTGTCCTTCTTCTTCTTATTTTCTCCACTAACAAAATCTGACTGAATTGTCTTACTTGTTGCTTGTAAAGCGGCCAAATTCATGATTCTTCCTGTTTTAATACCTTCCTCTACAAAATCTCTCATCCTGAAAACTTCAGAAAACTTTTGTCCTATGTGACTTAACAATTTGTCATATTATGTTGTATCTTTTAGAGATTGTATAAATAGAGTGGTCATCTCGCTCTCAGCCATCGGGGGTTGGACCCTTCTAGCTTAGGCTCTCCACCGCATGGCGTACTCTCTAAAAGTCTCTGTCAACTTCTTGTCTAATTTCGACAAATAGAACCTGTCTGGGATGGCCTCTATGTTAAATCTGAACCTATCCATGAATTCTTGTGTCATCGCACCCCAACTATGCCATTTATTCAGATCCTGGCTTGTGTACCAATCACACGCTTCTCCTGTCAAACTCCTTATAAACAACTTCATCCTAATGGCCTCATCTTTCCCCACCCCAACTAGTTTGTCACAATATGACCTTAAATGAGCTCTAGGATTTCCTTTTCCATCAAACATGTCAAATTTTGGAATCGGCAACTCAACATCGGGATAAACACATAAATCCTCATACTCAAGTCCTTCACATCCCCAGTGGACTTGGATACTTTTGAATGCTTCCTTCAGACTGCAGATCTCCTTTGCTAAATTCTCATCTACTTTTGACCTTGTTTCCCTTTCCATCTCCTCATATGAATCAACTTCCGTCATGGTTGGAATTAGGGTAGTAAAAGGCTGAGCTCCCATTATATATACTTGCAGCACATATTGCGTGTTGAGAATTGCAGTGTGTGCCACCGGTATGTGTTGGGTCGCTTGATAATTTTGGATGAGTGGGGAAGTTTGGGTAAGTGGAGCTTGGGTAGTTTGGGTAAGTGGAGCTTAAGGAACATACGGAGTAGTGAAGGGTAATGGATTAGTTTGTTGCGAGTTGGCTTGTTGCAGGTTGGCTTGTTGCGGGTTAGAGGGCAGATTTACAGCAGTTAGGTTGGTTTTGTGTAGTGACGGGTTTGGTGGAAAGTGTTGAGGAGAAGGAGAGTCAACAGGTGGGATATTGACATTTGTTTCATGTTCGGGAAGTGGGGTGTTCAGGCTAATAGAAAGTTTGGTAAGGTTTCAAAGTCGATCAAATTCGCTTTACATATCGTCCATTTGTTGCATCATATGGGCGATGTGTTCGTCATGAAGGGTTGCATTCTTCCCTTATGAAGTCTCAGGATTGTCTCTAATTATGGTGACAAGCCCTAAGCCGGTCTGATCAGGCGCACTTGAATCAGTCATGTTGGTGGATGCTCGTGCCTTTGACCTCGTAAAGTATGGGTGATCCGCCAGTTCGTAGTCAACACAAATTAACCTTTTGGAAAAATAATTAAAGTAAAATAAAAACCTACAAAAGAAAAGAAAATATCAGTATAAAGCGGCAATTGTTGCTTCAAGATAATATTAGCACTTTTGAACATCAACTAAGCCAAGCTAAAGAAAATAAATCACTCATAAAACTTGACCTCTGCTCATAAAAAATGTGGCCAGCAAACTAGACGATTTATTAGACTTTGCAGAAAAATTTTCTTAAGAAGTCATTTGATAGCCTATTTTAATTTAAACAAGGCGGAGGCTGGTTAATAGGATAACATTATGCTTTTCAAATACTAGAGAATAACATTATGCTTTTCATATACTAGAGAAACAATGAATTATGCAAGATCATATTTTTGTGCTCAAGGAAAAGGGTACCTTAAAATCATAGTTCTTAAACATGTAGTAAGAAGAAGATCTTAAGCTTAGTAAGTGTCGAGCAGCGAAAACATTTTTTTTTTATTTAAAAAAAGAAGCTAAAGCTTGCAACATCTAGAACAAAATATAGAGCTCAAAACAATTGGCCGAAAAACATTTACATAAACACTCAACCAATATTTTTTTTTTAACAAAGTCACCATCTATAAAGTGTGGATTCATATATACACGAAACTTAAATCACGACTTGTATGAAAAAGAGTATAAATTGCAATTCATATTTCACAACAACAGTAAACATTTTCCTCTGAATCTGCTAAAATAGAACTCAAGGGATAAGGTTACTGAAACATGACGATCTTTACTCAAAAATTCAAATTCAGAAAGTAAGAAGCTTTGAAGAAAAGTAATAACTTGGGAGCTGGATCAACATCATATTAGCGAAAGCATCATTTTAATCCATGGATATTGAGATACAACACAACAATTCATTATCATGTAAGGTTTGTAAAGCAGCCCATGTTTTACAATTTTTTCGTAACAGAAGAATGAAAATTTCAGACCATGATTCTTTACTAATGACGATCCTATAATCATGAATGGACGTAGAAAAACAGGCACAAATAGTCACTTAATTCGAAAACATATGATCTCACTTCATAACCTATGCTCAAAACTATTATCACGAGAAATAGAGTTTTAGGAATGTTGAAGATAAATTTAAGAAAACAACAAAACTAATCATACATTTAGCGAGTTAAAGCATTAGTTCTTTCGTCTAGCATTGCTAGCTTATTTTATCCTTTTAGATACCGATTTTGAAGCAAAACAAGAGTAGAGCAGATTCTAACTAGTCTCAAAAAATAGAAATTTGACGAGCAACAAAGTTATCACATATGCGACGAGTTGATGAACCAATAATTTTTCTTTTGAGATTTCTACTTTTGATTAATCATTTAGCATAAAAAAAACAGATTCTAACAAATACTTAAAACAAAGAATTAAACAAGCAGCAAGACATTCAAATGATTATCTTAGCTCTATGTATTAAATGAGGTGAAAGAGGAAAAATACGGACCTTCTCCTGGGCAGCGAACTAGGGGGGGTTTTGAGTCAATTTTGAACTTTACTATTAAGTTCTTCCGAACAAATTCTTCAAAGAACGTATAAGAGAATTTTAGCCAAAAGGAACTAAAAATATTAAACTCTAAATTTAAGTTTTGCAGAGGTGACTTTGGATGCAGAAAATCTCTAGTTGCTGAGAGCATTTAAGAGCTTTTTTTATAGTGAAAAATCAAGGCTCTGCTAGTTTGAAATATGGGCTGCTCGAATTCAAAAATAACAATAAAATAAGGAGTCACTTCTCTGACTAGATTGTGAGACAAAGAAGATAAGATGAACAGGGAGAAGCAATAAATGTAAAAACCTAATACTTGAATCTGAACCGCGAATTTTGAATTGTATTATTATTTTCAAGAGATTTGGCAATCTTTCTTGCTAGTGAACGTTTGAAATTAATCGTTTTAGATGAAGCTAGGGTACTATTGATGCTCAAAGATGATTGACGGGGGTGGCAGAGATCTGAGCGCGAAATTCGGCGGGATTTGAGGTGGGCGGCGCAGAGGGTTGTTAGGGTTAGATTTGATTTGTCTGGGAGGGGGTGTTTGAGAAGATGAAGTGGGGAAATTAAAGCTGCTAAGTGAGGGAAAAGAAGAGTTAAGGGATTTGGCAGAGCTAATTGATTTTGGGCCGGGTCAACTCGATATGGGCTGCGATTTTTGTTGAAGACAGAATATAAGTTGGCCCAAAATGTGTATTGGTGAATTAGTTTGCAAGAAAAATTGATTCTTTGCAAGAAGGTAAGATCGCGGCCGACTGGTTGGCATCTGAAGCTCTGAAGCAGCCGCCGGGTTATCAACAGCTTTTGACCTGTCTGCCTGGACAAATTCTTTTTTATTTAATTAATTTAATGATGCTTCTTTTGTCCTAATTAATCTTCTAAAATATATACGTACATAAACCATATAAATAATTTAATACACGTATTCAGATTAAATTTAATTTACAACAAAATGTGATAAAATGATTAAATTATTTAAAGCAATAATAATATAGGTAAAAATGAGGACAATCAATATTTTTTGGCTAATTTTAATATATTTAATAAAAATAAGGTAGATGCAATATTCTTCTTATTTTCTCTCTTTTTTTTCTTCAAAATTTATTTAAATTAGTGCTAAAAATAGGCGACTTTATTCTAGTAAATTATTCAGGACTAAGAAGCATAAAGAAATTAATTTACAAAAAAGATGAGTCAAAATTGGGTGTCAACACTCGCCTTATCCTTATTTGTCAGACCAAGAAGGTAATTGATGGGAAAAGGGTTGTTCAACGACGGAAATTTGAGGCTATCAACCCTCATCTAATAGCTTGACCTTGTCCGGGAATAACTAATCTGGAATTCAGGGTAAGGGTTAGTAAATCATACACTCACGGCCGGACCAAGGCATGTGGTGAAATTCATCTATTTGTCGGACCAAGAATTTAGGTGAACCTAACTTACCGATTCTGCATGCTAAGCACCAAGCTAGTTTACTAAGTACAAATGCTTTACTAAGTTATGATCTCATGGGAACACTGCCCTAGTCATCTCTCTTATTGATAACAACTCTTGAAACTGATACTTGTTACTTGTTATAAATCTAAGTTACTATTAATCTTGTTACTTAAACCCCCCCTCCCTTCCAAGGGAAATAAATGGCTAAAAGCGCGAGTAAACACTAATCAACCATAGTCCTACCATATTCCCTGTGGGATCGACCCCAACCTTCGTTGGGTTCTATATTTGAACAACGACCACTGCGCTTCTAAAAAGAGGTGTAATTTGAGCGCATTAGTAGGTATCATTGACCAATTAGGATTAGATCACGTAAACACAATATAAAAATCACAGAAAGAAAGCATGACAACTTATATAACAATTTAATCCACATCACTTTCATCCACATGTGCTATCTTTAGCTTTATCCCTCATTTTACCAATGAGTATTTTCATCCTTATCCTCGTCAACCAACAATAGTTAATTCAGTCTGATATAATCAAATTTTGATAATAAACCAAGTCAAGACCCTGACTATCAATCATTAACCAGGTCAACAATTATGACTCTACAATAATAACTTACCTTTATGTCAAATCCAGGAGTAAGTAGACAATAACAGAATATATGTCATTCTTTTACATCCTTAGCCCAAATCACTCAAGGATCTCTAATATATGTCAAGTAATCAGATCACACAAGGATCCCAAATAACAATCATAATATAATCCAGTACACTCATAAAATCAATATGAGCAACAACGATAACAGTTATCATAAACTCGATCCACTCATGGAACCAATATAAATAGCAATGATAACAATTATCATAAACCTGATCTACTCATAGAACCATCAATCAAAGAATCATAAAAACTGTACTAGGCATGATACTCGAGCCAACGAATGAATCATAGAAACTATACCAAGCGTGGTACTCGAGTCAACCAATGTATCATAGATACTGTACCAGGTGTGGTACCCAAGCCAACTGATGAATCATAAATACTGTACTAGGCGTGATACTCGAGTCAACCAATGTATCATAGATACTGTACTAAGTATGATACCCAAGGAAACTGATAAATCATAAATACTGTACCAGGCGTGGTATCGGAGCCAACCAATGAGTAATAGAAACTGTATCATGCGTGGTACCCGAGCCAACTAATGAATGAAAGATATCACAACAATTATAACCACAATGATAACATACAACACTTGTAAAACCAACAAGCCTTTAATATAACCTCATTATATGTGATTAACACTTAGGATATCATTTGACAATTATTTTCTTTTCCTGAACACGTATTGTGCAAGTAATACTAATGAGACAGTTATTATGCACACATAACACAAATTGGGTTACAATCACTATTACCTACCACAAACAGATATGATTCATTATTCTAGCCTTGATGACCTGTCCAAAGACTAGTCCCCGACTTATTCAATTAAGCACATTAATTCATAGTCATCTATTTCAAGTATTTATTTTAGGAGTGTACATTCAATCTAATGGAGTCTGAACTCTATTTCCATGTGCATAGATTCATTCACTAATTTCATCCTCTTTTATCTATATCGAGACTGGAATTTCACTATTATCTAGCAACCTTTACATTCAAGTCATTACTAGGTTCAAGCCTCTACTCCATTAACTAACCATTCAACTAAATTCAACTTACAATCTAGTTGAAGTCATACACCTTTATACGTTTTACTTCCTAACCCTTAGCCTAACTTGGCCTTAGTCTCATAAATTATGTACCGCCTCCTCAAACCATAATCAGTTCTCATCACTAACCTTAGCAAGATTATTCCATATCCCAAACACACATAATGTCAAGTTCACCCTTTTTATGATAATTAGGATGAATTACTAGATTATAAGCTTCAACAATCCTCTTATCATCTATAATCACATAATTCACATTACAATCTACCATGGAGTCATACAAACACAAAACACCCATCAACGATTCATACATTAACATATCAACTTATAATTGGTCCTTATTATATTAAACACATATTTATCCATCCAAACTCCATGTCCAGAGACCTAATGCATGATTTCTCTCGTCAAATTTACATTATGAGAATGATTTCTAACCGCAGTCTACTACTCATAAATCATAACCTACCTGGGCGCCAAACTGCTGCAATAAGTAAGCTATGTCACTGATGATCTACTTTCTTCTTCACGTTTATGAAGGCTAAATCATCTAATAACAACAATTATAAGAGTAATTAATAAATTACTCTTCAAATAAATATTTTGGGAATTCAAACTTACTAGTTCTACCTTATTTAGGATCTACAAAATTACCCAAGGATCAATTAATCATCAAATTAGTTCTATCAAACTCAACTCAACTTTATTAATGGGGTTTTGAAGTTAAAGGTCCCACCTTTATTGAACTCAAGATCCTCAACTATCAAAGTTAATGCTTTCGAACCACAACATCATACTAGGAAGAGTTAATTTACAATCTAAAATCACTTCTAGATGAAAATACTCATACACATAAGTTTTTTCTATAATTTCATGAACCTAGGGCTCTAAACCACAAGAATTTCACCATACTTCTCCATTCTTATGATTCTAGAATAAGAACGAATTAATCGATGTTAAAAGAGAGTAAAATCTTACCTCAACGAAGGATTTTCATCCCAACCATGAGTAAATCGCCTCTCTAGAGCTTAGGAATGAAATTTTAGAGTCTATGGACTGAAACTCGTGAAAATAAGGTTATAAACTATTGTTGTCCCTCTATAGCGGGAACGACCTAAACCCGCTACGGCGTCCTCAGCTTTTTAATACGGACAGTCTTTAATAAAATGGTCATAACTTTTTACTCGGAAAGCGGATTAATGAATGGTCGGTGACATTGGAAAGAAGACTCAAAGATCTTTAATTTTGTAGGTATTGAGACTTACAACTCCTTATATTCTAGGAAGAGTGATCATTTAAAGTTGACCTTAGTTTAAACTTAGCCTAAAACTAAATCGGTAACGACACTTTCAACTTAACTTTGTGCTAGGGGTATTGTATGACCTTTATTCATAACTAATGCACTCATATATCAAGGAATTGATCCTAACACCTATGACAAATGAGATTTGTATACCTTTACCACAAATATTCTCAGTAACGACAGAACAGATCGTTACACATTTTTATCGGTTTGATATTGATTAACTCAATTTTTGCACACCCCTACTGAGGATTGAAATCTGTAAAATCGGGACGTAAGGTCAATGACAAATTCAGAGACGTGTGAGTTTGTAGGAAATTAATAATTTTTGTTCAGAACTTATATGTGTCCAAATATCCATAAATATGATTGTGACCTATTTGACAACGAGCTCTTTGTCAGAGTGCAGATATTTAGATAAAGAATAATGTCATTTTAGAGAGAAAATACATTAAAAAAAATTCTAAACTTGACTACATAACTTACTTTAGCACTTTAACTTCAAAGACAATTATTTACCCCCCTAAACAACTTTAAAGTGAATAAATATCACCCTAAAAATACAATACTACTCTCACAATGACAAGTGCATTACACACGCGCCACATCACTGCCAAATCAACACCATGTCAGCGCCATGTCAGCTCCACGTAAAAAAATATATAATTTTTTTTTATTTCTCTTTATTTATTCACTATTTTACTCTTTCTTAACTTATATTTTTATACACCAATTAATTCCTAATTCTTCACTAATTCAAACAATTATAAAGTACATAAAAAATCTACTTTCAATTTTATATTTTAGCTCCATTGAATAAAATTAATTATATTGTACAGAATATGATTCCTAGAAAATTAAGGAGAAGGACTGTGTGTGTGTCGCGGCGGCGGGGACGGAGGGGAACGTTGGAGCTGTTTAATACAGCAAAACGCGAGGGGTGGGGGGTGAGCCGAGGGGGGGAGGCGGATTTATTGTCAAAACTAGACTGAAAAGTAATGGGGGTGGGGGGTTATCTTTACATTTATACTTAATTATTAGTATCACTTACCCCTGTAACTAAACAACCCTGAAATGGTGGGTGGGTGGGTGTTGGAAGAAGATGAAATTAGAGGGTGGGGGGATCAAAGGGGGTGGGGGGAGGGGTGTGTTTCTGAAATCGGGGGGAGGGGTGGGTATGGAAGAAGATGAAATTATGGGGATGGGGTTGGGTGGGAGAGGGTGGTGGTGTTGTATGGAAGAAGATGAAATAAGAAGGGGACGGGCTGAAGGGGGCAGACGAAGTTAGGGGGTGGTGGGGTTCAAAGAAGATGAAAGGGGTGGGGTAGGGGGTTATTTTTATTTTTTATATTTATTTTTATTATATAATATATAAATTAGTGGGATCAATTTGCTTTTAAAAAAAATTACGCCCTTTATTTTAAATTTTTTAGCCACGTCAGTCACTAAGGTTATATTTAATTCACTTCAAAGTTGTTTAGGGGATAAATAATTATCCGTAAAGTTAAAGTGCTAAAGTAAGTTGTGCAACCAAGTTTAAATTTTTTTTTAATGTATTTTCTCCATTTTAGATTCTTAAGTTTTCTATATAGTAATTAATTAGTTACATGCATTATAACCTTGCATGTCCGCATGTGTGTAAACTGTGGATAAATTAATATGTACATGTCTCTGTGTTGACATGTTTTTCACCTTTCGTCTATGATTTATTAATTTTGTTGACTGTACTTTGATATGATACATATATAATGTAGGGTGTGTTTGGTACAGAGAAAAATATTTTTTTAAGAAAATAAGTGATTTTTTTACATATATATATATATATATATATATATATATATATATATATATATATATATATAAATGAGAATGAATGACGTATTTGAGAGATAGTGACGTTTAAATCATATCGGAGGCTTAAAGTTAAACTCTAGCGAAGGTCCTTAACTTAATTTTTTTTTGTATATTTATTTATCTAAAACTTATTTTTCTATCTTTGTGAGACATAAAATTACTAAAAAAAAAGTTATAGTCAATATTTTCTCTTTTAAATTGACAATATAGCTAATTCATTCAATCTCTTTTGAGCCATTGTTAATCTTAGGTAAGACTATCGATTTTAATTTTAAAAAACTTCTTTCAACTGAGGCAATCATAACAGGAACCGACAACATTATTCTATAAGCAATATAAACATTTGAAAAGGAATTGAGTCATTTTATCTGATTGAGCATATCGATCACAGTATTATCTTCTACTAGTATACTTGTCCGCGCTTTGTGCAGTCAAAAATATATATTCTTTTACATATGTAAGAATGGTAGATTTCACCATAGAAAAATGAAAAATATTATATAGTTATAAAACGTCAATTTTTTTCATAACCATTACAAATTTTAAAAGCAAACTCACATGTCAAGATCCAGAAGAGAGGAAGAGATCGGTAATAACAAAAAGTACATGAAAGTTTTTGAGAGTCATAGTAGAATTTGTTTTCTCATTCTTTTTTTTCTCATCATTTGGAGTTTTTGAGAGTCATAGTAGAATTTATTTTATCATTCTTTTTTTCGAATCTCATAAAATATACTTCGTCCTGCAAAAAATAAAATTACTATGAAAGTATCTGAATTTGGTGTTTGTCAAAGAGACAACATACATATTCTCGTCTAACTAAACTTATGGAGACTCATCAACTTTTCCTAAATTACAAATGAGTGATCAAAAGATTTGAGGATGGATCACAAACGAAGAAATAAAATGTGTAATATAAATTTAACAGTTATAACTTATATCTATTGTAAGATTAGGACTTCCCAATAATAATTGTTTCTCACTTAATAATGATTTTGGGGCTTTTTATAATTTAAAAATGTATATAAACAATGAGTAAACACATGCAAAAAAAAAAAAGTAAGGGAAAAGAAAATTAAAACCAATTATGTAGTCCGGTGAATAACTAAAAATACTTAGTAATATGACTTAGCTACATTTATATATCAAACATTTATATCCTTATATGAAATTATTATACATGTTACAATTTAACATCTTGAGTTAAAAGGGAAAAATATACTCCCTTCATTTCAAACTATGTGACAATTTTGACTTATTGAGAGTCAATTTAACTAATTTTGTGAATTAAGTTGTACTAAATTAACTCAATATATAAAATTAAAATATAAATATTCAAAAAAATCTTTATTAAAATAATTATAAGTTGCAATTCTTCTCAATATTATTGATTAATGTTTGCATGATTTAAATCTCGAGAAATGAAAAATATCACACAAATTGGGATAGAAAAACTATACCTTTTTCCAGTTTCTATGAATTCTGAGAAGTGAGAACAATTTTGTATTTGATGTTGTAACGCTCTTCATACCAAATTATTGTTAAAGCTCTCGTGAATCTTCTTCTGCAATCAAGACACGTTAGCTTACCCCAATCAAATAAGGTAGGTTTTATAATCAGAGAGCAATTGTGATGAGAAGAAAACATGAATGATGAAGAAATACGAAAAACTAATGAAAATTAAGAACCCAAAAATACCTAAAATGTATGAGCTGTGAAGGAAAAATCCTTTTATTACTACCAATAGAGAAATAGTAACAGTTGATGAAAACTTTCAAACTTCTTCCCTAAATTTTGTAACAATTAATCATGGGTTCAGTTTGTTTTGTTGGAAACTTTTAGCATTCTACAATAAGGTGATTTTTAAATCTCTTAGCATTCTTCAAAAGATCCTATTGAACTTATGAACTATTATTATTTATAAAAAAGGTCAAAAGAATGAATATCTTAAAGATTATTTTAAATTTTTAAATTAAAAAAATATATTTTAGTTTTAATACATATTATTATTATTACTAAATTTTATTTTCATTAACTCCTCATCATTCGAGACTTGGATCCTAAGAATTGTATTAATAAAAGAGAAAATATTTTTAAAATTAGCATCATATAGTATCACCTATTACTTTTATGTTGTAGTCTAGGTGAGAAATTTTTTCTTGTACTAAATAGGAAGAATATGAAATAGTAAAGTGGGTAGATAAATATCTTAGAAATTACATGAATTACAAGACACAATTAGGTAGAATAATGCGTAAAATGAAAAGTTAGAAGTTACACGAAAAATAAAGGTCATTAAATGTGGGCTGCTAAATGCAACATTATGAGCAACAATTATAACTTTCTAATCAACATTAAAATAAAAAATGAAATCCTCCAAAATACAATTAAGATGCAGCAATTGAAAGCACCACGTCCATGCCTTATTATTATGACTACTAATTGCCATGATAATGAGGTAATCAATATATATTTTTCGGCATAAAATTCACACAAAACCAACAATATAAATGGAATAAACAAAATAGAAAATAAATTCAAATAGATAAATGATCATCTACCCTTTTATAGTTTTATACTATATATATATAATTAACGATAGGAAAAAAAAATATGTAACGTAAATCTTTTGACTTTCTCTTTCCTATTCAAATGATGTTTAATAATACTATTGGCAATATGCAATAATAAGAATATACAAATAAAACAGTACTGTTATTTGTCTATAATTAATATCTTTGAAAGATAATTTTTTTATATCAATTATTAAAATATTTTTCAGAGACATATAACGAGCAAAATGTATATAGCATTATTTATCAGCATTTTCATACTTTATGTATATGTTATAAACTCATTATTTTAATTTATTTTCATTTTTCAAAGAAAGAAGAAATTCAACGGGTACCAAAATTTTTTGATATATTTAGACATTTAGTTAATTATATGAACATATTATGATCAAAATTTTGATTGAATTACCTAAAAATTTGAGAATAGGGGTATTCACAGTTTGGTTAAAAGTTGGTTCAAATAAAAAATCAAAGTAAATTGATTTAAAAAATTGACTAAAAATACTTGAATCAAATCGATAAATTATATACATAAATTTATAATTATATATACATAATACACACACACACACACACACACACACACACACACACACACACATATATATATATATATATATATATATTAAATTTTAAAACGGTTATAAATATTTTGTATACTTTTTCATGAATTTTTTTATGTATCTCAAATAGGCTAATGAACTTTACACCTTAAGCTTATTTCACAATTCAAAAAAATTATAGTTATCTAAATAAAAGGTTAATAACGAATTATAAGTTGGAAAAGGATGATTTTTTTTCTTACTATAGAAAAAAATTAAAAAGAGAAATATATTTAGGCTTCTTAAAAATCAAAAAACTGAACCAAACCTATAGATATGAATTACATTTGATTTGATCTGATTTTAATAATTAAAAAATTAATTAAATTAGTCTGATTTTGATTCTAATGAAAACCCATCCAAATCAAATCATGAACACCCATGTTGTGCATAGGATTTTCAGCAAATCTGAATCCTCCAAATCCATCGAATTCCCTTCTTGAATCACATCCACATTCAGAAATGACTTGTATATGATTTGGCTTTTTGATTGATTGCTTTTTTGATGTTTTTTCTTTATAGGGACATGTAAAACTATGATTTCATCTATTACATACTCAAATGATCCCATTGAAAAACACCTTCTTGAATCAATTAGAGAAAAATAGGAAAAATATCAAAAATTTGAGAAAAAAATAAATGTGAATGGTGGTCAAAGAGAGGTGTCACTGCATTTCTTCTATATCCAGCTTTATTATTATATTTAGAGAGTATGTAATTTATAACAAACCTGTCAAAAGCTTAAATTACACAAATCAAAAAAGACATGTAGAAAAGCTTGAATTACACTAATCAAAGAAGGCGATATGTACAAATCTTCCATTAGCTATCAAATTCTGTTGGTTTTGATTTGGATATGAGAGAATTAATTTATAGTACAAGGAAAATTCATGATAAGACTTTTGGATTTTTTTGATTAGGTAACGGCTTCTTCTTAATTTAAAGTGCACGTTAGAAGATTTGTTAAATAGCCATTTAAGGTGAATTATAGTAATAATGATAGAGACCTTATTGCTATGATTAATTGAGTTTGATGAGGCTTTTATTAAATCACTAGGTAACTTGCCCGCGCTTCACGCGATTATTAAAATTATTGTGTTAGAATTAATTTTTTTTTCATTCAATTTTATATTCGTTCTATTATCCATTTGTATAATTATCACTTATTTTAACTATATTATAAAGATTGATTTGAAATGATGACAAAAAATGGAGCTTATCAAATTTATCATTTATTAAATGATCAGAAATAGTACATTCTTGATCAATAAATCAAAATATTTTCTCTAATTTTTTTTTTCATCTGTATTATATTGACCGATCATTTGATAGTAAATTTTTGATGCCACTATGTGCTACTGTTCAAACCATGCAATTAAATATATATATAATGCTAATTATTGTGCCATCAAAAAAATTATTTTGACTACGATTATAAAAAATAATATAGGTCTACCAGAAAAATTAAAGGAGAATTACTCTAATTTATTTTAGTTGTTGATAAGTTAAATATGTAGAAATATAAAACATTAATTTCTACATTTAGCTTAAAGCATTTATTTCAACAAAGAAAATGACATACTACAATATAAACATTCATGCAAAGTACATTTTGAATCAGCTATAGATGACTAAAAGAATGAAGGAAATATGCAGAAATAAGAAACAAAAAAAATTGAATATCCTTCCTATCTACATTTTGCCATTTTCTCTGCACAAGTTTCTGAACATTCTCCTAGTTAATAGTAGAAAACACACATTCGAACGGAAAGAAGAGGGCATGCAAGAGAAGAGGTTGTCTAAATGGTAAGGAAAAACTCAAGAACAAAAAAATATCACTTTACTAAATTAGTGGGTTAACTTTCATTTGAAGCTAATTCAAGTGTTAATAATTTTTTATTGAGTTAAGGGACAAAGACATATGTAAACTATTTCAGTTTTTTTAGTTTTATGTTTGAACTATTGAGAGTGTGAGTTTTCTACCTGAATTATCATTCAATAATTAGCGAAACATAATATCGATAGGAATAAGAGGTGTGTTTCGCTATTGGGTGATAGTTCAAGTAGGAAACTTACACTCTCGATAGTTCAGGTATAAACCCAAAATACTGGTTAGTTTAAATATATTTTTAACTCTTAACTTTATTTTATCTTAATAAAGTAGTATGTGATATTTATCAATAAGTGAGTAGCATAGAAGACAATATATATTTTTATCTTCATTGGGACATTAATATATTTTTTCATTGCTCTTTAATATGCAAAATAAATTTTTTTCTTTTTTAAAAAAAATACAAATAATTCATATATATATAGTTGAACAAAAAATCTAGAGTATACCGGTGGTAAAATAAATGGAATAAGATTTTGAAATAACATTTTATTATACTAAGTTGAAAATATTATTATTTTTCTCTATTTTTTATAGTTGTATTTGATCCTCTATACGCAAACAATACTAATTTCTTAAAAATTGTGTTTGAACTCTATAACATATCTCTATCATTACATTACATGTGTTTACTACAATATTTAATATATTAAATAAATATTTTTAAAAATTATGAAAATAAAATATACAAGAGTAATTATGAATAATATTTAAGAGTAGAAGTTATAAGGAAGATGAAGAGATATGGATTATAAACAATCTGAATGCATAATTTTATTAGACATTAAATACATTAATCACTATATATTGATTTCATTAATAAAAATAAATTAATGAATGGAAAAAATAAGGGAGAAAAGTTAAAAATGAAGAAAATAAATAAATAATTTAATTGTATAAGAATCGTGTTACATTACTATTTCAAAGATCACAATTATATAATATATAGATGATAATTTTTTTAGTCATAATGTTGTGATAACTCTTTTTAGTCATAATATTGTGACATGTAAAAAGAAAAATTCATTATTACATTCACAAAGTAATTAAAAAAAAATAAGAAAAAAAAATTCATAAATACATTTGAAGCAAGAAAGGAGAACGACAAAATAAATTATTATATATATAAAAGAATAAGTAATGACATCACAAATAATTAAATTATTTCTTCTTTTAATTTTCTTTGTGAAAATAAAATGAAACTCCTCATTATATATTTTTTTATTGAAATAAGATAATTATATTAATTATACTTAATAATAAAAAGTAGGATTGTAGAGTAAATGAGTAGTGTTGTTAACATATAACTAAGTTAGTATTATAAATCGAAGTATAGAAACTTCTACTAAAAGTAATTTCTAATTATACTAATAGATTAAATAAATATTTTTAAAAATTATGAAAATAAAATATACAGGAGTAATTATGAATAATATTCAAGAGTAGAAGTTATAAGGAAGATGAAGAGATATACGTTATAAACAATATGAATGCATAATTTTATTAAACATAAAATACATTAATCACTATGTATTAATTTCATTAATAAAAATAAATAAATGAATGGCAAAAAATAAGGGAGGAAAGTTAAAAAAGAAAAAAAAATAAAAAATAATTTGATTGTATAAGAGACGTGCTACATTACTATTTCAAAGATCACAATTATATAATATATAGATGATAGATTTTTTTAGTCATAATATTGTGACATGTAAAAAAATAATTCATTATTACATTCACAAAGTAATTAAAAATAAATTTTAAAAAATCATAAAATACATTCTAAGCAAGAAAGGAGAACGACAAAATAAATTATTATATAGGTAAAAGAATAAGTAATGACATCACAAAATAATTAAATTATTTCTTCTTTTAATTCTCTTTGTGAAAAATAAAATGAAACTCCTCATTATAATTTTTTTGATTGAAATAAGATAATTGTATTAATTATACTTAATAATAAAAAGTAGGATTGTAGAGCAAATGAATAGTATTGTCAGCATATAACTAAGTTATTATTACAAATCAAAGTATATAAACCTCTACTAAAAGTAATTTCGAATTGTACTTCATAAAGCCTTTTTCTAGCGTCTTTTTTTGTAAGTAGATCCATCACCAAGTTTTGTTTTCTAAAATTATGTCAAATTTTTTCATCATATACTATCAACTAAGAAAAAGATTTTAGCATAATTTAAATAAATAATTTTATTACTATAACATAAAATACACAAACAAATTGTAGACAATTATTAATATAACACTAAGTATTATGAATGATATTTCTAATATTTCTATTTCAGACTTTTTTCTCCCGGACCCTGCGCATAGCAGGAGCTTTAGTGCACCGGTCTGCTCTATTTCAGACTTTCTTCTCCAACTCACTCAATCGATAGGTTGAGGCAATCAACTGAAAATCGACTAAAAGGACCTGTCAAGCCTTAAAAGTCAAAATTATAGCAATAAAAAATATATATATCAAAAGAAGAAAATAAATCTAAACTATACTAAAAATTATATGTGTAAAGAAATGCTAAAAATTTAAAAAGCACGATAAAGTACATAAATATATATATAAAAAAACTTGAGAACAAAATATTTCTTACCTTCACAAACCAAGTAATGAAGAAGAGAAAAGATAACCTTGAATGAGAACCTCCATGAAATAAAATATGAGTTTATATAGGCAAAATAGAGGAATACCATAAGGCATTATAAACTTGCAAATTAAATTATGGGGTTATGAACATGAAAACTATGGAAGTTATGAGTAGTTATTCCTTATAAAAAATGCATTAAATAAAAAAGAATAAAAATACAAGAATATAAAAAGAAAAAAAAATAATTTCTTAGAACAAAGTGACACTCTTCCTTTGCCTAACTTATGTATATATATATATATAGACACACAAATTAGTAGAAATGATAGAAATGAGAAAATAACTAAATAAAATCACTATAAAAGAAGACGATTTTTTTTAAATAACACATAAATAAATAAAAAGATAATATTAAAAATTGAGAAAAAAGATAATTAAATCTCTTGTCATTCTTTTATTATTGTTCTTCTTTATTATATAACCAATGCACAATTAAAAGTTAAATGACTTGAACTCATTCAAATTTTATAATAAAGAATAAAAATAAGTGGAGTAGTAAATTTAATAGGAATAAGTGGAATAGTAAATTTTAAAACATTTAAGTTTTTGTAATAAAGAATAGAAATAAATGAAGGAAGTACTAATTAACACATTTATTTTTGTATAATAATAATAAGTAAATAAAAATGTTGAAAAAAAGTCCCCAAAAAGGAGAAAATAGATAAATAGGAATGGAGGCCATAAGAGCGCCACATCACCATTCCTAAATCCTTCATTTATATATATATATATATATATATATATATATATATATATATATATATATAGATTCATGACCGATGCATTTCTTTTGCTATCTAAATGCACATTATATTTGATAAAGAACATATATGATAGTGGAAGGTGAAAGGTTGAGTAATTGAATAATTTTTTGAGATTTTAAATAAATGAATGAAGAAAAATGGTCACAAAACTGTAATCTATTATGTAACTCACAAAACTATCGATAAGACATTGCTGCTAGAATCACAAATTCCTTTGCCAACGGCCTATGATCATGCTGACCATCTCTTCCCTTTCCACCTCCATTTTCTCCCCAATTATCATCCTCCATCGGAAGTGGAGGAAAGTAGTTGGATTTTCAGCAATAAATTAAAGGTACAAATATGTGTAGATCATGTTCTACCATTTCAAGTTTATCCTATTCATTATTTCACATAAATAGATAAGTAATTTACGGAGGAAGAGGAAAAGACATGTTATTTAAGTAGAGAATGTAAATAGATAGATGTATTTTGTAACTCATAAGATATAATTAGATATAATAAGTATGATAGATTTTTTTAATTATTAAACAAATTGATTAATGAAAAATGAAGAAAAAAATTCAAAAAAAGGAGAAAAAAGATAAATATGAATGGAGGCCATAGAGAGGTGCCACATCACCTTGTCTATAACCCTCCTTTATATATATATATATATATATATATATATATATAGATTTTTACCATTTTTCTTAACAATTTCAATTCAGAAAATAAATCTAAACAATCAATGTCAGAGTGACTATTATGCATTAAAGAATATTTAAGATTAAGACAATATTTTTTCAAATTCTCATCATGTACTAATCTCAATTTTTGACCACTAAATAGAAAATCAAAAATATTGTCATACACTTTGAATTAATCAAATCTATTTTGAAGTGAAAAAATAGCTTGGTCACATCATAGTAAATGAGTTGTTCCCCTTTTTATGCTAAGGAAGATTCCATGTAAAATTCTACTTAGTTTTTCTTTTTTCTTTTTGAAAAATATAGACTGTTTTTCTTAAGAGATTTCTGTAAAATATTTTTTAGTATATATAATTATTTATATATGAAAATATGGGGCCCTAGGCGATTGCCTAAGTGGCCTAATGGACGAGATGCCCCTGTTGAGAGGGAGGGCAGAGGGTGGGGGGGTTGTAGGGGTGAGGGTGGTGGGTAGGGGCGGGGTAAAAAAATTAATATTTTTTAAAATATAAATTTTTAAAATATAAATTTTTAAAAACAATTGATTTTCTTAAAAAAAATTATAGGGTGTGTAGGTAGGTGGGGGTTCACGTTGGGGTGGGGGTGGGGGCAAGGGCGGGGTTGGGGTAAAAAATATTATTATTCTTAAAAATTTATTATTTTTTTAAAAAAATTATATGGGGTGTAGGTTGGGGGCAGGGGTTGAGGTAAAAAAAATTTGTGTGGGTGGGTGGGGGGGATTGGGGTAAAAAAATTAACTTTTTTAAAAAATCTTTCTGTAGGGGGTGAGGCGTTGTGGGTTTGGGGTGGGAGCGGTTAGGGTTGGGGGTAAAATAAATTTATTTTTTTTAAAAATATATTTTTTTTTAAAATAAATAGTTGGGGTTCGGGGGTGGGGGTGGGATTGGGGACGGGGTTAGGGGTGGAGAATGGGGTAAAAAATACATGTTTTTTTTTTAAAAAATAATATATTTTTAAAAAGAATTGTGGGGATAGGGGTGGAGGTGGGTGGTTGTGAGAGTGGAAGAAGACAATACCATTTGTTTTCCCTACTTTTATTAAGGAAGTCATTTTTCTTATTTTTAAGGAGCTTGTTTTTCTATAGAAAAAATTTTCTAATTTTTTTAACCAAACGAACATGAGAAAATAATGTTTTCCTTCATACCGAACACACCTGTAATTCATTTAGTTTATTTGAGAAAACACAATTTAGCTACTCCTATTACAAAATGTTGCAAGAAATGTTATTTGAATTTTATATATCTTATGTGATATATTATGCATTTTTTATGTTGAATTATACGTTGATATTCGGAAAAAAGTATATATTTATATTACATTATCGTCTCATATCTTACTCATAATTGTGTTATTACGTTGTTATCTTGGGTATTTTTGCTCTAATCACATATTTATTTTGTGTAGGAATGATTTGAATGAAGATGGCAAACAATGATGCAAAATGGAGACGACATACTAGATGATATAAAGCTTGTGAACATATACGTGTGATGTGTTGGGATTTCACGACACTTTCTACGCTTAAAACTAAGGATTTTGGGAGTTCTTAAGTATATTTTGTTGGATTTGATATCGTTTGTTGCATGTACAGGAAAAAAGTGTTGAAAAGAAAAAAAGTGCCAAAAAGTTGCAGATTTCTGGGTGAAAGTCATGCCCCACGGGCGTGGGATCCACCACGTCCCGTGGGAGAAGCCGTCGGAATGAACTAGAGAGACTAAAGGCAAGAACTCATTTCCCACATCCTGCCATGACGGGCGTTGGTCCATCCACGGGATGTCATAGAGCCCATCGGACTGGACCAGTGGAACTGAAGCTCAGAGGCCAAACTTGATGAGCTGCCACGATGCCCGTGAGAGACACGACGGGATGTCGCAGAGCCCGTCGGATCGAGCCAGTGGAGATTGAAGATGGAGCTGAGTAACCGATGAGATGGTCACAACGAGCATCACACCCACGATGTCCCATCACAGCAACCTGTGGAAACAAGGCAGAATACTTGGAGCTCAAGCATGAGGAAGCCCGACGGGCACCCATAGAGCCCGTCTCATCCACGACGGCCCATGGGGCATCCCGTCGGAAGTACTGCGTCCAGCTTTCCTAATTCACTTAGGATTTGGCTTTTTTTGTCTATAAATACTTTCCCTTAGGTTTTATTTTGGGGTTTCCGACTTTGTTTGACATTGTTACATTTTGTTTATGTTCCGGAAGACATCATAACACAGTTCTTGAGAATTAAAGTTTGTTCTTGATTTATTGAAGTGTTCTTGAGAATTATTCAAGATTCCAGATTTCTTTACTTCTTCTTGTAAGTATATTCTCATGATTGTTTCAAAAACTCTTGATCATTTACCCATGAACATGAGTAGCTAAATCCACAACTAGGGTTGTGGGAACCATGAAGGATTAACGAAGTAGGCAAAGTATTTGGTAATTCTAGGGCGGTGTTTATGCATGTATTGTTCTTCCCTTCGCTTTGATTGCTTTTTAACGGTGTACAATGTTAGAACTCGCCTTATCCTAACTTGCCGGACCAAATAGGTAACGGATGGAAAAAAGGTTGTTTAACAATGGAGATTTGAGGCTACCAACCCTCATCTAATAGCTTGACCTTGTCCGGGAAGATCTAATATGGGATCTAGGGTAAGGGCCAGTAAATGATACACCTACGGCCGAACCAAGGCGTGTGGTGAAATTCATCTATCTAGGGGACCAACCATTTAGGTGAACCTAACTTACCGATTCTGCATGCTAAGCACCAATCTAGTTTATTAAGTACAACACCTTACTAAGTTATGATCTCATGGAAAACACTATCCTAGTCACTTTCCTCATTGATTAAAATTCTTAAAACTGTTACTTATTACTTGTTACGAATCTAAGTTACGATTAATATTTATTACTTAAAACCCCTCTTAGTAGGTAAATAAATGGCTAACAGCGCAAATAAACACTAATCAACCATAGTCCTACCATATTCCCTGTGGGATCTACCCCAACCTTCGTTGGGTTCTATATTTGAATAGCGACCACTTATGCTTCTAAAAAGAAGTGTAATTTGGGCGTATCAAATTTTGGCGCCGTTGTCGGGAAATATGGTTTAGGGTTAAGAGAGATTGTGTTTATTTCACTATTAGTCCTTATTTCCTGATTTTACTTTTTCTGTTGTTTTTGTTTTCTTACACAGGTTGCACACTTGTGCATGTCCAGTACAAGGAGTCAAGGTAATCCCTTGATCCCATACGATCCTGAACTCCCTAAAATTCTAAGAAACATGGTTAAAGAGGGAGTTTATGAGACACCAGAACAGGTCACAACTCGGTTGTGGCTGAAAAAGAGCAAAAGAAAAAGGTAGGGGAAGAAGCCCTTGCTGCTGAAGATGCTCAAATTGTAGCAGACCTTGCAGCTTAAAATGTGGCAGCTGAGCAAGCAAGGTAGGCACGACAACAAGCTTCCCATTAAGCCTCACTTGATGAACAACTTGCAAGAGATGAGGCAACAACTCGATGGAATTTGCCTCAGAATAGGGGCCGACAGATCCAACAGCCATGACACGTCCCTCCGTACAATGTTGATGATGATAAGGTAGGGACAATAGGCCCCATAGTGTTGAAACTGATGCTCGATGGTGTAAAGTTCAATATTACTAGAACTATGATTCAACTGCTGAACCTGAAGGGATTATTTGCTGGAAAGTCGATGGATGACGCTAACTTGCACTTGTCAAAATTTACGGGGATCTTCAGGGCCTACAACCTTCTAGGAGTGGATCATGATGCTATCAGATTGCAGCTCTTCCCATTTTCATTGACTGGAGAAGTGACACTTTGGCTTGCGGAACTACCTGATGCTTCTATATTCACATTGGTTAAGCTGAGAAATCAGTTTCTAGAGAGGTTCTTTCCTCCATCAAGGATGTTGTAGCTAAAGCAGGAGATTTATAATTTCAAATAGCTTCCCACGGAGGCTTTGTATAAAACATGGATGTGATTCAATAAGAAGCTGAAGCAAGTTCCAAATCACGAAATCCCTTCACACCACTTGATGGAAATCTTCTACAAAGCATTGAATACAAATACTAAGGTGGTAGCAGATACAGTAATCGGGGGAGCATTCATGGAGAATACTTATATCGAAGCCTCTGAGATGCTTGATAGGGTTACCAAGACTAACAGGGCATCGCATATGAGAGACGCTGAAAGCTCGGTAGGAACTTATGCAGTTGGGAAATCAATTGACCATGAAGAATTCCAGGAAATTAAACAGGGCTTTGCAACCCTACAAATAACTTGGATCTAATTATGAAATAAATTCTTAATGCCAATTTGGAGAAGGTCAAGGTTGTTGGTTCACAAGGTAGAGCACCGAGACATGATGAGTATGACTCTAATAAAGAAGCAAATTATCTGAATGATCAAGTGGCGGGTTTTTGGACTGATGTCCAAGGAAATCAAGGTCAAAACAGGGACATAAATGACAACTATAATAGGTTTGGATACAGAGATACGAGCAGAGGTAGAGATGGTGATTAGAATAAGAGGGATGGCTACAAGAATGATAGAAGCGGTCTGTATGTCCCTCCTGGAAATCGTGAAGATAGACCTGAACAACCATCCATGAGGGAGCTGATTAACAAGGTATTGCAAAAGGTTGATTATACAGATGGAAGTATGAAGGAGATGCGCACTAAACTCTCAGGTATGAGTCAAACGGTAGAGGATCATTCTATCACCATAAAATAGATTAAGACTCAGAGGCACCAAATGTCTACAAACTTGAATCCGAGACAGAAGGATGCTCTCCCAAGTGACACAATTCAAAATATAAAGAATGATCGACAAGTTATGGCCGTGACTACCCAAAGCGGAAAATAGACTGTTGAACCTCCTCTGCCTATAGCTGTTGATGATTCGGTTGAGCCTGAAAAGGATTATGATGAGATTGTGGCAGAGTCTGAAGAGAAAGATAGCGATGAAGGTCCAAGTGAGAGGAAGTCTTCTAAGGCAAAAGTGAAGAATAAAGAGGTTGCACCGGTCTTGAATCCCATGCCATTGCCTCCTCCACCTTACCCACAGAGATTGAAGAAAAAGGTATAGGAAGGTAAATTTCACAAGTTCATCTTCATGCTGAAATAACTTTCAGACAATATTCCTCTAGTTGAAGCATTGGAGTAGATGCCTGAGTTTGCTAAATTCATGAAGGATCTGGTAACTAGAAAGAGAACTGTGAGCTTTGATCCAACCATCAATTTGCACCATTATAGTGCAATAGCCTCTCGTTCTTTGGTACAGAAAAAGGAAGATCCTAGAGCCTTTACTATTCTTTGCACGATTGAAGCGTTCTACTTTGCTAAAGCATTGTGTGATCTGGGTTGTAGTATTAATCTGATGCCACTAGTAGTGTTTAATCAGTTGGGCTTGGGATCCCCCAAACCGACTACAATGCGACTTCTTATGGCAGATCGCACAGTGAAAAGACCTGTTGGAATTCTCTATGATGTACTTGTGAAAGTTGATACTTTTATCTTCCCTGCAGACTTTGTGATTCTTGACTGCGAGGTTGACTTTGAGGTTTCCATCATCTTGGGATGACCTTTCCTTGCCACCGAACACACATTGGTTGACTTAGAGACTGGGCAGATAAAGTTTAGATTGAATGATGAGGTAGTTACTTTCAATGTCTGCCAGACTATGAAGCATCATGGCGACATGTGCGTGGTTTTTGTTATTGATATGGTTGATGAGGATCAACTAATTGTGCCTGTTGAGGAGAGACTTGGTGTTGAAGCACTTGCAGCTGTGATTATAAATTTTAATGGAGAGGATATTGAAGAGTATGATGATATGGTAGAAGCACTTGCATGTATGAGGTCTTATAGTTATGCTCCAAAGAAGCTTGATTTGGACTTGAAAAATTGACAGACATCACCTGCTAGACCATCTATTGAAGAGCCTCCCACCTTGGAGCTCAAAGCGCTTTCATCTCACCTCCGATATCTTTTCTTAGAATCTAATGACACCTTGCCAATTATTGTTGTTGCAAATCTAGGAAAAGGGCAGGTTGAGGCTTTGGTTTCTATTCTGAGAAAGTTCAAGAGGGCCATTGGTTGGTCCATTACTGACATTATTGGGATTTCGCTTGGAATCTGCACGCATAAAATTCAGCTATCCCCGGATTGTATTTCGAGTATTGAGCACCAGCGTAGGTTGAATCATCTTATGCAAGAGGTTGTCAAGAAGGAGATTATCAAGTGGCTGCATGCAGGTGTGGTTTACCCTATTTGCGGATAGCAAGTGGGTGAGCCCTGTTCAGTGTGTGCCTAAGAAGGGTGGGATTACTGTAGTCCCAAATACAAAGAATGAGTTGATTCCAATGAGGCCAGTCATAGGGCTGGCGCATATGGATGGATTACAGGAAGCTGAATGCTTGGACTGATAAGGATCATTTTCTGATACCATTCATGGATCAGATATTAGACCGTCTTGCTGGTAGAGGATGGTATTGTTTTCTTGATGGTTATTTAGGATATAATCAGATCACGATTGCTCCTGAAGATCAAAAGAAGACCACTTTCACCTGTCCATATGGGACATTTGCTTTCAAGAGGATGCCTTTCAGTTTATGCAATGCACCAACGATATTTTAGCGTTGTATAATGTCTATTATCTCTGACATGGTGGAGGACACTATTGAGGTGTTCATGTATGACTTTTCGGTTGTTGGTGACTCTTTCGATGACTATTTGGCTCATCTTAGTTGTGTGCTAAAGAGGTGTGAAGAATGTAGCTTGGTACTTAATTGGGAGAAGTGTCACTTCATGGTGAAAGAGGGTATAGTGCTTGACCATCGTATCTCCAAGAAGGGTATAGAGGTCGACAAAGAGAAGATAGAGGTGATTGAAAAACTACCTCCACCAGTTTCTATGAAGGGGATTCGGAGCTTTTTGGGGCATGCTGGTTTTTATCGGAGGTTTATCAAGGATTTCTCCAAAATTTCAAAGCCATTATGCAAATTATTGGAGAAGGAGGTAAAATATGTGTTGATGATGCATGTCTTAAGGCATTCGAGTGCCTTAAGGAAAAGTTGATCTCTGCTCCCATTATTATTTCTCCTGATTGGTCTCAACCTTTTGAGGTTACATGTGATGCTAGGCACTCCGAGCAGTCTTAGGCCAAAGGCGCGAAAAGATTCTTCATCCCATATACTAAGCTAGCAAAGCCCTTAATCCTTCTCAAAAGAACTACATGGTGACTGAACAAGAGTTGCTTGCTGTGGTTTTTGCATTTGAAAAATTCTGATCCTACTTGCTTGGCACCAAGGTGATGGTGAACACTGATCATGCAGCTCTGAGGTACCTCATGGCGAAAAAATATGCTACTCTGAGACTGATTATATGGGTGTTGCTTCTATAAGAGTTTGACTTTGAAGTCAAGGACTAAAAGGGCATAGAAAATCAGGTAGCAGACCAATTGTCTAGGTTAGAAGAAGAGGCGATGTTGAAGCTGAATGATGAGCAAGAGATAGATGATTGGTTCCCGGATAAGCAAGTGTTCACTGCTTCTCAAGACTTGATCCCATGGTTTGCAGACTTTGCCAACTATTTGGCAAGTGACTTGGTACCTCCTGATATGTCGGTTCACCAAAGAAGAAAGTTCATGTCTGATGTTAAGAAATTCTTCTGGGAGGAGCCATTCTTGTTTCGTGTGTGTGCTGTTACTATGATCCGAAGATGTGTGCCTGAAGCTGAGATGATGGAGATACTAGAGGCTTGCCATTCATCCCGTATTGAGGGACATCATAGTGGTATCTGGACTGCGACAAGATCTTACAATGCGGCTACTATTGGCTGACCATTCACAAAGACGCCCACAATTTTGCTAAAGCTTGCAACAGGTATCAAAGGGAAGAAGGTATATCAAGGAGGCATGAGCTTCCTCTTACTCCCATCCTTGTGATCAATCTATTTGATGTTTGGGGCATTGACTTTATGGTCCCATTTGTGATGTCTAATGGAAACCAATACATATTGGTGGCTGTTGACTATGTATCAAAGTGGGTGGAGGCGGTTGCGCCTCCCAGTAATGAGGGTAAGTGTGTCATATCGTTCTTGAAAAAGAACAATATCTTCTCCAGATTTGGTACACCAAGGGCAATTATTAGTGATGAAGGCTCTCACTTTTGCAACAAGTTGTTTTGTGCTTTACTAGAGAAATATGGAGTGAAACACAGGGTTGCAACCCCATACCATCCTCAGATTAGTGGGCAAGGGGAAGTCTCCAACCACGAAATAAAGTCAATCGTGTCCAAGACTGTCAATGCAAATATAACAGATTGGCCGTGGAAACTAGATGATGCTTTGTGGGCATATCAAACTACATATAAGACACTAACAGGTATGTCATCATATCAATTTATGTTTAGGAAGGCGTGCCATCTTTCGGTTGAGCTAGAGCATAAGGCCATATGGGCGCTAAAGAAGTTGAACTTAGATTGGTCTGAAGCATCGCTTCAACAGCTTGGGCAGCTAAATGAGCTAGATGAGTTCCGCTTAAATGCATATGAGAGTTCGGCCTTGTACAAAGAGAAGATGAAATTGTATCATGACCGGAAGATCAAAAAGAGAAATTTCCAGTCGGGTGACTTGGTCCTGCTTTTCAATTCTAGACTTCACTTGTTTCCTGGTAAGTTGAAGTCCAAGTGGATCGAACCATTCAAACTGGTACAAGTATTTTCACATGGGGCCGTTGAACTTGAAAATCATAATGGCAAGAGGTTCAAGGTGAATGGGCAGCGGATCAAAGCATATTTAGGAACCGCAGAGGAGCTTAAAGCGATTGAAGTTTGGACACTTGATGAACTCATTCTAACCAAGGATCTTGATAATGTCTGAGTAATCAAGTTACCCGTATCGTACCGCAATTTTAAATCAGGCGCTTCATGGGAGGCAACCCATGAGGAAACCCATGAGAAAACTTGATTAAGTCTGAGTAGTCAAGTAACCTGCGTCATGCCGCGATGTTAAATCAGACGTTGTATGGGAGGCAACCCATGAACTAATGCATGTTTTAACGTGCAGAAAGTAGTAAGTTACAAGTTGCAGAATTGCAGGAAAAATGGGTCCCATGGTCCCTGCAACAGGCCATTGCAAGTGCCATGCTTATGGGGGCAGGGCGTGAAGCCAATTACAATTCAGAAAGAGCCACTAGCTCATTCCCACACGCCACATGATGGGATATATTATAATTAATGGGCGTGGGAAGCCAGCTCCAGACACCCAGGTAAGTTACTCATGATGGGCCATCACATTCCCGACGGGTATCACGGAGCCCGTCGTCTGGGTCGATCAACTGGGTCAACATGTTTTAAAATTCTTTTGTTTTTAAAATTGACCCAGAACTTGTTTTCCCCTTTTTCCCTCCATCCGTTAAGGTTTGACCTTAATTTGATTGAGGTCAAAACACTCATCTCCCTCTTCCTAAATTCCCTATCCAAAATTGCACTCAACCCACAATCAAATCTCCCAAAATCACTCAACTCACATCCCATATAGTAATCACAAGCACAAAAGCATCAAGCAAAGAGTTCTTCTCAAGTTCTCCAAGCTTTTTCTTCTTCTTCAAGAGTTTTAACAATCAAGAAGTAAGTATTTTTCTTCTTGAAGATGTTTCATTCTACTTGATAAGTTGAAAATACTAACTATGGGTTCTGGTGTTTTGAATTTTAATATTGTTTAAAGTGAACCCTAGTTGTGGTGTTTTGCTTAATGAGTGTTCTTGTGTATAATTGATTAAAGTTGGAACTTAGGGTTGTATGATTGGTGAGAGTAATGGGTTGATGCTTTCCTTATAAATATTGTATGTTGTTGGTTTGGGTGAGGTGAAAATTGTGCTAGTAAACGAACAAGGTACAAATTTTTTATGCAAACTTGATCCCACGGGCCACCTGACGGGCCGTCTGAGGCACGAGAGGTGTCGTACCAGGCATTGGGAATGGATCAGTGCCTGAAAAAGCTTCTGTCCAATTCTGACGCCCAATATGATGGGATGTTGGACCTTTCACTCCCGCGAGAAGAGCCCATAAGAGAACATCTTGTCCTTCAAAACCCCAGTGCCTTGATTTGATGTCCTGTGCCACAGGACGTCGGACCTCCCACGCCCGTGGGAGGCTAAATTTCCTGCAATTTTTTCTAAGTAATTTTTTTTTCTGGTCTTTAGTTTTTGGTATCATTCGCTAATGTTGGTTCCCTGCAGGTACTATATGGCACCACCAACTCCACTATGATGCGAGAGGGGGAGGGAAGGGGGCATAGAAATCCAAGGATAACATAGTCAAGTCTTGGCTAAAGGATCAAACTGATTCTGAGGAAGAGAAGAGTGACTCCAACAACCGCCCCCTCATCAAGATAACAAAAAGAAAGATAGTGTTGTATCCTTCCCAGTCTGAAGACAGAGGAGACAAAGCAACCGAGTAGGAACAGATGTCAGCCAAAACTTCATCCTAGTCTGAAGAGGGGAAAGTTTAATCTTCCAGCTCCACAAGCACTGATTCAGAGAGTACCCCCCATCGGCAAATGAAGGAAAAAAGACTGCAATCCTGGTCTCTAGTGGCATGGAAACTGAGACTGGGAGTGATGAAGATGTGTGTGTCGAAGTCAGGGTCTCCTAAGAAGGTTGAGGGTGATGCGGAGTCTGATACAGAACCTACCACTCCTGAAAAGGAGAAGACACCTGAAAGGGAGAAGACACCGCCTACTCCTAAAGCTCCTGGCACAATACTAGTCCTCACTTCCAAAGATGTCTGACTCCGGGAGAAGAAAAGGTGGACAGTAAAAGAGTCCAAGAAGATCTTTGAGTACGAGTTAGAAATAATGGCAAGAGGGCACATCAAATACTCTATTGCATAGGAATGGAGAATCAACTCACTCAAGCTCAAGGAATTCCCCAAGTTGGATGAATATTTCCACCACTAAAACTTGGGGTGGACTAGCAAGTCACTCCCTGATTATCAGCCGACTATCGTGAGGGAGTTTTATGCAAACTATCAGGCCATCCAGGAAAGTAGATGTAAAAAGGGCCAGAAGATTGCAGACTTACCCGTTCTTGAGAGCGTACCAGTAAGGGATGTCTGGTAAACATCTCAGTCAAAACCATAAATAGATTTCTCTTTGGGCCAGAGTTTGTGGTTACCACCGACACCTTTGACTATGACTATCGAGTGAAGAATAAGCTCAAGCAGACAAAGTGATTAGCCAGGAATCTTATAATAACCGGAACACCAAAGTGGCTCAACCTGGAAAAGCCGCAGATCACAAAGGCTTCTCTATTATTTGAGGCCAAATTCTGGTGGGCCTTGGTATGACTTTGGCTTATACCGATGGGTGCTGACAATCAGTTGACTCTTTAACGGGCCATTCTAGTGGCTATCATGCTGTCCAAGTATAATTTGAACTTAGGGCACATCATTATTGAAGAGATCTGGGACAGAGTAACAAAGATCACATCTTCATATCCATTCCCATGTCTCTTGATGGAGTTGTGTTATGAGGCAGAGGTCCCAAACTATTCAGGTATTGATCAAGTGGTGCCAACCATCTGGACCCACCACCCAGAGAGATCTAAATATGAAACCAAGGTAATGGGTATGAGCGGCATATCTGAGCCACTCGCACTCACCCAAGAGGTAGTTGTACCTACTCCAAAGATGACACCTTCTACTACTGTTGTGCCAACCCCACCGAGTAGCCAACTTGAGAAAAATCTTGGGCCCCCATCTAGTTCTGTTGTACCTCCAATAGAGGACCCTGAATCAGTCTACGCATTCCATCCGGTGAACTTTGCTAACATGGTCCAGGCCACCATTCAGCTACAAGTGCAGATGATAAAGTTTGCTCAACAATTCTAGGCCATTGTTGATGCGTCCATACAGAGAGGCATAACACCTTTTGTTGGGGTGAATGGCTAAATCAACGCACTGGAGGATAGGGTCGATCAACAGCTAAATGAGATAGGTGCGACTGAGCTTACTAAGATAAAATAGCAGATAGCAGATCTCTAGGTAGATTTGGCTGAGTTGAAGAGTCGTCCGACCTCTTACTCTCGGGCTCCTGTAGTCTTACCAAAGGCTACATTAGGGCCTATTATTGATTTGTGGGACTATGCTAATCCCGACCTCTGCCAGAAGGACCCTGTTAAGGAAAAAGAAGCTGAGGTACCTCCTAGTCCTTCAGAGCCCCCAAAAAAGAGAAAGAGAAAGGATAAGCATTTTTGTGCAGACGATTCCCCATTGAGTCCAAATTCTCAGAAGGAAAAGGAGGATAAAGACACCAAAAAGCTAAGAAAGTAGCAAAGAAAGAATGACAAGAGTCCCTAGCTATGCAGCAAATTAAGGTTGATTCCATTGGGACTTGTGGCTCGGCTAGTGGTGTTGCCAATGCTACTGAGGAACTATCTTTAGGCCCCATTATGGGAGTTGATATTGACGATGTTACCCAGGCAGTTGATATTGCTAAGAGGTCTGCAGAGGCAACCTCTATTGGTGATAAGACTGTGGGCACCGATCCAGTGGGCCTAACTACTGATACACTCGATGACCACGCTTAGGCACCACATGTATGCCTTGTATCCATCATTTTGTTATTTTTAGTGCTTGGATATAATGTATAACTTTTTTAGATGGGGCGGGGGCAGCTGTGGTCATCTATTTTTTTGTAGAGTATTTTGGTGAAGTCTGAGTAGCCAAAACACTCATGTCATGCCGCGATGTTAAATCAAGCACTGCATGGGAGGCAACCCATAAGGGTATCTATAAGGTATCCGCATCCTTGGGGTTTTCTTTCATGTGTTCTTTTCCTAAGGACTTTTAATTTCTATTGAACCGACATGTTTAGTATAGGATATGTGTTTGTAGAAGTAGATTAGGAACTGAATGCAGCCATGATCTGGTTTTTAAAGAAAATTTTGTGAAAAATGGAGACCTCTTCAAATTTTTGTGCAATAAGGTGTTAGAACTGACTTTGATGGATCTGTAAATGACAGCATGCATATAACTGAAAAAATTAGCTTAAGCTAAAGCATGAACTGGTAGTTAGAAAATCTATAGTCTATACTCTGTGCCATATGTGAAGTGAGCTTCTTAGTATCAATTCTTGCTGTACTGTTTAATCTAGAACTTGCCCGGTTAGTCATGCTATGGTTGTAGAATAGTTTGGTTAGGAAATGATCATAGTCCATTTTTGAATTAGTCCACTTAAGACAAGGGACCTACCAAATGAAATTGAATCCCTTTGATCCCTGAATTTGAGCCTAAAGTTAACCCTTTTTGTTGTTAGCCTATTCACCTTTCCCGTTTTTTATAAATCTCTTTTTTGGCCCTGGTCCCTCCTTGGACATTGTGCCCCTTAACTTAGGCTAAAAGCCTAAGTTAAGGGTGGCTACTGTAAGGGTGAGAAGGAAGTGTTGGGTATGAAAAGATTGGGTTAGTGTAAAAAGGAAGATAACAGGTGTGGTTTGTGTGCTACAAAAGAGAAAAAGAGAAAAAGAGAAAAAGAAAGAAGAAAAAAAATGAATGAAAAAAGAAATAGTGCAAAAATAAAATTGCAATAGAGGTCACACCCGAAGCTTGATAAAAGAGAAAAGGAAACAAAAAAGGGAGAATAAGGGAGGAGAACTGTAAGGTCTGAAAAGTGGAGAATAAAGAAGTAATCGTAGTCTGAAGGAGGGTATAGTCACTATTTACCCAAATTTACCATTCCCGTCCCTAAACCTACATTACAAGCCTAACAAAGTCCTATAGTGATCCTAACCGAACTGTTTAAAATACAAAGCATAGAAAATAAGGGCAAGCCTATGATATTGTGCATGTATAGCCTGAACTTCCTTGTGAGAGCGAGTGTGTTCCCAGTCCCTATTTGTTAAATTGCGATTCTGTGTGATCGGGACTTCTTTGTTGTGAGGGCACTAGAGTAGGCTGTGATTGCTAATTGCTTGGTCTAAATGTCTGCTGTGTATGTTAGACTGCTCATGAATATCATGTTGTCACTCATGGATCCGTCTTGTATTGTTTTGATAACTTTAATAAATGCATTGGTTTTTGAGATGTTAAGAAATGGGTACTATTCTGAGATTGAAAAGGCTTAATGAATCATGTTGCTGCTGTAGTTTCTAGTTTCCTTTTACTTAAGCGTCTTTTTAGTTTTTGTTTTCATTTGTTGCTTGAAGACAAGAAAACATTCTAAGTTGAGGGTGTTGATGTGCCGGGATTTCACGACACTTTCAACGCTTAAAACTAAGGATTTTGAGAGTTCTTAAGTACATTTTTTTGGATTTGATGTCGGTTGTTGCATGTACAGGAAAAAAATGTTGAAAAGACAAAAGTACCAAAAAGTTGCAGATTTTTGGGTGAAAGTCATGCCCTACGGGCGTGGGATCCACCACGTCCCGTGGGAGAAGCCATCGGAATAAACCAGAGAGACTAAAGGTAAGAACTCATCTCCCACATCCTGCCATGATGGGCGTTGGTCCAGCCATGGGACATCACAGAGCCCGTCGGACTGGACCAGTGGAACTGAAGCTCAAAGGCCAAACTTGACGAGCTACCACGATGCTCGTGAGAGACACGATAGGATGTCACATAACCCATCGGATTGAGCCAGTGGAGATTGAAGATGGAGCTGAGTAACCGATGATATGGACATGACGGGCATCGCACCCACGATGTCCCATTGCAGTAACCCATGTAAACAAGGTAAAAGACTTGGAGCTCAAGCATGAGGAAGCCCGATAGTCACCCACAATGCCCGTCGCATCCATGACGGCCCATGGGGCATCCCGTCGGAAGTACCGCATCCAGCTTTTCTAGTTCACTTAATATTTGGCCTTTTTTGTCTATAAATACTTCCCTTTAGGTTTTATTTTGGGGTTCCCGACTTTGTTTGACATTGTTACATTTTTTTATGTTCTGGAAGACATCATAACACAATTCTTGAGAATTAAAGTTTGTTCTTAATTTATTGAAGTGTTCTTGAGAATTATTCAAGATTCCGGATTTCGTTACTTCTTCTTGTAAGTATATGCTCATGATTGTTTCAACAAATCTTGATCGTTTACCCATGAACATGAGTAGCTAAATCCACAACTAGGGTTGTGGGAACCATGCAGGATTAACAAAGTAGGAAAAGTATTTGGTAATTCTAGGGCGGTGTTTATGCATGTATTGTTATTCCATTCGCTTTGACTGCTTTTTAACAGTGTACAACATTAGAAATTACCTTATCCTTACTTGTCGAACCAAGGAGGTAACAGATGGGAAAAGGGTTGTTGAACAACGGAGATTTGAGGCTACCAACCCTCATTTAATAGCTTGACATTGTCTGGGAAGAGATAATTTGGGATCTAGGGTAACGGCCAGTAACTCATACACCCACGGCTGGACCAAAGAGTGTGGTGAAATTCATCTATCTAGGGGACCAACCATTTAGGTGAACCTAACTTACCATTCTGCATGCTAAGCACCAATCTAGTTTACTAAGTACAACGCCTTACTAAGTTATGATCTCATGGGGAACACTATCCTAGTCACTTCCCTCATTGATTACAACTCTTAAAACTGTTACTTATTACTTGTTACAAATCTAAGTTATGATTAATATTTGTTACTTAAAAACCCCCTTCATAGGGAAATAAATGGCTAACAGCGCAAGTAAACACTAATAAACCATAGTCCTACCATATTCCCTGTGGGATCAACCCCAACATTTATTGGGTTCTATATTTGAACAGCAACCGCTTACACTTCTAAATGGAGGTGTAATTTTGGCGTATCAACGTGCTTGTGTCTCTAGCATATGAGCCTCCCTGGGGTACTGCAAGTTGTCCAAAATAATGAATCCATGCAAAGGCAATCACTATAGCGTACAACTGATGAAGCTTGGTGAGGAGGTGCTCGTCAACCTTCTCGCGTCACGAACCCACATGTGTGTAATTTTAGCCTTTTCATATTTGAACTAGGATTGCATTGATCGATCTCGTACACACTCTAGGTCATATATAAACTCCTGGAAATGTCTTTCTAAGGGCTACACACTACTTTGGAGGCGAGAATCACACAAGGAGTGAAGGCCGATGGAATCTGATGACGAGTTCTTCCTTCTTCCAATATTTCACGTTGGTTATGTATTCAAGTAATCTGTTTTTAATTATTATTGTTAGTAGCTAAATTTTCTCTCTAGGATTTGGATGGAATATTTTATTGGATAAACTTTTGATTGTGTTAAATATAATTGAGTCATTATTTTTTTCTCTATTTATTCAACTATGTTTCTGTTGTTAGTTGAAGGTATGTCGATTAACATTGCAGTTATTCTTGTATTACTTGAGAAAGATTATTGATACACCCAATTTTTCCCTGCCCCAAACCTGGGGAGGCCGACACCTGAAGTCTCGCAAGGTTGAGCATACCAAAGTCAGGTGTATGTCTCCTGAACTTGCTGAGTGTTTCCAATGGGGCCTGAAATTTAGCAATAAGAAATGATATAAACTTACCAACAAGTAAATAACTCACAACCGATGATGCCAATCTTAGAAAATGCTCAGCTAAGCAGAAGTTCGACAAGGCCACCATCAGAGTAAACAACTATTGATAAGGTTGTACTCAATAACTGACATTTATCACAAGTCTACAAGCCTTTAAGAGTGAATAAAATATCTCATAGCTGGGACAGGGCCCCAGCCTACCTATCAACTATAAATATGCATAACTCGACGCAAAACCTCTGCTCATTGGCTCCAGGAAGAATGGAGCTTACTGACAAAGAATCGAAATCAATAGTCTCCTACTAAAGAGGTCGATCTAGCCCTTTACCTGAACCTGCAACACGAAATACAGTGCCCCAAGCAATAGGACATCAGTACAAATAAAATGTACTGGTATGTAAGATAGAAAGATAAATGTATACTCAGCTACAATAAAAGATAGGTATAAAATTAACCTAAAACCTGAATGCCACTTCGGGTGGACAACCTGTAACTCAATTGTCACAAAGGGTTTTACCCAATTCTATATGCATGTATAGTAATATCCATCGCCCACTATTTATAGCTCGGTGGTGTAAATGTATAACATCCGCCAACTGATACTCGTATTGGTGGTCTATAAGTATAATCTCGACCAACTGATACTTATACAGGTGGTGTATATGTATAATCTCTCCCAATTAATACTCGTACCGGTGGTGTAAATATGTAAGTATCGTATAAGGCCATCGCCCATCTGCTTTAAGTTTGATGTTGTATGAATATGTATATCCTTGCCCAACCAAAATAGTATCAATGGTGTATGCATACTCGACATTCTAAATATATACGTAAAGTATAAATGACTCAAAACATTCCAATCATAATTATCATGTTGACTCAAATCCTACTAGTGGACTCAATAACAGTCATGAATAAGACTATCAACTCTTGATACAATACAGTTAAAGCCATTTCTACCATGTATAGAATAAGGACTTGACAATGTTCTAACACTTACTTTTCACTAATACTGATTTCTTCTTAAGACTTGAATGAGATTTTAAAAACTCAATGCTATAAAACTTTTCCCTATTTTTAGCAAAGTAATGGTAAAATATAAAATCGACTTTAGCAAGACACTAAACAAGATATAAATAAATTCAGCTATAAATAGAAGTCAAGGGAAGCTAACTCAAGTGTGAATAAAAGATCTAACTTCTCTCTCATTATGGTGCCCTTGCTTACTTTCAAAGATTCAAACACGAATATAAACTTGATTTAATAAGAATTTTTCTCAACTTTAGCATATATCGACAATATATAAACTTACTTCATATGAAATATTAATTAAGGTATAAACTCAGCTAATAAGTGAGACATAAGATATATCACAATCAATAATGACACTACAACATACTCTCGAACTCAATAGGATAATAGCAAGATGTAATGACCTGTTTCATCATTATGGGTAAACTATTCGTGTGAAGTTTTGATTTAAAAAACTTTCAAGTCTGGGAGTTGGAAAATTTGGAGTAGACTAGTCTTAGATGGATTCTAAATGAGGTATGGTCTAGGGAAATTTGGATGAGAATTGGATAATATATCTTAAGTCGAGCTAGTTTTTCCATTAGCCAAGACATAAAGGAGTCCAATGGACTTTTCAGAAGTGAATTCAGGTGAGTAGAACTCTCGATATCATAGTTGACGTGAAAGGGTTGTTCTGAAATGTCAAGATTTGAAGTATGTTACAAAATAGGCACTTTTGGAGGATTTTTTGAGGTTCTGTCCGATGTCAACTACTATAGAGGTTGACACTGCACTACAACAGCTACTGCTATAGTAGAGAAATTCCCGTTATAGTGGAAGTCAACGCCGGTCAGCACCGCCATAGCAATCAGTTCTGCTACAGCGGTGCCTCTATAGAGGTGTATGGACGCTATAGCAGAATATGTTGGGGTAAATGCAGAAACTTCCCTAAAACTATTTAGAAATTCTCAAGAATATTTTGGGGAAGGGCAGAGGTGATTTTGGCGATTCCAAGTTAGTTTTCCACCAAATGTTGTCCTAAAGGTAAGGATTTTGCTCCCCGAACTTAGTACTATGATTTCTATGCAGTAGAATCATTAACTATGGTCTTGGGGGAAGGTTTGGGTTAATCTAAGAATGTAAAATCTAAGAAAAAGGGGATTTTAGGGTATAGAATTCTTGGGTTGATATTATTATTGTTCATTCATGCTTAAAATACCATAATTCGCTTAATGTATCCGTTAAAATGGTAGTTTTAAGGTGAATTAATGGTAGGAAAGCCTTGGGAGTGATGGAATGATCATAGGTTAGCCTGGGGATTAGGATTTAAGTATAATCCATGTATTATTAGGCTATTTGTATTGATTGTAGTTGCTTGTAATTTTTAGACCAAGGACAAGCAAAAGCTTCCGAAAATGGGAAGGCTCCGGTCCAATAGAGTTTTTAAGCTATTCAAGGTAGGTGATGGTTATTGTTTACCCATATGAAATATGTGTTCGTGTAACTATGGCTTAGTACTTTATGTACATTGCATGCTTAGGGAATGGGTTTATGAATGTCTAAGTGTCCGGGTGTCAATCTTATGAAATGATCTTGGTTTGATTGCTTGTTTGTTTACAAGTGTGATTTGTTCATTGATTTTGACTTGTTGGACTGTGTGTGAAATTTGGTTAGCTCGGGTACCACGCCATGTATGGGATACATAATGGTTGGCTCGGGTACCACGCCTGGTATGGGATACATAATGGTTGGCTTGGGTACCACGCCTAGTACGGGATACTTATCAATTGGCTCGGGTACCACGCTTAGTACGGGTTTTATTTATGTTTGTTGATTTCCTTTTGTTGAAGGTTCAATGAGTATACTGGGTTGATTTATGCTTTGTGATTACTATATATTGGTCCCTGAGAGGCCGAGTAGTGTGCTTAATTGTAGGATTGGTCCTTGTGTGGACCAGGAATCGTATGTTAAACACTTAGGTGTTAGTCTAGGGATCCTTGGTTGGTCTAGATATAATGAAAAGGGTATATGCTATTGATATTTACTTATTGCTTAAGTGGTTGTCGAACTTGTTCATATGGTTGATAAGTTTAGAAGGAAGACTGAGAGTCTGAAAATTATATTGCTGGTTATTAATACATGTTTGTACTACTTTACTTAGTTTTGGTTTATTATTCACATATTATTTATTGGAGTTGGCCAATGATCCTACCAGTACACTATGGTTGTGTACTGATTCTGCACTTGCTTTTGTTTTATGAGTACAAGACATATTCCAGTGGCTGCTACGTGACATCAGCTGTAGTCTGGGCATTTCCAGATTCCAAGGGTGAGCTGCTTTCTTTTGGGCCACCATGGTTTCTTTAGTACATTCCCTAGTCCATTATTTCAGACTTAGAATCTTTTGTTTTTGGAGTTGCATCCCCGTATTATAGACAGTAGTAGATGTTTTGGTATGGTGACTTTCAAGTTCTAGGGAGCATTTCCGCAGGAATATTATGTTTAGTATTTGCTTTCACTATGGATACTAGTTTGCTTAATGCAATTTGTTTTTGAGCTGTTAGTTTTGTTAAGTGTTGGTAGATAATTTGTTCGCTCATTCGAGGGTTATAGGTGGGTGCCACTCATGGAAATTTGGGTCATGACAAAGATGGTATCCAAGCTCTAGGTTTGTTGATCTCGTCGTACTTAAACGGGTCTAGTACAGTCTTGCAAAATGGTACGAAGTCGTATGTACTTTTCTTCAAGAGGCTATAGGACTTTAGGAAACTATCTCTTCCTTATTCGTTCATGCTATAACCTGATTCCAATTGGTATCTGGTGATACAAATTGGTATCTAACCTCTTTTACTCTTTTGTTCGAAGATGGTTAACACCAGACGTAACAGAGCGAGAATGACATATCTGATAGCGGGACCAGTGGTTAGAGGGCGAGGAAGGGGCAGGGGAAGGGAAAAAGGTAGGGCAACACCCACCAGGAGTGGAGCTCAGGCACCTACAGGTCCAAGGGCGGTGAACCCTCCCCCCTTAGGATCCTGTTATAGAGAAGGTTGAGGTTGTTCTTGAGGAGGGCACAGAATAGGAGAAGGCAGCACCGACTAGAGGTGTAGGCCTTCCCCCTCTATCACCTGAGGCATGTCAACAAGTGTTGGCCTTTTTGAGTGGGCTGGTAGGTACTGAAACCACCTCTACGGGTATAATAGATCAGGTTCTAGGCACCCAGCTAGTGGTTGCAACAGCTCCTAGGATGGATGCAGCATTGGTTACTAATGACTTCTTTCGTCCAATGCTAGGTCCTGTTATGACTGAGAATAAACATGAGATGTTGACCAAATTCTTGAAATTGAAGCCTCCGACGTTTCAGGGTACATAGAAGGATGATGCTTTTGAGTTTATTTGGGACTGTTACGAGAGGCTGTTTAAGATGGGAATTGTGCAGCAGCATGGGGTAGAGTTTGCCACTTTTTAGCTTCAGGGTGATGCCAAATAGTGGTGGAGAGCTCACGTAGAATGTCGCCCCTCAGCTTTGCCTCTGCTGACTTGGGCATAATTTTATGCTCTATTCTTTGAAAAATATGTGCCTCGCACCTTGAGGGATCGCATGAAGGATGAGTTTCTAGCTCTTGAGCAAGGTAACATGTCGGTTTCAGCCTGTGAGGCCAAATTTCATGCCTTGTCACGTTATGCTACTCAGCTTTTGGGTACTGAAGAGGAGAGGATTCATTTGTATGTAAAGGGCCTGAATACTGAGTTACAGGTGTTGTCTGTGTATATGACCTTGGTAGGGAAGAGTTTTAATGAGGTGACAGATTAAGTAAAGAAACTGGAGGGGGTTAGGCAGGTTGGACAGGCTAAGGTGTTAGCCAAAAAGTCCTAAAATAAAGGTAATTTTAAGTGGTTCGTTCTCTAGGGGTCTCAATCAATAGGTGTATTCAGCCCATCCTATCCAGTCTGTCCTTCCAGCTTCTATAGGTGGTCTTCTGAGAGCCAGTCAACAGTTTTCAGCTCCTAGAGGCCAGGGGGGTCCCTATACTTCTACTAGCAGGCTTACTCTTGACCATAGATGTTTTCCTTGTGGATATCTGGGTCACTTCAAGAGGGAGTGCCCTCACAAACAGGCAGGGAATCATACTCAGCAACAGACCAGGACTGTGGTTCCGGCAATTTGAGGTGGCTCTGGCAAGGGTCGTCCACAAGGTGGGCGAGATGGCTTTTAGGGAGGCTGGGGAAATAAAGGAAATGGCGGTGCAGGCAGAGAAGTAGTATAGCCAGCTAAAAAGGTTGCTCGGATTGATAACTGGGCCCATTATTATGCATTCCCAAGGAAGTCTGAGGCTGAAGCGTTAGATGCTGTGATCACATGTACAATTCTAGTCTGTGACCGGATGGCTTTTGTTTTATTTGACCTATGTTCTACTTATTTGTATATTTCTGTGAAATTTTCTTTGGGTCTGAATTTGGTTTATGATGTCCTAGATTTCGCTACTCATGTTTCTACCCCGATTGGGGAGTCTATGGTGGTAAACCATGTTTATCGTACTTGTCTTGTGGTTTTTGTGGATTTTCAGATGGGTAGATTTAGTTATTCTGGACATGATATATTTTGATGTTATTTTGGGTATGACCTGGCTGTCTCCATATCATGCTATATTGAATTGTAATGCTAAGACAGTGACCCTAGAAATTTCAAGTAAGAATAGGCTAGAGTGGGAAGGTGTTTACAGGCCTAAGCCGACAAAGATTATATTATTTTTTAGGGCTAGAAAGTTAGTGCGAAGGGGTTGTTTGGCCTTCTTGGCTCATTTATAGGATGTTAGTATGGATCCCTCTTCGATTGAGTCAGTTTTGGTGATTTCTGAGTTTCCGGAGGTGTTTTCAGTGGATTTTCCTGTCATGCTTCTGGATAGAGACATTGACTTTTGTATAGACTTGGAGTTGGGTACTCGCCCAATATCTATTCCTCCTTACCGTATAGATCTGACAGAGTTGAGGGAAATTAAGACTCAGCTTCAGAAACTCTTAGATAAGAAATTTATTCATCCCAGTGCTTCACCTTGGGGTGCTCCGGTATTGTTTGTGAAGAAGGAGGATGGTAGTATGAGGATATGTATAGACTACATGCAACTGAACAAGGCAACCATCCAAAAAAAGCATCCCTTACCTCGCATAGATGACCTATTTGATCAACTGCAAGGTGCATCTGTGTTTTTGAAAATTTACTTGAGGTCAGGGTACCCTCAGCTAAAGATCAGGCCAGGGAATATACCTAAGACAACATTTAGGACTCGATATGGGCATTACGAATTCCTAGTAATGTTGTTTGGGTTGACCAATACGCCTGCGACATTTATGAGTCTGATGAATGGTGTTTTCAAATTGTACCTGGATTCGTTCATCATTATTTTCATAGATGACATTCTAATTTACTCCAAGAGTAAGGAGGAGCATGTAGAGCATCTTCGCATTGTTCTGGAAATTTTGAGGCGCCAGAAATTATATGCTAAGTTCTCCATGTGTGAACTTTGGTTGTCTTCAGTTGCCTTTTTAGGACATGTGGTTTCAGAAAAGGGAGTGATAGTGGATCCCCAAAGGATTGAGGCAGTCAAGAGTTGGGTTTGGCCTAGCACTGTGATCGAGATTAGAAGTTTTGTGGGACTTGCAGGCTACTACTGCAGATTTGTCAAGGACTTTGCGTCCATTGCTACTCACTTTTGACAAGGTTGACTCAAAAGGAGGTACCTTTTGTTTGGTCCGACAAATGTGAAGAGAGTTTCTAAAAGCTCAAGACACATATGACTACAACACTCATTCTATCATTTACAGTTGAAGGTAATGATTTCATTGTGTTTTTTGATGCTTCACATGTGGGTTTGGGTGTTGTGTTGATGTAGGGCAGGAGTGTGATAACTTACGCTTCAAGGCAGTTGAAGCCCCATGAGAAGAATTTCCCAACCCACGACTTGGACTTGGAAGTGGTGGTGTTTGCACTAATGATTTGGAGACACTACCTTTATGGTGTCAAGTGTGAAGTGTTCACAGACCATCGTAGCCTGCAACATGTGTTTACTCAGAAGGATTTGAATCTGATACAGATGATGTGGATGGAACTTTTGAAGGATTATAATGTGACCATCTAGTATCATCCGGGCAAGGCTAATATGGTGGCAGACGCATTGAGCCGAAAGCGGTTAGCATGGGCAGTTTGGCTTGCTTGGGGCTGTCCAAACGACCCTTGGCTAGGGAGATTCAGGCACTAGAATCTAAATTCATGCAGTTGGGAATCTCAAAATAGGGTGGGGTGTTGGCCAGTATTGAGGTTAAACCCATGTTCATAGAGGAAATTAAAGCCAAATAATTTCAGAATGCACAGTTGAACAAGCTTTGGAGAAAAGTGGTATCTGGAGAGTACAGGGATGCCACACTAGACGCTCCATAATTTCAGACAGGGGTACACAGTTTATTTTCAAGTTGTAGGGTAAGTTTCACGAAGAGTTGGGCACCCAACTCACTTTCAGCACAACGTTTTATCCTTAGACAGATGCTAATTAGAGAGGATGATTCAGGTGTTGGAGGACATGCTGAGAGCATGTGTAATTGATTTTAGGGGCCATTGGGACCAATTTTTACCGTTGTGTGAGTTCTTATACAATAATAGCTATCACTCCAGTATTGACATGACACCATTTGAGGCACTTTATGGGAGGGGATATAGATCACCCATAGGGTGGTTTGAGGTAGGCGACGTAAAACCTTAGGTATGGACTTGGTGAAGCAAGCTCAGGAAAAAGTGAAGGGGATTCAAACCAAGTTTCTAGCAGCCCAAAGCAGGCAGAAAGAGTATGAAGATCGCAAGGTAAGGGACATGGCATTCCAAGTTGGTGAACATGTTCTATTAAAGGTGTCACCAATGAAGGGAGTAATGCGTTTCGGCAAAAAGGGCAAGCTTAGCCCTTGGTATATTGGTCCATTTGAGGTTCTCGAGATTGTAGGGCCAGTGGATTACAAGTTAGCATTGCCTCCCAATTTGTCCGGGGTCCATCCAGTCTTCTATGTATCCATGCTGAAGCGATACCATGGGGATAGGTAATACATCATTAAGTGGGATTCGATCTTGCTATATAAGGATCTTCAATACGAAGAGGAGCCTATTGCAATTCTAGATTGGGATGTATGGAAATTGAGGACAAAGGAAATCAGGTCAGTAAATGTTTAATGGAAGCATCATCCGGTTGAGGAAGACCACTTGGGAAACTGAGAAAGACATGCAGGACAAGTACCCTCACTTGTTTGAGGATTGATGTGCCGGGATTTCACGGCACTTTCGACGCTTACAACTAAGAATTTTTGGGAGTTCTTAAGTACATTTTGTTGGATTTGATGTCGTTTGTTGCATGTATAGGAAAAAAGTGTTGAAAAGATAAAAATACCAAAAAGTTGCAGATTTCTGGGCTAAAGTTATGCCCCACGGGCGTGGGATCCACCACGACCCATCGGAGAGGTCGTCAAAAGGAACCAGATAACTCTAAGGCAAAAGGCTTCTCCTACGTCCTACCATAATGGGCTTCTGTCCAGCCATAGGATGTCACATAGCCCGTCGGACTGGACCAGTGAAGAATGTAGAGATGCCAAGTGCAGCCAATGGGCAACCACGATGGGCGTCACACCCACGACGTCCCATTGTAGCAGCCCATGGAAATGAGGTAGAGATCCTGGAGCTCAACTTAAAGGAAGCCCGACGGGCACCCATAATGCCCATCACAGCCATGACGGCCTGTGAGGTATCCCGTCGGAGGTGCCCCATCCAGATTTCCCAGTCTTCTTAGGATTTGGTCTTTGTTGTCTATAAATACTTCCCTTTAGATTTTATTTTGGGTATCCGACTTTTTCTACCAAGTTTAATACATTGTGACTCATTTTTTTGACATTAATTCATAGTTTTGAGAATTCAAAGATTGTTCTTGATTTTATTGAAGCGTTCTTGAGATTTCTTCAAGATTTTAGATTTTTGTACTTCTTCTTGTAAGTCAATACTCATGATTTCTCCAACAATTCTTGTTTGTGTACTTATGAACATGATTAGCTAAATCCACAACTAGGGTTGTGGGAACCATGAAGGATTAATGAAGTAGGCAAAGTACTTGGTAATTCTAGGGCGGTGTTTGTGCATGTATTGTTCTTTCCTTCATTTTGATTGCTTTTTAATGGTGTACAATGTTGGAACTCACCTTATCCTTACTTGCCAGACCAAGGAGGTAACGGATGGGAAAAGGGTTGTTCAACAACAGAGATTTGAGGCTACCAACCCTCATCTAATAACTTGGCCCTGGCCGGGAATAGCTAATCTGGGATCTAGGGTACGGGTTAGTAAATTATACACCCGCGGCCGAACCAAGGTGTGTGGTGAAATTCATATATCTGAGGGACCAACTATTTAGGTGAACCTAACTTACCGATTCTGCATGCTAAGCACCAAGCTAGTTTACTAAGTACAATGCCTTACTAAGTTATGCTCTCATGGGGAACACTACTCTAGTCGCTTCTCTCATTGATAACAACTTTTGAAACTGATATTTGTTACTTGTTCAATACTTAATTACAATAAACATTTGTCACTTTAAACCTCCTTTTCAAGGGAAATAAATGGCTAACAGCGCAAGTAAACACTAATCAACACTAGTTCTACGATATTCCCTATGGGATCGACCCCAACCTTCGTTGGGTTCTATATTTGAACAGCGACCGCTTACGCTCTAAAAGGAGGTGTAATTTGGGCACATCAAATTTTGGCGCCATTTTCGAGGAATACAGTTTAGGAGAGAGATTGTGTTTATTTCATTATTAGTCCTTATTTCCTGATTTTACTTTTTCTATTGTTTTTGTTTTGTTATACAGGTTGCACAATTATGCATTCCCAGTACAAAGAGTAAAGGCAACAACCGCTATAGTCCTGCTGGCTACCCTGACCCTACTCATACTGTGACCCACCAGAAGACTGAAGTGAAGCCTGAACCGGTCGACTAGACTGACCCTAGTTCTAATGTGGATGATAATCTAGGCCCCACTGGCCTGAACCTCTACCACCATGATGAGAACCACTATAGCCCTCCTAATATCGAGGCCTCTTATCTCTGGCCCCGGTGTCATAATGATGCAAATCCTCTATAGTACGGGCATAGTCCATGATAGCCTGGAATGACAGACCACTAGCAACCAATATCTTTGTTGGCTCTCTAAACTGTGTATGTTGCCCCCAAACAAACCTACAGACTCTATCAGACTCGATAGGCATAATTATGGCCCCAAATGGAGCAAGCTGATGGAAACGGGTCTCATACTCCAAGATGGTCATAGTATCCTGTCTAAGTCTAGTGGACTTCTCTCTCCGACGCTCTCTATCACTCTGTGGTAAGAACTTGGCCGTAAAGGCCTCATAGAACTCGGACCAAGTCAATAGAAGCGACGATGATAGTCTGCAAGCAACCTGGGCCCTCCACCATAACTTAGTTGGGCCCTCCAACTGATATGTAGTGTATCCAACACCGTGAGTCTCCAGTAAACCTAGATGGTGCGATATCTCCTCACAGGTAGTAATAAAGTCATGTGGGTCCTATCCAGAAGTACCAGTAAACCTCGGGGGTGCCAATCTCAAAACCCTACCCAATGTAGCCATAGTAGCAGGCTGTGCTCCTAAACTCGATGTACCCAAGGCTCCCCCTTGAGAGAATAGCTGTGCTACCTCAGAAGGCCACTCTCCAATCATACCCAAAAGCTGTAATAGTAAACCCTGAATATCTGAAGACTGAGCTGGGCTGAAGCTGGCACTAGAGCTGGTACTAGAGCTGGTAGTACCTGGGTTGCCCCCTGGTCTATATGCTGCTCGGGAACAAACTCTAGATCATAATCATGCTCGGACTTTATCTCAACTCTAGCAGCTCTAGTGGGTGCCACTGCTTGGAGATATCCTCGACCCCTACCTCAACGACCTCCCTGACCCCTAGCTGGTGTCGAGAGTGCTGGAGTCAGAGGCTCATCCCTGCCTGACACCGATGACCTCGTATGAACCATCTGTGGAAGAATGAACTAGACCAAGTGAGATTTCAAGAAAATTTCAAGGACTATGCACGATACAGAAGCAATAAGAGAGCCATATTTCCTAAGATGCCACCATAGCCTTCCGAAGATTGAGTACAGACATCTCTTCCCTAATCTGCAGGACTCTACTAGAAATTGGCTCCTATACCGATGACACCAATGAAATCTGGCTCTGATACCAAGCTGTCATGACCTAATTTCTTGATCATGATGGCACCTACAATCCTCAGTAGGCGAACCAATCCCCGTAGCCCAGAATAGTCAGTAATGGGCTACTATCTAACAATTAAATGGAAGAACAGGTAATATAAGCAGAAGTAAGGGTCATACGAGAAGAAAAATAATAACAGGAGTATATATATAACATACGAAAGCTAAACCAAAACCCAAAACCTGGTATCATAGTATATAATAGTCAGATCTATATAAAAGGAGTACAAAGGGATCCAAAATAATATATACATAATATCTCTGAGTAGTAAGAGAGTACAAAATATGAAAGATAAACTAAAGTCAAGCTATGGGCTCCAACAGCTCACCTCAGTCTGGATGGTCCAAACAAATCCTCACACGAGTGTCCATGAGCTAATAGCAAGGGCCTACACAAGGATCTGCACTAGAAGATGCAGAGTGTAGTATGAGCACCAAATGCGAAGCAAATGGTACCTAGTAGGTATCCTAGGCCGACTAGGCACATATAAGATAAAAGAGCAGTAATAAGCAGAATAAAAATAGTTAGTCACAGAAAACAACGAACAAGTACACAGAAGCTAGCACAGAAGGAAGATAGCAGAAAACAACATACATGGTTAGCTACAAAATATACATTATAGACACATGTGAAAGAAAGAAATTATGCACCTGGGATCCTCGTAATAACAATATATATAAGAAGTTTTCAGAAAACGGGCAGTATACTGGTAACCTCAAGTAAAAAAGGAAGGAGGAAACAGGAAACAAAAGCATGCTCAAATACAAGAATAAGAACCAAGTAAAGATATAAGTACTACTTCCAATATCCAAATCGTAGTAAGAAATCAACATAAGGAATAATAACTTGACTGAGCAATAACAAGCCTATCTACAGTCCCAACGGGTGCCCATACACCCGAGGAACACAAACAAGTAAAGACAAACCCTTCGGCATACCATACTACCGGAGCATACACTCAGTAAACAACAAACAAGGGTGGAAACTCACGCAAATGAATAGTATAATACATGATGATATCAGGGTGGAACAATAACTCTGTATGTACCTCCTACGATGAATAAAGGGCCAAGCAGGTAGGTTCCATAGAAGGACACAACCCGTATACCTCAACTCCATCGTATACCCCTCCTCCGGCATATGCAGCCCAAAGCCCCCGATTTGTATTGGCAAGGTCCATGGAGGTCCTCGACCACATACTAAATCTCAATCTCGAAACCTCGTTCGGAGTGGGTCTGGATCCAAGCTAATAGCTCAAAATCTCTAATATGTGATACACCCAAATTACACCTCTAAAAGAAGCGTAAGAGGTTGCTGTTAAAATATAGAACCCAACGAAGGTTGGGGTCGATCCCACAGAGAATATGTTAGGACTATGTTCGATTAGTGTTTACTTGCATTATTAGCCATTTATTTCCCTTAAAAAGGGGGGGGGGGTTTAAAGCAATAGTGAAGTATTGTAAATCAAATTCGTAACAAGTAATAGATATCAATTTCAACAGTTGTTATCAATAATAGAAGCGACTAGGGTAGTGTTCCCCATGAGATCATAACTTAGTAAGGCGTTTGTACTTGGTAAAATAGTTTGATACTTAGCATGCAGAATCAATAAGTTGGGTTCACCTAACTCCTTGGTCCAGCAGATAGATGAATTTCACCACACGCCTTAGTCCGGACGCGGGTGTATGCTTTACTAACCCTTACCCTAGATCCCAGATAAGCTATTTTTGGACAAGGTCAAGCTATTAGATAAGGGTTGGTAGCCTCAAATCTCCATTGTTGAACAACCCTTTTCCCATTCGTTACCTCCTTGGTCCAGCAAGTAAGGATAAGGCGAGTTCTAACGTTGTTGTCACGACCTAATTTCTAAAGTCATGATGGCACCTACAATCCCCCAGTAGGGGAACCAATTCCCGTTGCCCAGAACGCTTAGCAATGGGCTACTACCTAACCAAAACGCACCAGCAAGCAGAAATAAGCGGAAGCAAAACTCGAATATAAATACATAAAGGAAACTACACCAACCCCAAGACTTGGTATCAATAGTACAAAAGCTTCTAATAGGATACAAGTGCTAGTAGTAACAAAATACAACATAAATTGCCTCCGAAAGTACAAGGAGCAACAGTACAACAGATGAGATGTAGACAAGTCCCGACCTTCAGGCGCTCACCCTAGTGTCAAAGATCCAAAAGCTGCACGAGTCTCCAAAGTGATCAACGGCGAAAGCTCAGCTAATATCTGCACAAAAAAGTGCAGAAGTGTAGTATGAGCACCAAAACCACGGGTACTCAGTACGTATCATAGGCCGACTGAGCGCATATAAGATATAAAAGCAGTAAGTAACAGATAGCAAGAAAGCAGTCATTGAAGCAATAAGGAAGGCACAAGGAGCTAGCACAGATCATCCATAACCAAGAGCTTCAAGTAACACATGCTAGCACAGAGATACAATTACATAGAATCACAGGTGAAGGAAAGGAGAACACACCTGGAGTCCTTGCACAATAATATAAGTAAGTAGAGAGAGAGTTGAGAAAATAGCGGTATACCGGTAATCTCAAGTGGAAGGAAAAGACAGAAAGCAGTCAAACATACTCAAGATGGAATCAACGAGTATAAGGAAGTCATAACACCAATCCAATCACATGATAGCATAACCAGGGAATCACCTCACAAGTACAACCCTAGGATGAAATAATTAGGCCACAATAACCGAGAGATACCACTCAACTTTACACAAGGATAGAACCAGAGTCTCACACTCTGCTCAGAAGGCCACACAAAAGTGCCTCAATAAGATAGGACTCCAAAGCCCTCTCAATAATAAAAAATCCCACAACCAAAGCCTCAACAGGCTAGCCATCACTAATCTTTCAAGAACCCGGTGCCAAGACAAGCTCTAAGTCAAAACAGGAGTAAATATAGTCTACCTACAGTCCCAACGGCCGCCCATACAACCGAGGAACACAATCAAGTGAAAGCAAACCTCTGGCATCCCATACTACCGGACCGTACACTGAACACACAGCAAACAAGGGTGGAATCCAATGCATGATATGATATGATATGAAATAGAACCTCTGTATGTACCTCCTACGGTGCCAATCAGGCCCAGCAGGCAGGTTCCATGGAAGGACTCATCCTGTATACCTCTACTCCACCGTATACCCTTCCCTCCGGCGCATGCAGCCCGAAGCCCCAGGCCCGGAGCGGCAAGGTCCATGGAGGTCCCCGACCCCATACTAAAACTCAGTATCAATACATATCATCCGGAAGCAAGTACGGGATCAAGATAGAGACCCAGTCTCAAATATGCATGCCCAGACCCTGTCCAGGACTAAAGTAGTATAAAATGCCTCAAAAACCCCTCCAAGGGTGCCCGGGCGTAACCGGGTCTAAAACTGTAGTAAATCAAGTCTAGTGCTCCGCCCTGCAGAGACTAGTATCAGTAATAAAATCAAGTCTGGTGCTCTGCCCCGCAGAGACTATTATCAGTAATAAAATTAAGTCTAGTGCTCTGCCACGCAGAGACTAGTACCAGTAATAAAATTAAGTCTGGTGCTCCACCACACAGAGACTAGTATTAGTAATAAAATCAAGTCTGGTGCTCTGCCCCACAGAGACTAGTACCAGTAATAAAATCAGTGCGAAACATCCAAAAATCCCCTTTTCTATCATCAACAGTACCAAAAAGGGCCCCCAGGACCATGCAGATTTAGGAAAACTGTCAGTAGTGGCTCGCAGCCAAAATTGTAGTAAAACATGCAGGGGAAAACCTTTCTCATGGATGATATGCTCGCACACAAATATAAAAGTAGCCCAATGGCTCACAACAATTCCTATCAACCCTGCACAGGCCTAATAGCTACTCAGCAGACATAACCAGCCTAAAAGGATAATCGCTATGTCCGGGACTCGCGAACATTCCCAAATAGCCCACCATCTATGTTCCAGAGTCAATACAAGGCCACACAGGACCACAAGGGTAATATACAATACTACGTGAATACTACAAACAACGCATGAAATAACGGCCGAACAAGGTGGACAAGGTCTGGGGTACCAACCTATAACAACCCATCCAAGGATGCTAATTAATGCAGTTATAGCCTATATACGCAGAGTCTAGATAGGGGAAAACCATAACCTACCTGTCATCCGATGACTAGCTGCGGGAACGACATCGTCCAGACTAGAACAACTCCAGGAAGCTCTGAATCACATAAAACAAATACTTTCAACTGAAGCCCCAAAGGCGTCTCTATGAAGCCTGACCAACCAAGGTAATGGAACAATTGCTAGAATCGACAAGGCTGCAAGAACGAGCCATAGCCAATTGATAAGGTGTTAATGTCACACTCGCGACCAGCCAACTCCAAAGCATAAAAATGAGTCCAATAACAATAACAAATGTCAGCTAAATCCAACAACAATACGTTAACCACATCTCAAAGGAGCGACGAGCTCCCGAGGCACTATTTCAAGGCGTACATCACGTTGTCCAATCCAATCACTATCGTATGCTATCCCAAAAAGAATCGCTCAATTTCCCAATCCCTCCAGCACCTTACCAAAACCAGAGCACCACAACAATAACCAATCATAACAAGATAAAGGGGTTGTCCAAAGCCACAAATCCAAAATACCACTTCGTGGCTCAGAAATCCATAAAACAATACTAGAACATATAATAACGAAGGAGGGTCATAGGGGATAGATTCCTTGACAAAAATATTCAATATCCCAAGATTAACAACCTGCCTCCTTGCAGGAACAAGAAACATATCCAAAATCAACAAGAAACTACTACAAGATATCGACAACAACAACTTTTCGTAACTAGAAGCTTAAAATCTTGATCCAACAAATAGATAAGTGTACGAGATCCATACCTCACAATAATAACTCCATATATACTTCCAAATACTCAGAAAACACCTGCTAGCTCGCTGCATCAACACCCACAAAGATACGCCATGAAATCGACGGGAAAAACTATACCAAAATGACGAGCTCGCGACGTAGAGCAACTTCCGTTAAACTTCCGAATTGAAAGGATAAAAGTCCATGGATTATTTATGGACTTTCCTTCTGATTTTATGAAGCTTTTGAGTGAAAAAAATGAGTTAAAACGAAGGAGAAATCAGCTTTTATAAGCTGAATCGACTTAGGATGTAGGCCCCACCTTGACGTGTCTGCTTGTGCAGTCTTACGAAAATGTGAATATCTCTGTATTCTGAAGTCGTATGGACAAATGGTTTAGTGCGTTGGAAACTAGACTCGTAGACCTTCGATTTGGTATATTGGGGGCCCACTAACTCTTTATATATAGGGATAAATACCCCAAGACATTTAACCCAAATTTGAAGAGAATTCCTTAAAGGAATTTACAATAACTTTTTTCGACTTTTGTTTCGCAACTTGCTTGACTTCAAAACTTATCATACGACCATTTTGCGATTATAATACCTCATAACACATCCTTATTAGTATATTAGACACTATTAGTCTTACCCCAAAGGCACGGGTTACTTCAAACCTTCCAAACGGGTGAGGTGTTACACGAGGGATTTCTTTAACTCGAACTTTTGAGTAAGGGATTTCTTTGACCTAGAACCTTGGTTTAATTCTTTGATATTACCAAGAATATTGTCGGAAGTCAACGATTTCCAAAGTTGAAGATCTAAAACAAGGAACGGCCATAAAGACCAAACAAATGGCCCGGGCACCGAACTACCGGTCCCGACAAGCCATAGGTGACTTTGGCCGCTACAAGTAAGCTCTAATGGTACAAGAAAGCAAAAACGTGTAAATGACCGGAAGGGTCATTACATCATTCACTACTAAAAAGACTTTCATCCCCGAAAGTTAGGAAGGAAGAAAATACCAGAGATTTAAGAATAGCGGATACAACGCCCGCACTACTCTCTCAGACAATCCGGGTAGCCTCCACGACCGGGCGACACCCAACAGAACATAAACAAGCCTTAGTTTCTTACTAGCCAAACTAGATTTCAACCTCCAAAGATCTGCCAACCCAAACTGAACCTCGAGAATCTTAACCAAAAAGCACCTACACAACACCGAAACCAGAGCACCAAGGCTATCAACACACAAAACTCGAATCCTCGAAACCATACAAAGTTTACCAAAAAATCCATCAACCCAAAACTCTAGCTCATGAACCCGCTGTTCCGCAAAAGCCCCTTTTTTTCTGAACTGAATCCTTTAGCACCACAAAAAGGAAGCTGCATACAAGTTGAACACTCAAACCACCCTCGAAGCATCAACTGACACACCGGAGATCCATAAATCCTTCTTATACTTTACCACGAACGAAGTCACCCATTTTATTCAAATGCGTTTTAAGCCAATATATAGGCTACTAGCCTTTGCCATCCAAGATAACAACCCGTAGCATATTATTGAAACTAAATTTATCTGCCTTGACTGACCACCAACCAATGAACAAATATTTTTTCTAACATCAAATTTGCTAACTGAACCGTGCCAGGTCTGAATCAGCTGAAAGTGAATGAACCAGGGCAACCTTCCCAAAAGACCCAAACCAAAACCATGATCCTGCAAGAAGTGTGGTAAGCCTACCACGAAGTCTGTAACCATGAGCCAACCTCCCAACTCTAGAAAACACTGCTGCTACTCCGAATACTCGAACACCATTTGAATGTGAAATCACCTTACAAATCTCACATCAGGAAGAAGTCCACCATGCCACAAATATCAAGTCCAAACAACCCGAAGGCAAAGGAAAAGGTGTCTGGGGTTCAAAGTTACCATCTAGCCATAGAAATATTTGCATATACTTTCAACTCATTCCTTTGTCTCGAATCAACCGCTCTACTGGTTCTGCAAACAACCAACCACTTCGAAGCATATATCATAATGAACTTCTCATCCATACTGACCGAGTCTAACCAACACTAGAACCCCACATAAATAATAACTCCGGAGGAATCAATTAAACAAGCTTTCAAATCCTGGGCAAACGAATGGCTATTATCAGTCTCTACGTATCATCAGAGCTCAAAATAGCCTCGCTAGTCTCAACCCGCACAAGCTGACCACATAAAGCATACACCACTGCTGAAACTCAAACTTACGCTGCTGAGTCTGTCCAACCATGGTAGAAGAACCTCGTACTAACTAGAACACTATTGAAATCTAGAATATCTCGCCTCTTGCAGAGGTTAGCCAAGGACTAGGTGTCCAAGGCTATTAGCCGCATCCACAACTGAAGTAAAACAAGCTAAGTTGCCCGCACCCACTGCCTCCCGGCACTAGGATGCTGCAACCAAATAGAACTACCACGAACCATTCGATGTAACCTGCCAAGCCATGATTCTGAACCCCAACTTTCAAAACTACCAACTATAGCCTTGGTCAAACCAGGAAGCTGCCAATGAACCCGTAACAACCCAAGTCAACTAGGCCTGAATATGCAAATTGCCAACACCGCAGTTGCTACTGAAACAAAACCAATCGATGGAAAACTCACAGCAATGTGTAGACGACTGAATCGAATCACCGACACACAATCCCAAAGCAACATCGCCACCTCAGGCAACTACGAGGACACTTAAACACAATTAAAGAGTCATCTCCCTTCTTTTTCAACTAAACAAAAATGCTTCCTTAGCACATACTAAACCTTACAAATCTTTCTCGAATAAGATCCTAAAGCCATTACCTTACTACTCATAGCTACACGTCAAATTCAATAAGGCAGGAGAAGAATGGGCCGGATGCCCAACTCACCCAAAATGCTTACAAATACAACCTAACCACGAGGTTACGATCAACACTTAGTTGGAAGTTTTTAAAGTTAAGACCCAATCACGATGCCAACATCCAGAGCTCATCGAAAGAACTACGATCAAGATTCATTCCAACTGGATCTAGGGATACAACAAAACACCTAACGGACCAGGAAATGGAGGAGAATATGGGAACAACCCACATACCTACCAACCTCTTAAACTAATCAACAAAGAGGGTCGACTCTAGACACTCGGGAGACCAAACCAATCTATGCACACTAGCATAACCAATATCTCCCAACAGAGGCAAAATCTTAACTCCGGCCCAACTACCGGTAATACACTGAACCATCACATGGATCTCTAGCCACGCTAGATAACAGCCTAGGCAACAACCATCTAGGACCGCTCAACAAGGGAAACCCAACCAAAAGTCCAGAATCACAATGAAACGGGGGTAACCCAACTAGAAACAGAATAACAAGAACTACCCACGAGCTACAACTCCGGAAAAACACCTCTCAAGGCTAACTTACCCCCATCCACTACTAAAGAATAAACTACCAATAAAATAACATATCTATACTACAATTCGGGTAGCCAAACAACTTAAACAAGTAGAAGGTAGATATATAAGCAATTACACGACAGAAGGGATAGAGTGGCAACACGAGTGGGACTAACATAAGTCAAAGGTAGCAAAAGCCTAACCCGGAGTAACGATGTCAGGAACCTCTACCTCTGGCCCACCAAGAGGAGCATCAAGCCGATGGGGTCTAACTCTGGACTGAGTGGTCAAAATTAAAGCCCCAACCAGCCCTTGGTAGGGACAAATTCAATAAAGGTGACCAATCTCTCTACAATGATAACAACCAGGCTGTCTGGGATACACAATCCTGGGGCAATTCCTAGCAAAGTGCCCATACTCACCATACCAAAAATAGCCTATACCAGATGAAATCCGATGGGAAAATCTCGCCTCGTACTCCAATACCGACAGACAACCCTGCTGAAGAACTAGAAGCTCAACTATAACTGAAGCACCACTCACAGAACCAGGTACTGAAACACTCACTGGAGGACTCAGAGTCCTAGCCACGGTGTCCTGAAGAACTGGGGTAGCTATAAATCCAATTGAAGGCAGGGCTGACCCCACACCCCCTATCTGAGGCTGTAAACTCTCACTCTGAAGTCTTGGTGCTAACGGAAGAACTGAAGCAACAAGCACAGAAGCCTCAGGACCAACCGCTATCGCACTCGTCTGAGGCATCTCAGAATGAATGAACAACTGAAGTTTAGAAGTCAATAGAGACAGGAACACACGATGAGGAGACCAAGAAGATGAAATATTTCCTAACAATACCCTGTAGCCTCCCGCATATAGGATACGGACGTCATCGTACCAATCCACGAGACTCTACTTAGATACTGTACCATGACACTGGTGAACCTAGAGCTCTGATACCAAGCTGTCACGACCCGATTTCTCAAGTCATGATGGCACCTACAATCCCCCAGTAGGTGAACCAATTCCTGTAGCCCAGAACAGTTAGCAATGGGCTACTACCTAACCAAAATGCACCAGCAAGCAGAAATAAGCGGAAGCAAAACTCAAATATAATACATAAAGGAAACTACACCAACCCCAAGACTTGGTATCAATAGTACAAAAGCTTCTAATAGGATACAAGTGCTAGTAGTAACAAAATACAATATAAATTGCCTCCGAAAGTACAAGGAGCAACATTACAACAGATGAGATATAGACAAGCCCCGACCGTCAGGCGCTCACCCTAGTCTCAAAGATCCAAAAGCTACACGAGTCTCCAACGTGATCAACGGCGAAAGCTCAACTAATATCTGCATAAAAAAGTGCAGAAGTGTAGTATGAGCACCAAAACCACGGGTACTCAGTAGGTACCATAGGCCGACTGAGCGCATATAATATATAAAAGCAGTAAGTAACAGATAGCAAGAAAGCAGTCACTGAAGCAATAAGAAAGACACAAGGAGCTAGCTCAAATCATCCATAACCAAGAGCTTCAAGTAACACATGCTAGCACAGAGATACAATTACATAGAATCACAGGTGAAGGAAAGGAGAACACACCTGGAGTCCTTGCACAATAATATAAGTAAGTAGAGAGAGAGTTGAGAAAATAGCGGTATACCGGTAACCTCAAGTGGAAGGAAAAGACAGAAAGCAGTCAAACATACTCAAGATGGAATCATCGAGTATAAGGAAGTCATAACACCAATCCAATCACATGATAGCATAACCAGGGAATCACCTCACAAGTACAACCCTAGGATGAAATAACTAGGCCACAATAACCGAGAGATAGCACTCAACTTCCCACAAGGATAGAGCCAGAGTCTCACACTCTGCTCAGAAGGCCACACAAAAGTGCCTCAATAAGATAGGACTCCAAAGCCCTCTCAATAATCAAAAATCCCACAACCAAAGCCTCAACAGGCTAGCCATCACTAATCTATCAAGAACCGGGTGCCAAGACAAGCTCTAAGTAAAAACAGTAGTAAATATAGTCTACATACAGTCCCAACGGCCGCCCATACAACCGAGGAACACAATCAAGTGAAAGCAAACCCTCCGGCATCCCATACTACCGGACCGTACACTGAACACACAGCAAACAAGGGTGGAATCCAATGCATGATATGATATGATATGAAATAGAACCTCTGTATGTACCTCCTCCGGTGCCAATTGGGCCCAGCAGGCAGGTTCCATGGAAGGACTCAACCTGTATACCTCTACTCCACCATATACCCTTCCCTCCGGTGCACACAGCCCGAAGCCCCAGGCCCAGAGCGGCAAGGTCCATGGAGGTCCCCGACCCCATACTAAAACTCAGTATCAAGACATGTCATCCGGAAGCAAGTCCGGGATCAAGATAGAGACCCAGTCTCAAATATGCATGCCCAGACCCTATCCAGGACTAAAGTAGTATAAAATACCTCAAAAACCCCTCCAAGGGTGCCCGGGCATAACCGGGTCTAAAACTGTAGTAAATCAAGTCTAGTGCTCCGCCCTGCAGAGACTAGTATCAGTAATAAAATCAAGTCTGGTGCTCTGCCCCGCAGAGACTAGTATCAGTAATAAAATTAAGTCTGGTGCTCTGCCACGCAGAGACTAGTACCAGTAATAAAATTAAGTCTGGTGCTCCGCCACGCAGAGACTAGTATCAGTAATAAAATCAAGTCTAGTGCTCTGCCCTGCAGAGACTAGTACCAGTAATAAAATCAGTGCGAAAACATCCAAAATTCCCCTTTTCTATCATCAACAGTACCAAAAAGGGCCCCCAGGGCCATGCAGATTTAGGAAAACTTTCAGTAGTGGCTCGCAGCCAAAACTGTAGTAAAACATGCAGGGGAAAACCTTTCTCACGGATGATATGCTCGCACACAAATATAAAAGTAGCCCAACGGCTCACAACAATTCCTATCAGCCCTACACAGGCCCAATAGCTACTCAGCAGACATAACCAGCCTAAAAGGATAATCTCTATGTCTGGGACTCGCTGACATTCCCAAATAGCCCACCATCTATGTTCTAGAGTCAATACAAGGCCACACAGGACCACACGGGTAATATACAATACTACGTGAATACTACAAATAATGCATGAAATAACGGGCGAACAAGGTGGAAAAGGTCTGGGGTACCAACCTATAACAACCCATCCAAGGATTCTAATTAATGCAGTTATAGCCTATATACGCAGAGTCTAGATAGGGGAAAACCATAACCTACTTGTCATCCAATGACTAGCTGCGGGAACGGCATCGTCCAGACTCGAACAGCTCCAGGAAGCTCTGAATCACAAAAAACAAATACTTTCAACTGAAGCCCCAAAGACGTCTCTATGAAGCCTGACCAACCAAGGTAATGGAACAATTGCTAGAATCTACAAGGCTGCAAGAACGAGCCATAGCCAATTGATAAGGTGTTAATGTCACACTCGCGACCAGACAAATCCAAAGCATAAAAATGAGTCCAATAACAATAACAAATGTCAGCTAAATCCAACAACAATACGTTAACCACATCTCAAAGGAGCGACGAGCTCCCGAGGCACTATTTCAAGGCGTACTTCACGTTGTCCAATCCAATCACTATCTTATGCTATCCCAAAAAGAATCGCACAATTTCCCAATCCCTCCAGCACCTTAACACTACCAGAACACCACAACAATAACCAAACATAACAAGATAAAGGGGCTGTCCAAAGCCACAAATCCAAAATACCACTTCGTGGCTCAGAAATCCATAAAACAATACTAGAACATATACTAACGAAGGAGGGTTGTAGGGGATAGATTCCTTGACAAAAATATTCAATATCCCAAGATTAACAACTTGCCTCCTTGCAGGAACAACAAACATATCCAAAATCAACAAGAAACTACTACAAGATATCGACAACAACAACTTTTCGTAACTAGAAGCTTAAAATCTTGATCCAACAAATAGATAAGTGTACGAGATCCATACCTCACAATAATAACTCCATATCTACTGCCAAATACTAAGAAAACACCTGCTAGCTCGCTGCATCAACGCCCACGAAGATACGCCATGAAATCGACGGGGAAAACTATACCAAAATGACGAGCTCGCGACGTAGAGTAACTTCCGTTAAACTTCCGAATTGAAAGGATAAAAGTCCATGGATTATTTATGGACTTTCCTTCTGATTTTATGAAGCTTTTGAGTGAAAAAAATGAGTTAAAACGAAGGAGAAATTAGCTTTTATAAGCTGAACCGACTTAGGATGTAGGCCCCACCTTGACGTGTCTGCTTGTGCAGTCTTACGAAAATGTGAATATCTCTGTATTCTGAAGTTGTATGGACGAACGGTTTAGTGTGTTGGAAACTAGACTCGTAGAACTTAGATTTGGTATATTGGGGGCCCACTAACTCTTTATATATAGGGAGAAACACCCAAGACATTTAACCCAAATTTGAAGAGAATTCCTTAAAGGAATTTACAATAACTTTTTTTGACTTTTGTTTCGCAACTTGCTTGACTTCAAAACTTATCATACGACCATTTTGCGATTATAATACCTCATAACACATCCTTATTAGTATATTAGACACTATTAGTCTTACCCCAAAGGCACGAGTTACTTCAAACCTTCCAAATGGGTGAGGTGTTACACGAGGCATTTCTTTAACTCGAACTTTTGAATAAGGGATTCCTTTGACCTAGAACCTTGGTTTAATTCTTTGATATTACCAAGAATATTGTCGGAAGTCAAAGATTTCCAAAGTTGAAGATCTAAAACAAGGAACAACCATAAAGACCAAACAAATGGCCCGAGCACCGAACTACCGGTCCCGACAAGCCATAGGTGACTTGGGCCGCTACAAGTAAGCTCTAATAGTACAAGAAAGCAAAAACGTGTAAATGACCGAAAGGGTCATTACAGTTGTACACCGCTAGAAAGCAATCAATACGAAGGGAAGAACAATACATGCATAATTATTGCCCTAGAATTACTGAGTACGTTTCCTACTTTGTTAATTCTTCATGGTTCCCACAACCTTAGTTGTGGATTTAGCTACTCACGTTCATAAGTATACAATTAATGGTTGTTTGTGCAATCATCAGTGAATACTTACAAGCTGGGGCAAAGAAACCTGGAATCTTGATGAAAATATCAAGAACACTTCAAATAATCAAGAACAATCTTTTGATCTCAAGAACTTGTGTTTAAAGTTAACACCAAAGTAACAATGTAATAACTATTCAAAAATATTGCGTAACAATAAAAAATAAAACCTAAGGGGGAGTATTTATAGACAAAGCAACCCAATCCTAACAAATCTAGGAGAAACTAGATACGGCATTGTCGACAGGCCGCCTCACGAGCCGTCGTGGGTGCGATAGGCGTCATGGGTGCCCGTCGGCCATCTTCAGGATTTCATGTCCAGGTCCCTGCCAAGATCTCATAGGAGGAGGTGATGGGCTATCATGGATGCGATTCCCATCGTGGCCCTCATATCTCCTGCACTTGGTTTCTTTCCAAATTCCCTGCCTAATTTCCATGGGCATACATAATGAGGTGTCATGACAGTCACGTACGTCATGGGCTCTCATCTCCTTGCCTTAACTCTTGCTTGCTTCCTTGGATCATTTTGATGGGCACTGCGACGTCCTGTCGTGTCTTCCACGGGCGTCGTGGCAGACGATTAGGCTTCAAAGCCTTGGCCTCTCTAGCTGCAAGGTTCTGACGACTTGCCCCATAGGCCGTCGTAGATGTGACGCCCGTGGTGGCCTATGTTTTGCCTGAAAACATCAACATTTTGGTTTTCTTCATCTATTTCATACTTTTCCCTGTACATGTAACAAACGACATTAAATCCAACAAAATGTACTTAAGAACTCTGAAAAATCCTTTGTTTTAAGCGTCGAAAGTGCCGTTAAATCCTGGCACATCAACACCCTCAACTTAGAATATTTGCTTGTCCTCAAGCAACAAACGAAAACAAAACTAAATGACGCTTAAGTAGAAGAAAACCAGAAACTACAATGGCAACCTGATTCGGTAAACTTTCACTCTTTAAGATAGTACCCACTCCTTGACAGATCAAAAACTGGTGCATTTTATCAAATTATCAAAACAACACAAGACGGATCCATGAGTGACAACACGATATTCATGAGTAATCTACCCTACACAGTAGCCAATCAAACCAAATAATTGGCAATCACAGTCTACTATAGTGCCCTCATAGCAAAGAAGTCCCGAATCACTTAGAATATCATTTTAACAAACAGGGACTGGAAAACCGCTCACTCTCACAAAGAAGTTCAAGTTGTACATGCATGATACCATAGGCTTGCCCTTATTTTTTATGCTTTGGCTTTCAAACTATTCAGTTGGGATCACTATAGGACTTTTCTAGGCTTGTAATGTAGGCTTAGGGATGGGAATGGTACATTTGGGTAAATAGTGACTATGCCCTCCTTGAGACTACAATTACTTCTTTATTTTCTCCACTTTTTACGGTTTCCTCCCTTATTCTCCATTTTTTCTATTCTCTTTACTTTTATCAAGCTCTGGGTGTGTCTTTTATTGCATTTCTTTTGCACTTTTCTTTTCATTCACTTTATCTCTCTTCTTTTTTTAGCACCCAAACCACATTCGGTTTCAACTGCTTCGTGAGGAAATACTTGCACCACCTTAAATGGTCCAATCCACTTGGACTTCAGCTTGCCAAGAAACAAGCTAAGTCTAGAATTAAAAAGTAGGACCAAGTCACCCGGCTGAAAGTTTCTCTTTTCTATCTTCCTATCATGATACAATTTAATCCTTTCTTTGTACAATGTTGAACCCTCATATGGGTTCAGCCAGAATTCTTCTAACTCATTCAACTGCCCAAGCCGCTGCAATGATGCCTCAAACCAATCTAAGTTCAGCTTCTTCGATGCCCACATGGCCTTATGCTCTAACTCAACCGGAAGATGGATGGCTTTACCAAGCATGAGCTGATATGGTGACATACCTATTGGGGTCTTGAATGAAGTCTGGTATGCCCACAAAGCATCATCTAACTTCCGCGACCAATCCTTTCTATTGGCATTGACAGTCTTGGATAGGATTGACTTTATCTCTCTATTAGAAACTTCCACTTGCCCACTCGTCTGAGGATGATAAGGGGTTGCAACTCGGTGTTTTACTCCATATTTCTCAGGCAAAGCACTAAATAGCCTATTGTAAAAGTGAGAGCCTCCATCGCTAATTATTGCCCTTGGCATACCAAACCTAGAGAAAATGTTCTTTTTTAAGAATATTGTGACACACTTGCCTTCATTACTGGGAAGCGCAACTGCCTCCACCCACTTAGATACATAGTCCATAACCACCAATATGTACCGGTTTCCATTGGACATCACAAAAGGACCTATAAAGTCTATACCCTAAATGTCAAACAACTCAATCACAAGGATGGGATTAAGAGGATGCTCATGCCTCCTTGATATGCCTCCTTCCCTTTGACATCTGTTGCAAGACTTAGCAAACTCATGGGCGTCTTTGTCAATAGTCGGCCAATAGTAGCCGCATTGTAGAATCTTGTGCGCAGTCTGGATACCACTATGATGACCCTCAACTGGGGATGAATGGCATGCTTCTAGTATCTTCATCATTTCAGCTTTAGGCACACATCTCCAGATAATAGTATCTGCACACATATGGAACAAGAATGGTTCTTCCCAAAAGTATTTCTTGACGTCAGACATGAACTTTCTTCTTTAATGGACAGTCATATCATGAGGCACCAAATCACTTGCCAAATAATTGTCAATGTCAGCAAACCATGAAATCAAATCTTGAGAAGCGGCTAACACTTGTTCATCAGGAAACGAATCATCAATCTCTTGTGCATCATCAAGCTTTAGCATAGCTTCTTCCTCTGATCTAGAAAAGTGATCTGCTACCTGATTCTCTGTGCCCTTTCAGTCCTTGACTTAAAAATCAAACTCTTGCAGCAGCAACACCCATCTAATCAGCCTTGGCTTAGCATCCTTTTTCGCCATGAGATAACGAAGAGCTGCATGGTCAGTATGCACCACCACCTTGGTGCCAAGCAAGTAAGATCTGAATTTTTCGAAAGCAAAGACCACATCAAGCAGCTCCTATTCAGTGACAGTATAGTTCTTTTGAGCCGGGTTAAGTGCTTTGCTAGCGTAGTATATAGGATGAAGAATCTTTTCACACTTTTTGCCTAGGATTGCTCCTAGCGCCACTCCACTAGCATCGCATATAACCTCAAAAGGTTGGGACCAATCAGGAGAAATAATGATAGGAGCTGAGACCAACTTTTCTTTAAGGCATTTGAATGCCTTCAACATGCATCATCAAACACAATCTGTACCTCCTTCACAAAAGCTGGTGGAGGTAATTTTCCAATCACCTCAATCTTCACTTTGTCGACCTCAATACCCTTCTTGGAGATCCTATAGCCAAGCACTATGCCCTCTTTCACCATGAACTGACACTTTTCCAAGTTCAGCACCAGATTACACTCTTCACATCGTTTCAGCACACACCTCAAATGATCCAAATAATCTTCAAAAGAGTCACCCACTACAAAAAAGTCATCCATAAATACCTTAATAGTGTCCTCCACCATGTCTGAGAAAATAGACATCATGCAACGCTGAAATATCATTGGTGCATTGCATAAACTGAAAGGCATCCTCTTGAAAGAAAATGTCCCATATGGAAAGGTGAAAGTGGTCTTCTCTTGGTCTTTAGGAGCAATCGAAATCTGATTGTATCCCAAATAACCACAAAGAAAACAATACCATCGTCTACCTACAAGACGGTCTAACATTTGATCCATGAATGACATTGGAAAATGGTCCTTCTCAGTCCAAGCATACAGTTTCCTATAATCTATGCATATGTGACAGCCTATGACTGGCCTCAACAGAATCAACTCATTCTTTACGTTTGGAACTACAGTAATCCCACCCTTCTTTAGCACACACTGAACTGGGCTCACCCACTTGCTGTCCGCAATAGGGTAAACTACACCTGTATCCATCCACTTAATAATCTCCTTATTGATGACCTCTTGCATAGGGTGATTCAACCTACGCTGGTACTCAATACTGGGAATAGAATCTGGCGCGATCTGAATTTTATGTGTACAGATTCCAGGCGGATTCCCAATGATATTTGCAATGGTCCAACCAATGGCCCTCTTAAACTTCTTCAACATAGAAACCAGAGCCTCAACCTGCCCTTCAACTAAATCTGCAGCAATAATAAATGGCAAGGTCTCATTTTCTCCAAGGAACACGTATCGAAGATGGGCTGGAAGCTCTTTGAGCTCCTAGACCAGAGGCTCCTTAATAGATGGTCTGGCAGGCCGTGTCTGCCTATTTTTCAAGTCCAAGTCAAGATTCTTTGGAGCATAGCTGTAATACCCCATACCTTCTAGTGCTTCAACCATCTCATCATACTCATCAATATCATCTCCTTCAAAATTCATAATCACAGCCACAAGTGCCTCAACACCAAGTCTCTCGTCAACCGACATAACTAAATGATCCTCATCAACCACATTAATAATTGAAACCACTCGTATGTTGTCATGGTGTTTCATAGACTGGCAGACATTAAAAGTAACTACCTCATCATTCAACCTGAACTTCATTTGTCCAGTCTCTAAATCAACAAGCGCACGTCCAGTTGCAAGGAATGGTCACCCCAAGATGATAGGGACCTCAAAATCCACCTCGCAGTTAAGAATCACAAAATCTGCAGGGAAGATGAAAGTATCAACTTTCACAAGCACATCATAGAGAATCCCTGCAGGCTTTTTTACAGTGCGATCTACCATAAGAAGCCGCATTGTAGTTGGTTTGGGGGCTCCCAAGCCTGACTGTTTAAACACTGCTAATGGCATCAGATTTATTCTAGCACCCAGATCATATAATGCCTTAGCAAAATAGAACATTCCAATCGTGCAAGGAATAGTAAAAGCTCCCGAATCTTCTTTCTTCTACACCAAAGAACGAGAAGCTATTGCACTACAGTGGTGAAAATTATTAGCTGGCTCAAAGCTTACCATCCTCTTTCTAGTCACCAGATCCTTCATGAATTTAACATATTGAGGCATCTGCTCCAATGCTTCAACTAAAGAAATATTGACTGAAAGTTGTTTCAGCATAGAGATGAACTTGTGAAATTTTCCATCCTCAACCTCCTTCTTAAATCTCTGTGGGTAAGGTGGAGGAGGCAATGACATGGGATTCAGGACCGGTGCAACCTTTTTGATCTTTGCTTTCAACTCCGAAGACTGTCTCTCACTTGGCCCTTCACCACTATCTTTTTCTTCAGACTCGACTAAAATCTCAGCATCATCCTTTTTAACTTCGGCTGGATACTTAACAACTATACGCATTGGAGGGTCAATGGTTTGCTTTCCTCTTTGGGTAGTCACAGCCATAACCTATCGATCATTCTTCGGGTTCTGAATGGTATCATTTGGGAGAGTACCCTTTTGACGCGGATTCATGCTAGTGAAAATCTGGTGCATCTGCGTCTCAAGTTGCTTTATGAAAATAGAGTGGGAATCCACTCTCTGACTGATATTTGAAAGGTCAGCTTTTATCTCTTTCATGCTTGCATCCGTAGAATCCACCTTTTGAAATACTTTGTTGAGCAGCTCCCTCATGGTAGGTTGTTCAGGTCTATCTTTACGATTTCCAGGAGGGACATAAAGACCACTTATATCATTCTTGTACCTATCCTTTTTGTGCCAGTCACCATCCCTGTCTCTAGCTCTGCTCCTATCTCTGTTACCGGACTTATTGTAGTACTCATCTCTATCTCTGTTCCAACCTTGATTTCCTTGGCCAGAGGCCTGAAAACCTGCCCCTTGATCATTCAGATAAATAACCTCCTCCTCGGATGAGTAATCGTTTGGCCTTGGTGCCTTCCCTTGTGAGTCGATGGCTTTCACCTTCTCTACTCCCTCACTTAGGAATTTATTTGCAAGCAACCCAACACTCATATGTACCTGCTGGGGTACATGGACCTACCAACTGCATATGTACCTGCTGGGGTCTCTGACTCTCTAGTATGCCATGCTCTGTTGGTTTTGGCGACTCTGTCCAGCATCTCAGAAGCTTTAAAATACAAATTCTCCATGAATGCTCCTCCAGTTACAGTGTCAGCTACTTCTTTTGTTTTGGCGTTCAATGCTTTGTAGAATATCTCCATCAGATGCCTTGAAGAAATTTCGTGTCTCAGAACTTACTTTAACTTCTTCTTGAACCTCAACCAAGCCTCATATAATGCCTCTGTAGGTAGCTACTTGAAATTGTAGACCTCTTACTTCAGCTGCAACATCATCGATGGAGGAAAGAACCGCTCCAAAAACTGAGTCTTCAGCTCATGCCATGTGTATATGGAATTATCAGGCACTTCTGAGAGCCACGCATTTTCCTCGTCAGTTAATGAGAAGGGAAACAATCTCAGTCTAATAGCATCTTGCCCCACTCCTGGTAGACTATACGCCTTGCAAATCTGAGTAAAATTCTTCACATGAAGATTTGCATCTTCCGTAGGTTTTCCAGCATACAGTCCCATATGATTCATCAATTGAATCATGGTGCTGGTGATGTCAAATTTTTCTCTCTCAGTCAGTGGTGGCAACACTATGGGTCTAGTAATGCCCAATTCCTCCTCCTCCTCATCCTTATCATAATCATAGTGGCGAGGGGCTTTCTTGGGCTACTGTATCTGTCGGCCCCTATTCTGTGGGAAATACCATCTAGTTGCTATCTCATCTCGGACAGCATGTTGTCATGCTTGCCTTGCTTGATTAGTTGTTGCTTTTCGAGCTACAAGGTCAGCTGCAATTTGAGCATCTTCAGCAGCAAGGGCATCTTCCCCTGCCTTTTTCCTCTGCTCGGCTTCAACCAACAACCGAGCTGTGATCTGCTCCTTGATAACGCCCAAACTACACCTCCAATTAAGAAGTGTAAGCGGTCGTCGGCAAATATAGAACCCAACAAAGGTTGGGGTCGATCCCACAGGGAATAAGGTGAGAATTAAGTCGTTAGTGAAATAGATGACTAGTAACCAATTATTTCCGGTAAATAGGGGGGGGTTGTGAAATTAATATTTGAACAAAGCAACTAATAACGTACGAGTTTTAATCAATATGAGAGAAAACTAGGGAAGTATTCACCATGGCGTTGTAACAATGTCGATTCAAGCTTAACCGGGTTCTTTCTTATATGCGTGTCACGATGTGATTGAATTAATGGTATCATCTGAACGTTTCTCAACCAAATAGACGAATTTCCTTTTCAATTCTCTCGAACTTGAAAAGATGAGCTTTTATATTTCAATCCTAAACATCAAGTAGATTAATCTAGTTACAACATTAATCATAAGACAAGAGTTGGTAGTCTCGAATCCTCGTAGTTAATCAAATTTCCCTGTTTTAATCTCTTTACTCAAGCAAATTAAACCTAGGCATGTTCTAATGTTTGCAACCACTAGAAAACGTGAAGAATGAATGATTAACAACGTGACAACCATAAATATTGAACCCGACGCTACCCGGAATCTATATCGCTACTTTAGCCATGGCTCCCACAACCCTAGTTGTGGGAGTTTAGTTAATCATGCTATTAAGAAAAGAGAAGAGAATCGTATTCATAATAAAGAGGAAAAGATTCTTACAATATAATGAAAACAATCTTCAATTATCCAAGAACAAGAAAACAAGATCCCAAGAATTAATCAAGAACAAGATTGAGGAGGAAGAAGACGTGTGTAGCGTGTTCCCTCTCTCAAAAATCGCTCAAAAACTCCTAAAACTATTGGGTGAACTATTGTAAAAGCAACACATAAAATAACCTAATATAGGGTATTTATAGGAGTCCAGGAAACAAAGTCCCAAAAATGTTCGGATTCCGCGTTGCGGACTGCCTCACTGTGACGGCCAGGCTGACGGACCATCACAAGCTTGACGGACCGTTGCCGGGGTCATCACCACTAGGCAGTGGACTGCCTCCACTTGACGGTCTCTGTGACAGACCGTCAAATGTGTGACGGACCGTCACTCAGGCCGTCACTCTTAACCAGAATGTCTTTTTGCTCGTATTTCCTTCCGTTTCTACGTTTGTCTCCCTTTCCTGAAAACATAACATCAAACATCAAAAATGACGACGGTTGCTTGAAAACATACGATTGTTCTTAGTTTAGAGGCGTCGAAAGTGCCGTAGAATCGCGGCACATCAACACCCTCAACTTAAAACGTTCGCTTGTCCTCAAGCAACATGACACCAAAAACAATAAAATGACTCAACTAAGAAAACAAACTCGTGTCTCTAGCAACTCATGGTTATTCAATAGTTCGTTAATTTTTAAATCAAGCCACCCTAGTAGCACACAAATGTATGAAACGTTAACTTGCAAGGATCAAAACATGTCATTCCGATATGATAGAACATTATGCATACACACGCACAGCTATCCCGACAGTCAATAGAGAATATAGAAATCTTGGTGCCCTCACCACAAAGAAGTCCCACACACAAGATTTAGGACTAGGTAAGACACTCACACTCACAAACGATTTCAAACAATGCACATGCGATGCCATAGGCTTGCCCTTACTATTCTATTTCAGTTCTTCAGAAAGCCGCTCAGGATCACTACAGGACTTGTTTTGGCTTGTAATGAGACTTCGGGTGCAGGTAGGTTACATTTGGGGAATAGTGACTAAACCCTCCTTGGAATCACCGACCTACTATTTCCACAAAACTTTACTTTGTCCATCCTTATTCACCTCTTTATTTCCTTCTTTTTAGCTACAGGTGCGGCCTCTTGATTTTGACACTTCTTTTTATTTCTTTTTCGTTCTATTTCATCTTTTTTTTTTTCGTTTCTTTATTTTTTCTTTTCTAAGACACGCACCCGGACTTTTCATTCTATTCACAACCAACCTTATCCATCCTATTTTTCTTATCATTTACCTCTATAGTAGCCACCCTCAACTTAGGCTGATTGCCTGCGTTGAGGTGCACGATGTCCAAGGAAGGACCAGGGCCAAAATAGGGATTCAAAGTTAAACAAGGAACGGTGACAGTTTATTGAAAGAATATGGTCAATTATGGCTCAAACAGGGATCAAAGGGATTATTTTCATTTGGACGGTCTTATAGGCTAAGTGGACTGCACACAAAAAGGGCCTGTGATCCTTTCCGAAGAAACCAACTTCAAACGTAACAAAATAGACCGGGCAAGTTCTAGATGCATGCACAGAGTAAGAATTTATGACAATAAGCTCACACACACTTGGCACCAAGAAACCATACCACTACCAACTATCCAGACAACTAATCGGCTTAAGCATACTTATTCCAATCATAACCACACAATGACATCCAAGAATCCAGACAGTTAATTGTTTCAAACATAAGTACAAAATCAGAAATTTTCAGAGAGGGCTCCTTTTAGTTAAATTTTCAACACAAAACACCATGCTTGCTATAGACACTAAAAACAACTAAAATTTAAATGACAACCTAAACATGCCGGTTCTACTAGATAGCACACCGGAGGGAAAAGAAACACGGCAACAAAAACCCTCGGTGGTAAAAGACTCACAGGTAACCCAACACCCTCAACTTAGACTCATGCATTGTCCCCAATGCATACATGTGAAAACTAAAAACTGTGAGAGAAAGGAATACCTGTGAAGTCCATAGGACTCAGAGTCTGGCATGATGTTGGAGACCGCCAGGGTCTCCAAAGCAGGCAAAATCTATGGAATAGGTGCCAGCTACCCCATCTCGTTGAGCTCCAACTTCTTTCTTTATTGGCTCCGCAGCTAGTCGCGACAACTTCTTTACTCTTTCAAAATCCTTTCCTTTGCTGACTTTCTTGCGGTGTTTTCTTTTCTTGATTTGTACTCACCGCCTTCTTCTGTAGGTTTCTCTTCTCACAGCATTTTCACAACAGCTAGAGTCTCGACAGGACCCTTCTTCTCAAGAAACACATCCGCAGGGGCTTCATTCACAATATTCATCACCGCGACCACCCTCATGTCTCTTGGTTGCTTCATCAACTTACACGCATCAAACTTGACAAGTTCATTGTTCAATCTGAACGTCAGTTCGTTCCGTTCCATGTCGACCAACACTCTTGCGGTAGCTAATAATGGTCGTCCCAAGATTATGGGAACTTCAAAGTCCACTTCGCAATCTAAGATCACAAAGTCAGCCGGAAAGATAAACTTACCAACCTTTACCAGCACATCAGACAATATTCCCACCGGTCGCTTCACTGAACGGTCAGCTATTAACACTCTCATGGTAGTTGGTTTGGGTGCTCCCAAACCTAGTTGCTTATAGACTGCTAGCGGCATCAAGTTGATGCTCGCGCCAAGATCACATAAGGCTCTTCTAAAGTTGAGTTTCCCAATCGTACAAGGAACAGTAAGAGCACCTGGATCTTCCTTATTTTCCACTAGCGATCTTGAAGAAATAGCACTGCAATGATGGAGGTTATCTTCTGGTTCCAAGCTCACTGACCTCTTTTTGGTAATCAAGTCCTTCATGAATTTGGCATATCCGGGCATTTGTTCAAGCGCTTCCACCAGTGGGATGTTTATTGATATCTACTTGAGCATGGTCATGAAATTTAGGAACTTGCTATCATCCACTTTCTTCTTCAAATGCTGTGGGAAGGGAGGTGGTGTCCGAGGCATCATAGTTGGAAGTTTTTCAGCTTCCTTGCTTTTATCCGCATGCCTTTGATTAGCCTCCTCCGCCACATGGTTATCCGCAACATCACTTTGAGCTTGAATTACCGGATGTGATTCCGGTAATGTTTTACCGCTTCTTGTAGTGATCGCCATACAACTCGCGTCATTCCTCAAGTTTTGGATGGTGTCACTCGGCAAGGTACCTGTCCTCCTTTGATTTAGAGATGCCGAGATTTGACCCACTTGCTGCTCCAATTGCTTGATCGAAGTGGAATGTGAATCCACTACCTGACTCATTGTTGATAGTTCGGTCCTCATCTCCTTGACCACGGAGTCAGTAGATTCCACCTTTAGCAGCATCTTCGCCATCATGTTCTCCAATTTGGACGTTCCTGTCTCGGTGTTAGCTCTATCCCGATTTCAGGTGGTATATACAACCCACCTCTATCAGTGTTATTCCTCCAGTTTCCCTGGTCACGATCTTTGTAGCCAGCTTTTTCATAGTAGTTGTCCTTCTGATAGTTCCGACCTTGGTTTCCTTGGCCATTGGCCTGGAAACCACCCAAATAATTCGCCTCCTCATCAGATTCAAACTCTGCTGCTCTACCTTGGGAACCCACAACTTTCACCTGTTCAATACCTCCTGACAACAAATGCTTTGTCAGTAGGTCCAATTGCGTCTTCATATGGGCCATATCTTGGTCCCGCTCTTCCTCCTTTCTGCGCTGCTCTGCTGACACACCAACTGCATAAGTGCTAGCTGCTACTTCTGTATCACGTGTATGCCAGGCCCTGTTGGTTTTGGTGAGCCTGTCCAAAATAGCTGTGGCGTCGGCAAAAGTGAGACCCATAAACGCTCCACCTGCTGCGTTATCCAACGTTGGCTTGGTAGCCGAATTCAGTGCCCTGTAGAATGTCTGCATCAAGAAATCTTTGGTCAACTGATAGTTTGGGCATTGTGCCAGCTTTTTCTTGAACCACAGCCAAGTCTCGTGTAACGCCTCATGAGGTTGTTGCCTGAAGTTGCTAATTTCGTCCCTCAACTGTATCATCCTAGAGGGAGGAAAGAACCTTTCTAGGAAATCTCCTTTCAACTCTCCCCAAGTTGTGATAGAGTCGGGGGTTAGCTCTGTTAACCATAACGCTGCCTCATCAGATAGAGACAATGGAAACAACCTGAGTCTAATCGCGGTCTGACTTACTCCAGGCAGTTCGAATGACTTGCAGATACCCACGAAATTCATCAAGTGTCGATTTGCATCATCACCAGCAGCTCCACGGAACACTCCTCTCAAGTTCAACAGCTGAATCATTGTGCTAGTAATGTTGAACTTGGCCCCGGGCGCTAGAGGAGGAATCGCAATAGCGCCCGTGGCACCAGCTCCATCTAAGTCAATATCCTCATCATTCAAGTGATGCTGAGCCAGTTGTTCTGCAGCGAGCCTTGCTGCCTCCTCCTGTTGTACGTTCATGTTTAGCCTTAGCGTTCTTGCGAGCTCGGGGTCGTAGGGTAATATTGGATCACCCGAGCCTCGGGTACTTGGCATGCACAACTATGTACCTTGTAAAAATAAAAACAATAAAAATAAAAGCAGGAAATATGACTAAGAGTCAAGTAAACACAACGGACTTAATAAACAACCATATTCCCCGGCAACGGTGCCAAAATTTGATAACGCCCAAACTACACCTCAAATTAAGAAGCGTAAGCGGTCGTCGGCAAATATAGAACCCAACAAAGGTTGGGGTCGATCCCACAGGGAATAAGGTGAGAATTAAGTCGTTAGTGAAATAGATGACTAGTAATTAATTATTTCCGGTAAAAAGGGGGGAGGTTTGTGAAATCAATATTTTAACAAAGCAACTAATAACGTACGAGTTTTAATCAATATGAGTGAGAACTAGGGAAGTGTTTACCATGGCGTTGTAACAATTCCGATTTAAAGCTTAGCCGGGTTCTTTCTTATATGCGTGTCACGATGTGATTGAATTAATGGTATCATCTAAACGTTTCTCAACCAAATAGATGAATTTCCTTTTCAATTCTCTCAAACTTGAAAAGGTGAGCTTTTATATTTCAATCCTAAACATCAAGTAGATTAATCTAGTTACAGCATTAATCATAAGACGAGAGTTGGTAGTCTCGAATCCTCGTTATTAACCAAATTTTCCGGTTTTAATTTCTTTACTCAAGCAAATTAAACCTAGGCATGTTCTAATATTTGCAACCACTAGAAAACGTGAAGAATGAATGATTAACAACGTGACAATCACAAATATTGAACCCGACGCTACCCGAAATCTATATCGCTATTTTCCATGGCTCCCACAACCCTAGTTGTGGGAAGTTAGTTAATCATGCTTTGATGGAAAGAAAAGAGATTCATATTCATAATAAAGAGAAAAGAGATTCTTACAATATAATGAAAACAAGCTTCAATTTTCCAAGAACAAGAAAACCAAGATTCCAAGAACGATTCAAGAACACGAATTTAAAAAGAGGAAAACGTGTTGTTTGCTCTCAAAAATTGACTAAAACTCTCCTAAAACTATTGGGTGAACAACTCTTTAAATATGTTCAACAACAAATAAAATAAACCTAACATAGGGTATTTATGGGAGTCCAGGAAATAAACCCAAAAAAGTTCGGATTCCGCGTCGCGCACTGCCTCAACTTGACGGTCTGGGTGACGGACCGTCACCACCTTGACGGACCGTCACTCAGGCCGTCACCACTAGGCAGTGGTGATACCTCAAGTTGACGGCCAGGGTGATGGACCATCACCTTGGTGACTGGCCGTCACTCTTATCCAGAATGTCGCTTTTGATCGTATTTCCTTCCTTTTCTACGTTTGTCGCTATTTCCTGAAAACATAACATAAAAACATCAAAAACGACAACGGTTTCTTGAAAACTTATGATAGTTCTTAGTTTAGAGGCGTCGAAAGTGCCGTAGAATGGCGGCACATCAGTACTCGTAGGAAACATGATTTTATTTGGGTGATTGTTGACAGGATGACCAAGTCATCCCACTTCTTGGCTGTTAAGACTACGGATTCAGCAGAGAACTATGCCAGACTCTATATTTGGGAGATAGTCAGATTTCATGGTGTTCCATTGTCTATCATTTCTGATAGGGGTACTCAGTTTACATCCCAGTTTTGAAAGTCATTTCAGAAAGGTCTTGGTACTCAGGTTAAGCTTAGTACAGCTTTCTACCCACAGACGGATGGACAGGTAGAGCATACTATTTAGGCTTTAGAGGATATGTTTAGAGCTTGTGTGATTGATTTCAAAGGTAATTGGGATGATCACTTACCTCTTATTGAGTTTGCCTACAACAACAGCTTCCATTCTAGTATCTAGATGGCTCCTTATGAGGCAGTTTATAGGCGAAGGTGTAGATCTCCTATTGGTTGGTTTGAGGTAGGTGAGGCAGCTTTGATTAGTCTAGATTATGTTCATAAGACTATGGATAAGGTTCAGATCATTAGGGAGAGGTTGAAGACCGCTCAGAGTCGACAGAAATCATATGCAGATGTGAGGAGAAGAGAGTTAGAGTTTGAGGTTGATGATTAGGTATTTCTGAAGGTGTCACCCATGAAGGGTATGATGACATTTGGCAAGAAAGGGAAACTCAGCCCCCGCTATGTAGGGCCTTATCAGATTTTGATAAGAGTTGGTAGTGTTTCTTATGAGTTGGATTTGCCATCAGATTTAGAAGCAGTTCATTCGGTATTCCATTTCTCCTTGTTGAAGAAGTGTGTTGGTGACCCGACCTTAATTGTTCCTTTGAAGGATGTGAGTGTGAAGGATAGCCTTACTTATGAGGAAGTTCCCGTAGAGATTCTTGATCGTCATATTCGGAGGTTGAGAAACAAAGAAGTCACTTCGGTGAAGGTCCTTTGGAGAAATCAGCTAGTTGAGGGAGCTACTTGGGAAGTAGAAGCATCCATGAAAGCCAAGTAGCCTCATCTCTTTCCTTCCAATCCAGTTTCAGCTTGAGGTATTAGTTTCCTCCTTGGTATGTCCCTTCGATTCTATTCCATAAATTTCTCTCATGATCCTAGCATACATTTATATTTTTCCAAAGTTAGTTCAATCAACTTTTAAGTTGAAAAGCTCAGTTTTGACGTTTATCTTTGAGTTTTATGTTTTTTTGGTTGGTTGGGTTGTTTTCTCTCCAGTTTTCCTTGCTTAGTCTTCATTACTGGATGAATTATCCCAAAGGGGTGATATTGTAACACCCTAAAATTTGAATCAGCTTTTAAACTTAGAAACTTTGCAGAATTCAGAGCTTCCAAGGATCACGAGTAAAGTCCACGAGCCATGGATAGAACCACAAGTCATGAAAGTGACCCATGAAAATAGTCCTGCAGATCATCCTCGGGTCTGAGAACCATGAGTCAGGTTCATGGTCCGTGGATGGTTCTACGGGTCGTGGAACCAACTCGTGGAATGATAAGTCGGTAATCTACCAATTTATTGAGCCTAAATCCATGAATTATTGCTATGTTTTGAATAGATTTAGAGGTTCTTATGGCCTTTATTGATGTCTATGTAGGTACTATTGATAAATAATGAGAAACAAGAAAATGGACCCAAAAAAAGCTCAAAAGGAGTGAAGTGTGAAGTGTTTCAAAAATCTGGAGATTGTAACCTGAGATGCGACAGCCGTGCGACACGCACAAGCTGAGGTGTGAACCTCACCTCCTCCGCATGAAGTTTAAAAAGCCACTGAAGAATCTGTTAAGGGGTGCGGTCATTGTGCGATGCACACATCCTAAGGTGCAAACCACACCAGCTTCGCACGAAGCTCCCAAAATCAGCTGAAGTCACTAGTCTAATCAAAGAGGGTGTGCGACGCGCACATCAAGACGTGTGAACTGCACGTCGCGCCGCTTTTTCCTAAATTTTAGTGACGTTTTGGAAAGCTATAAAAGGCTCATTTAGGCTCATTTGTAAATATAATACTTCAGCCCTAAATATTTTATAAAGCTTTTTGCCTCAAGAATAAGTTTTCCTCTCCAAAAAGAAGAGAGTTTGAATCCATTCTCTTGGTTAACTATTTGTGCACTCAAATTGAGCTTAGAACTTGAGATTTAGCTCTAATGAAGAGGATTTTGACTTACCCAGTTGGTATATCTCTCTCCTTTGCTATGAGTGGCTAATTTCTCTTTTCTAGGGGTGTGTTGATGATGGGTTCTTCACAAATAGGTGTGGGTGTTGTTATTTCATCTTTATAATTGCTTATTTGACATGGGTCTAGTAGTTTCACCAAGTTTTAATCCTAAAATGGTGGTTGCAAATATTAATTTTCATTACTTGACTATGTGATTGCTATGGTTTTGGATGTGAAATTACTAGTGGGAACTTGGGAGTCCATCTAGATTTGAGGCTAGAAATAGCTCTTATCGAAGGAATCACGCACTTAAGGGTCTGAGCTAGAGATAGTGTGATCTCCCCAAGCTTAGGTTGGTTGTTTGTTGATCAAACTGATAATACTCTAACCAAGATCATCGGATAAATGGTTGTTGATCAAGAGATAACAATCCATACCCATGACCAATGCTACTTATGCCAATAAGCGAGAATAAATGTGAATTGATAATCACCCTAGCCCATGATTAAAGCCCCATCAGATATACATCCCTAGTTGCTTACTCAATTTGGGACACTCACTTTCATTTATTTGCCTTTAATTGAGATTGTAGTGACAACATCTCAATTCCCTCAACCTTTTACTTTTCATGTTTAACCACTTACTCTCATTTTGAACTCAATTCGACATAATTTTAATTTAGCTAGCTCCAAGTCCCTTGGGCACGACCCCAACACTCATTGGGAATTATAAATTTTGTTTTGCTGCACGATCATCGTTACCTCCAACTTTGGGGAGCACGATTTGAGTGTTCATCAAAAATAGCGTCTTTGCCGGGGACTTGAGTTGTTAGCTATTTTTGATTGTTGATTTGAAGTCACCTTGAGAGTAATTGTTTCTTATACTTTTGTTTTTTGTTTGTGTTATGAGTGAGAAGGCTAGCCTATGAATGAGGCAGACGACAATGAGAGTGTTGACGGCTTCATGGAGGCCGACGAGGCTGAGCCTATGATGCAAGGGTGTGTAGGTGCAATCCGCCTACACTCCATGATGGGAAATGATGTCTTCCACGTGACTAGCACCATGAACCACTTAATCCAAATGAAGGGCCTATTTAATGGAGCAGCACATGAAGATGCCAACCGGCATATTCATAATTTTGTGGAGATTTGTCAACCATTCATTTTTCAACATATCTCTCAAAAGTCCATTCGATTATGCCTATTCCCTTTTTCTTTGACAGAGGAAGGCACGACGTGGTTGGAAAAGTTGTTGGATGACTCTATCACATCTTGGGCCGAGTTGGTTGAGGCATTTACATCAAGATTCTTTCCTCCATCTCGAATGATAAAGCTAAGAGATGAGATTACCGACTTTAGGCAGCTCCCAGATGAGCCTCTACATGAAGTTTGGTTAAGGTTCAAAAAGAAGCTTCCCTTGTGTCCGAACAATGAGTTATCAAACAACATATTGCTACAAAGTTTCTATCAGTCGTTGAACTCTCTAAATAAGTCGGTGGCTGACAACCTTGGTGGTGGCACCTTCATGGACTTAGAATTTTCCATTGCCTCAACTTTGTTAGAGCGAATGACAAAAACTAATCAAGCTTGGCATACAAGAGAAATTGAAGTACCAACTTCGGGAATACCTTCATCTATCTTGGTTAATGAATTGAGGAAGAAGGATAAGGAGCGTGATAAGACAATGGCCAAAATGATGACACGAATTGATTTTATGGCCAAACATGTCATGGGAGCTGATGGTGCTAAGACAGTGAATGCAGTGAGTACACCAGAAATCAAAGCGAGTGATGATGAATTAATGACCATGGTTGATGGAAAACTTTGCTTTGTGTCGGCGGGTTCTCATCCCGGGTATTATCGCTCGAAGGAGGAGAACCAAGGTTAGATTTGAGACAAAGAAATAGATGGAAATTATCAAGATAGAGACAAGGATGGTGATCATTTCAATCATCAGAGTTCGAATCCCTACATCCCTCCGAACAAGGTGGACTCTCTACCAACCGGGTACAAGCAACCCTGGCAAGTCCAAGTTGGAGGACATGTTGTCCTTGGTTCTTAAAAAGGTGGACACCACAAATATGGGAGTGAGCAAACTAAAGAGTGAAGTTTCACCACTTCACCAAACTGTGAGCTCCAACTCAGCCTCGATCAAGCATCTTGAGGCCCAAATGAACCACCTCTCAAGCCAAATAAACCCGAGGATGAAAGGAACGTTGCCTAGCGACACCATCACCAACCCAAAGAATGATTGATTCAGGTAGTATCGTCGTGCTGCAATGTTAAATCAAGCGCTGCTTGGGAGGTAACCCAAGTTTCTTTATTTGTTTTTGGTTATCTTTTGTTATTTTTGGCGTGTTTGTAGGGAATGCATGGATGGAAAAATTGAACAAGGGAAAAATAGGGCAAAAATAGGTTGTGCGACGTGCGGATCATACAAGTAATTATGCATGTCACACAGTGCACCGCAGGCCAAATCAAAATACCTGAAGGAAATTTGAAAAATTAGAGGTGATGTGCATTGGACCATGCGAACTGCACGAGCTCAAGTGCGCATTGCACCTCCATCGCATGGCAAAGCAGACACCTGGGTAAACCAAGGGAGAAAAAGGGGTGATGTGCAAAATACCATGCGGTCCGCACCAAGGCTGGTACTAATCGCATTTTGCGGCGCACGAAAGGTAAAGTTGAATTTTAATTAACCTAACCCATTGACCGATCCGACCTGGAGACGACCTGGCCAACTTTTCTTCTTTTTTTTTGTTTTTAAACCCGCCTCTCTTCTCCTTCTTCCACCATCTTTTCCCTCAAACTCTCAAACTTCTCTCCCAAAACCTTCCATAAACCTCTCTACTTTTCCCAAAACCCCCATCGATGCTGCCATCGTTCTCTGGTGAGGTTTGCTTGGGTCACCATTGTTGAAGTCCAAAAAGCTTCAATTTTCACTCCTCCCTTCGTAATCTGCACTTGTGGTAAGTTCCCAGACGTTAAATACTTGTTTTTATGGAGGTTGGGAACTCATACTAAGAAGCATGCTTAGTAGAATTACCATGTTAGTTGTGGGTAAGATCCAAAAATGTTGGGCCCCAATTTTGAGTTGTATTATTGATTTTGCTTACTTCTAATGTGGTAGAAGTTGAATCATGTTAATGCATGTTGATTGATAGTAATTTTTAGCCTTGAAATCTGTGTTTGGGGAGAAGTCTGAGTAACCCACTTGTGATTGACGAAAGATTTGGCCCGATGATAGATTGGGTGACGTCGTTCTTAAGGGCAAATCAACGTTTGCCTTGAGGTTTTGATTAAAAATTGACTCTTGAGGCTGAACTTTGATGATTGTATACCCTTCTTGTTGAGCATTATATTTAGGGTGTATGAACTTGTGCTGGGAGGGGGTTAATTGTTGCTAAAATTGTTGGTACCCATTATCGCAAGTGAGGGCTTGATGTTCTCAATGATAGACAGGGTAACATCCATCTTAAGGGAAGTCGTTGAGTTCCTTTTTACTTGTTGTTGTGTTAATGGAAACCCGGGGAAGTCTGAGTACCCAGAAGTTATGGTCATGATATCCCTTGTCCCCCTTTATTTATTGTTGATTAGTTTGTTGAATGGTGCCAAGTGCCTAAGCACATCTTGCTCTACGAATCACATGTGGAGTTCACAAGAACACAAGGAACCAAAAATTCCAATCATGCATTTGTGCATTTTGCCTGTGATGCATAGATCTTGATGTGCGGATCGCACAAGGCATCGCATCATGTTGAAAAGAGAGAACCAGTCACCGCTTCGAGGGGCGATGCTTGGTGCAACACGCACTTTGGATGGTGCAAATCGCACTAGCTTTGCATCTCAATGAGAAAATCCCTGTAGGTTTATGTTTAATTGTGCGACAACTCATACGAAGCACACTCTCTCTGGTGCATTTCGCATGTTGTCCGTACAAGCCGACAATCACCTACTTAGTTTTTCTAGTCTGTTGCATTCCATCCTTTGTTGTTTGCTAACTTCTTCTTAGGTTTTTTGTGTTTTGGCTCACAATCTATGGATGTAAAACATGTCTTCTAGCAGGAGAAACATGGGAGTCCAACCTAGGCAAATGACCGTAGTGGAAGAATCAAAGCTTCATTTTGGTGTGGAAGGCATGAAGGCCTACTATAAGTGGGACAAGAATAGAACTTTCAATGTGGAGCAGAGTTTTAACTTGGGGGAAGTAGGGAGTGAGCTGCCCAACATGCACCAATAAATTTCTAATCGGGGATGGCAACCATTCCAGGATGTACCCGGGGGATACTATGAGGAGATAGTCCGAGAATTCTTTGCAACCTATCAAGCCACACAAGATTCCAAGGGCTACAAAGGAAACAATGACAAGTTCCCCAAATTAACTGGGGCAAGAAAGTTTTGATTACCCCAGCTGCCATCAATTCTATCTATTGGGGTCATACAATCGTGCCTACTCCTGCACTTCTAGCTAGGTTGATGGCTAAATCAAAGCCATATCAAGATACAACCCCCGTCATTGCTCAAGATGTTCCTCTTTGCTCTACTATGGGGGGAGATATTTCAAGGAGGTCCCTAATCTTTTAGGCTCGTCTTTGGTATGATCTTATTTGCAACCATTTTTTGCCTTCCCAAAATAATCAGAAGATAACCCAAGATGGGGCCATTCTAATTGCGGCCATTATGATGGGGGAGCATGTAAACTTTGGGGAGATAGCAGCTATGGTGATAAGGAGAAAAGCTCATCGAGGAAATGACTCCTTCCCCTTTTCGGTGCTGATTACTAAGCTTTGTGCTAAGGACGATATCCCCACCCTCAGTTGTGGAAACTTCACTTATGTTATTGGGACTATCGACCTTGATAAAAAAACAGACAGGGATGCCCCCAGGTTCAAGAGGAAAAGTATTGAGCAGTCGAGTGGGGTTTACAGTGAGGAGCTTAGTGCTAGAGAAGCATTTTATATCCCTCCCAGACTACTTTAGAGTCACACCCACATTCCCCTTCACCGTCAATAACCAAAAGTAGACTTCAAGACATAGTGGACAAAACTCATAGCCATGAGGGACAGCTTGTCGACCTAGCCACAAAGCTACCCGGTAAGATAAATAGGGTTGTTAAAGATGCAGTGCGAGGGGTTATGGATATCTTGAACTCACTGTGCAAGAGATTCAATGTCATAAAGGGGTCAATCACGACATTGCAGGAAGATGCTTGCAAGGGAAAAGGTAAAGCTCAAGTGGTAGAAGCATATTTGACCACCTTGCCTCCTCCTCGTTCCATTCCCGGACTTTTGGATAGCTTGCTTGCAGCCTATGCGGATGAGATGTTGCTTGGCAATGAGGATCAAGAGTTGGGTGATGATCAGGATCCGGAGTTTCAGAAGGTTCTCCATTACTCCACACTTTTTGCACACTCCCGAAAGGGTGGTGCTGGCCCGAGTGGGAGAGCCTCAGATGAGGAGACAGCTGTAGATGATGATGATGATGAGGCTTAGTCCTCCAGGGAGTTCCACCCTCTTCCCATTGCACTTTTAGCATTGAGGGCAATGCTATTTTTATGGGGAGGGGGTCGCTTTACTCGCTTTTATTAGTGCCCGTGAGTGGGCTTGAGATACTAGTTTTTATTGCCCGTGTCAGGCCTTGATGACATTCTGCTAGATTTTATTTGGCCCTTGTCGGGTGCATTTTTTATGATTGTGATGCTATTGCCCTTGCTGGGCCTTTTGATGTTTTATTTTTATATTTTTTTATTCTTATTTGTTCCCTCGTCGGGCTTGATTTTTATTAATTGAGATTTGTGTTGCCGGGTTGGTTTTACATGCCCCATTGTCTCACTACCCGTGCTTTGCAAATGCGCTAAAGGCCTATGCTGAGGCTTGTTCTAAAATGAATCATGAGCGCATAATTTGGATATCGCCTTGTTAATAGTAGTTTAGAAATAAGCTCTGAGGGTTTTCTTTATACCACGGTTCTTTCCCAAGGAGCAAAAGTTTTGATTATTTTCTTTTTTTTCTTTTCCTTTGTTTTTGTGTCGAACCGGGTTGGTGTTTCCCTATGATAGATAGAAAGGCAACTTTCTTAAGGGAAAATGCCAAGTTTTAGTTTTAGAATTGAGTCTGTAGTTTCTTGTCTCGAAATGGGCCCACCAAAAAATTTCTCTTGGCAAATTGTTTTGAAAATGAAAGGAAGAAGGGAAATGAATTTTTGAGGAACAGCATTCTCTTGTCATGACTTGCACACTCTCGATTTGGCTTGATTGACTCACGAACGAGTGTGTAAGGAACTTGGAATAGCTTGTTGAAAAATCATTTGTCCCAATTGATTTTGAGACTAATGAAAGAAGTCTTGTGGCATGATGCCTTGTGTGGTGAGGCTTTACCTTGATTCTTGTGCATAAGTAACGTCTAGAACTTGCCCCAAATGTGATTCAAGGCAAAATTCTGGGGTGACTGAGCTTGGAAGATGACCTTAGGCCCTTTTTGATAGCCACTTCGCCCAAATGACTTCTCTTGACGTCAACCCTAGTGAAACCCTTTGAGCTTGTGACCGTTCTTTGGCACTTTGTTAACACCTTGACCTTTTTGGAACCTCCATCTTGGCACCCATCCTCCCTAATTGCTTGAAAATGAAATGTAGGCTAAAAGTCTAAGTTTGGGGGGGAAATGAAGGATAACATAGGCAAATGCCTAAGTTTGGGGGTGTATGTGATCAAATGAGGAGAAGAAAATAAGTGCACTCAAAGTGCAAGGTAGCACCTTCGGTTTGAATTGAAAATTTTCTCCAAAAATTCAATCCAATGAGAAAAATCAAGAGTTAAAATAGGTGCTACCAAACAAAGGCGATACAAGGAGTTTGAATGATCATGAGTAAAAAGGAGAAATCTTGGGTTATGTGAGGGAGAAATAAGGTGAAGTTGAAACTTGAAAATGTGAGTGGTATTCGAAATGAGAACAAAGAGCATTATGGATGTGTAACCACTTGAACCAAATGAAATCCTCACCTTAGACCTAGCCAACATCGTAACCCGCAAGTACTTGGTTATTCCGAGGTTGGCAACCCTACATTAGTGGCGATCTACATGAAGGGCAAGCCTATGGTTCGACGCGTGTGCACTTGAATTTCCTTGAGAGAGTGAGAGTTTTTTTAGTTCTCCTTTAATCCTAATTATTTGTGAATTGAATGATTGTGAGTGGGATTCTCTCTTGTGGTGAGTGGCATCATACACTCAAATTGAAACATAAGGTCTCTATTTCAATTGAGGGGAATGAATGAGACAAGTTGGTGGCGAATCTCGAGGCAAACCTTGAAGGTCCATGCCATGAATTGAGAAGCTTAAATGCCTTGTTTTGAATGACAAAATTCCTTTGATTTTAAATGAGAATGAAGTCCTTTTTGGAAAAAGTTTTGAAATGGGCAAATGCCTTGAGTTTGTGGTGGTTTAAATTGAGATGAGCATCGTAGTTGAGTCTTTTGTTTAAGTCTTTTGTTTTTTCTTTTTCTTAATTTTTTTTAGTATAGATTAGTATGTTGTGCCTTAATTGAGTCTAGAGCATAATTCATTCCTTGCCTTGTGAGTATCTTGCTTGAGGAAAATCAATAGTTAAAGTTTGGGGGTTTGATAAGTTGGTAATCTACCAACTTATTGAGCCTACATCCATGAATTATTTCTATGTTTTGAATAGATTTAGAGGTGCTTATCACCTTTATTGATGTCTATGCAGGTACTTATGATAAATGATGAGAAAAAGGGAAATAGTCCCAAAAAGATATCAAAAGGAGTGAAGTGTGAAGTGTTTTGAAAAGATGGAGATTCTGACCTGCGATGCGGCGGACGTGCGACACGCACAAGACAAGGTGCGAACCGAACCTCCTCCTCATGAAGTTGCAAAAGCCACTGAAGAATCTGTTAAGGGGTGTGGTCGTTGTGTGATGTGCATATCCCAAGGTGCGAACTGCACCACCTTCGCACGAAGCTCCCAAAGTCAGCTGAAGTCACTGGTCCAATTGAAGAGGGTGTGCGATGTGCACATCACGACATGTGAACCATTGCACCGCACACTACCCTAAGGGGCAATTTTGTCCTAAATTTTGGTGATGTTTTGGGAAGCTATAAAAGTCTCATTTAGGCTCATTTGTAAATATAATACTTCAGCCCTAAATATTTTAGAAAGCTTTTTGCCTCAAGAATAAGTTTTCCTCTCCAAAAAGAAGAGAGTTTGAATACATTCTCTTGGTTAACTATTTGTGCACTCAAATTGAGCTTAGAACTTGAGATTTAGCTCTAATGAAGAGGATTTTGACTTACCCAGTTGGTATATCTCTCTCCTTTTCTATGAGTGGCTAATTTCTCTTTTCTAGGGTTGTGTTGATGATGGGTTCTTCACAAATGGGTGTGGGTGTTGTTATTTCATCTTTATAATTGCTTATTTGACATGGGTCTAGTAGTTTCACCAAGTTTTAATCCTAAAATGGTGGTTGCAAATATTAATTTTCATTACTTGAATATGTGATTGCTTGCAAGGGGATTTCATGGTTTCAGATTTGAAATTACTAGTGGGAACTTAGGACTCCATCTAGATTTGAGGCTAGAAATAGCTCTTATCGAAGGAATTACCCATTTAAGGGTCTGAGCTAGAGATAGTGTGATCTCCCCAAGCTTAGGTTGGTTGTTTGTTGATCAAACCGATGATTCTCTAACCAAGATCATCGGATATATGGTTGTTGATCGAGAGATAACAATCCATACCCATGACCAATGCTACTTATGTCAATAAGCGAGAATAAATGTGAATTAATAATCACCCTAGCCCATGATTAAAGCCCCATTAGATACACATCCCTAGTTGCTTACTCAATTTGGTACACCCGCTTTCATTTATTTTATTTTAATTGAATTGTGATTGTAGTGAAAACATCCCGATTCCCCCAACCTTTTACTTTTCATGTTTAAGCACTTACTCTAATTTTGAACTCAATTCAACACAATCTTAATTTAGCTATCTCCAAGTCTCTTGGGTACGACCCTAACACTCGTTGGGAATTATAAATTTTGTTTTTCTACACGATCATCGTGACCTCTAACTTTGGGGAGCACGATTTGAACATTCATCATGGAACTAAGATTAAGGGTTACCAGTTTTCCCAGAAACCACGAGTGGGTTCCACAAATTGTAGAAGTTTCTATGGGTCATCATGTTGAGTCGTAGAAACTCATTCACAGCCTTACTTTTGGCTAAGAAAGCATGACTCCAATCCATGAGTTGTGGTTACTTCTACGGTCCGTGGAAAGGACTCGTGGGACCTGAAGCCGATGTTTTTAACAGCTTTTCTCTAATTAATCCCAGGGGAATTTCTATAATTACCCACCCTTTTAACTCTTAAGTGAGGTTATTTTGGCCACTTTTAGTAAGGTTTCTACTCCAATTAGCCTAAGTCTTTCATTATTCCTCATTCATATTTTAAAAGAGGAAAATAACTCCTTCAAGCTCCAAGTTCAAGCCTCTATATCTTTTCACCTTAGATCAAGCAAGCTTCAATAAGGTATGTGGGTATTCAATAAGGGATTCCTTTCACCCTTATGCCCAAAACCCCATGTTTTACTTTGATTTATGAAATTGTGAAATTAGGGTTCTTACCTAAATTGGGGAAAAGTTATGAGTTTTGTTTTAAAGTATCAATTCATGGTTTCTCATTACTAATCTATGATTTTATTGAGGTTCCTCAATTGATTTCAAAAGAACATGCATTAAAATGATTTCTAGCATGATTCCTTCAATTTGCATGTTTTTAAGTGAAAATTGGCATGTTTAGATAACATGGCCTTATGTATTAAGAAATTGCATGCTTAATTCTTCAAGTCATGATTTTAGAAAGGAAAGTATGTTTTGAATTATGGTTATGCTAAGATTTAAGACTTATGATATGTGAATTGTATGACATTAGATATGTCCTTATGCTTTTCAAACAATTTTGGCATCACTAGTATACTATGAGCTATATGTATATTTTGGGAGGACGAGGGTTCTAGATAACCCAAGTCCAAAACTATATTGCTAGTGTAGGTTAACAGAGTCCTCATTAGTTGAGAGTGTCTCCTCATGAAGAAGGGTCCTCATTGGTTGAGAATGTCCCCTTATGAAAGTGGTTCCACGCTACGATATATATAGTACCCTGTACCTTGGCAAGGTTGGGGTAGCTTTGCCAACTAGGGTGATATAGTTGGATTCCATGTAGCTCACATGGTCTATTGTCGGTTATAAAAACTCCCGTATAAAGATTTTTAGTATTAAGCTATTTTGTTTCATGCTTGAGCTCACTTTATGTTACTTATTTATGATATCCCTTTTATGTATGATCTCAGTTTTAATTACGTTTCAAGCATGTTTTTACCCTACTTATTCATATCTCACATATTCAGTACATCCTATAGTACTGGCACATATCTTGTTTTGCATCCTCTTGATGATGCAGATTCAGGTTTTCTCTCTCAGACAAGTGGCTAGAGATCACAGGCCATCCAGCTAGTATTGGTGAGTCCTAATCTTCCGAGGACCGGTTCATGAGTTTAGCTTATTATCGTCTTTTCAGTTTGTAGAGTTAGTTGGGGTCTTGTCCCAGTAACTCCTTATGTCTTATGTAGAGGATTTTCAGACATTGATAGTATTCGAGTCTATATTACGGATTATGTTTCATCTTGACTTTATCATTTATGGATTGGGTTGCTTAGCTTTCTATTTATGCTTCCGCTATATTTTCTTATGATTATCTGAGTTATGCTATGAGCAAGGGTTAACTTGGGGAACTTGCAGTCCCAGGTCTTGTGTTACATCTAGGGGGTAGCCTCGGGGCATGACAATAGTTATAGCAGCATACCTTGTCAACTCAGGAAACCTTGACTCATACTCTAAAACAAACATAGAACCCTGCTGAATATCTACGAACTCATTCCCAATCGAAGAACCACTCAAAAAACCAAGTGTTTCCCCGTCCTGTGACATATCCTCCAGGAGGCTTGGACTCCTAACCCTAATGTCTTGAAGAACTAGTGTGGCTACAAATCTTGTCGAAGGCTAGGATAGACCTAAACCCTCTGGCTGATGCAATATACCCTCAATCTCTAACTCTGGCTCTGGCTCTGGTGCCCTAGTAACAGGTGCAAGAGCCTCGTCCTCACCTGCTAACAACCTCGTCCTATCCATCAGTGAAGGAATGGTGCAAATAAAAGTTAGAAGTTGATAGAGTGAAGAACACATGATAAGGAATCAAAAAGGTGGAATTTTCCTAAGAATGCCCAATAGCCTCCTAAAGATAGGATACAGATGTCATCGTATCGATCCGTGAGACTCTACTAGGCACTTGCTTTTGTACTGGTAAGATCGGTAAACCTAAAGCTCTTATACCACATTGTCACGATCCAAAATTGAGTTATGGTATCACTTACTATAAGCCTCCAGTAGGTAAGCCAAAACCCAAGTCATACACCAAAAGTAATAGCTAGCATCAACAATAAAGAAGCTAAAATGAGAGATACAGGCCACCAAGTATAGATACATTCATAACATGTATAAAAATATACTGACATGAGCCCTACAGAAATAGAGGGAAGAACAAAATTACAAGCTACCCAACCCCGGACCTGGTGTCCCCAGTATAAGAGCCTCTAAAAGTACGAGAGTAGAGTTATAAATTACACAACTGTCTAGTAAATACAAAATAAAGATAATAGATACAAGATGGAAAAAATTAAGTCTCTGGGCACTAAGATCTCAACACGATCAAATCACCGAAGGTCCTCGAACAAACAGGGGATCAATGAAGGTGACTCGTATTGGGTGCCACATCATAAAAAAATGCAAAAATGTAGAATGAGTACCAAAAATGGGGTACTCAGTAGGTATCATAGGCTGACCGAGCTCAGGAGAACTATATATATACAACATAAATAACATGAAAAGAAATAACACGTCAGAAGCTAACCTAAAAATCTCATCATACAAGGAATAAAGAGAAAATACTACTAATAATACATGAAATATAAGGATAATCGAGAGATGTCGTGTAGTATAAGATGGTGCAATGCAGTATATGGCTACTGCAGAAAGTAAAACCCAGAGTCATCTCACTGGCCACCGAAGCTTATCAACATATACAAAAAAATAAAACCTAGAGTAATTTCACGGACTGCTGAAGCTCATCAACAAATGCAGAAAATCAAACTGAGAAAAGGTCTAGAAATGTCCCTTGGACAAAGTATAAAGGTTGTACAACTTCTCTTTTTTAAAACAGAAAAATTCATACAGTTCCTCCCAAGATGGAAATCAGTTGTAAAATGATACAAATCCTTCGGTAATCCAAAATCCATAGTAAGATTGTACAAATTTTCCTTTAAAGTCAAAAACATGTAACAAGGGTGGTACGATCCCCTCTTAATAACCAAAAACTAGTACTTTCGCTCCATATTATACCATAATCCATGTGCATATATGTATTAATATATGTGTGCCAACACAAGTACACACACACTCATATATATATATATATATATATATATATATAGGTATACACAAAAATAGGGTAAAACCACCCTCCACAATATAATTACACATACATGGGGTCCTACCAATATAAATCCTCGGCCCCAGGCCCACAATATCAAAGCATAAGGATAATACAGAAACTAATACAATACAAAAGTAAATGGATCGATAAAAACCCACTCTACTACAAAATCCTACCCCAACCTATACTAAGGATCTCTATTATAATCCTAATACTATTACAAGAAACCTAAAACTAAGGCTCAAGAAGGAATACTAGTCTAAAGTCCCCAAAACATGCCATATATACAGAATTCACTATAAACCTAATCTTACCTAGCAATTCACCTAACCCACATGCAATCCATGTAGTTTATCATCTACCTGATCTAAGTCTAAAGGAAAGAAAAATGTAACCTACCGAACGGTCAAACGAAAACTACAAACCATCACACGAAAGCCTTCCCCTTTTGTAAAGCCTTAGATTGCTGCAACATTATCAAATAAACAATCAACACATTAATACAGAACTAACGACACTCATATTGATAATCTATAATTCAGGCAAAAAATTAGGTCAAAAATTGACCCTCGGGGCCCGTCAATGAAATCAAAATTAAATTTATAATTATATTCACCATAGGGTAATAATAGCATGCCCAAAAGTTGAGAAAAGACGAGACTCAATTTGGGGCTTAGAACAACCCGGAAAGTCTCTTGATCAAATGGAGGATTTTAGGGAATTAAGCTATGAATTTGACAAAATTAAGGACATATATACACATAAAGTCAATGAAAAAACATGAGGGAAAGTATACAAAACTTACCCAAACACAATTTGAAAGAAAAGTGTTCAAGAACAAGCTCCTAAGCTCCGAAGAGGTCCCAAGTTCATGGAAAATGAAGCAAATCACGAACTTGGAGAAATATATATTGCCAGAGGTCCTTCTTCACAATCGCAGGGACCTTTTCACCAATTCATAACTGCACTGGTAGGTCCTTCTTTTTGAATGTAGTGGTCCCTATGCAAATGCAAAAAGCAATCTTCACCGGGTCCCAAATGACCTTTTTTTGTGAATGTGACAAGCTGACCGTGAATGTGAAGGCCAAGAAACTCGGGCCTTTGCGAACGTGATGGACCCATCATGAATGCAAAAAAAAAAAGCCCTTTGCACCATATTTGAAAACCAGCAGATTCTTCAAGTCAAAATGACTCCGAATAAACCCTCGAGATTCGTTCAAAATCCCATGAACATAAATCAAATATGCTACCTATATGGAAATGGTAGTCTGGACTCATAGGAATCATTGAAATGACCAAAAAGGGTCATCTTTGTAACACCCCAAGATCTGAACCACCATTTTGGTAACACTTAGAAAGTTATTACAGAATTGTCTGATAAGCGCTCAAATCGTGGCTCTCCAATTAGGAGGTCACGGCGATCGCGTAGTCAAAATAAAATTTATAAACCTAACGTATATCAGGGTCATACCCAAGGGACCTGATTTAGCTCATTAGATATTGTGCTAAGCAATTTCAAAGTGAGAGTAGTTGTTCAACAAAACCAAACAATAAAATGGGGGAATTGGAAAAGTTGTCACTACTAACTCAATTCAAATAAAAACTATAAAATCGAGATGGGTGTACTAATAAGAACTAGATAACTAGGGGTGTATTTCCGATGGGCCATTCTCTATAGGATAGGGTAGTCACTAATTCAATTAAATTTGGACCAATTGATACGGGTAGTGTTGGTCATAAGTATGGAATGCTATCTCTCGATCAACATCCACATATCCGATGATTTTGGTTAAAGCATCATTCGGTGTGCTAAACAACCAACCAATATTTGCTTGGGAAGGTCGTCCTATCTCTAGCTCGGACCCTTAAATGGGAGATTCCGTGATTGGAGCTATGTCTAGCCTCCAATCTAAGTGGATTCCCAAGTACACACTAGCAATTTCACATCCACAACTACAAAATTCTCTCTCGAGCAATTATATAGCCAAGTAAGGTAAATTTATATTTGCAACAACAAATTATTAGATTAAAACATGGTGAAATTACTAGACCCATATCAGATAAGCAATTATAAAAGCAAATTAGCAACACCCATAACCCTTTGCTAAGCACCCATCATCAATACACCCCTAGACAAGAGAAATTAGCCACTCATAGAAGGGGTAGAAAATATACCTGCTGGGTAAATCAAATTCCCATCCATTGTAGTTGATTCTCAAGTTCTAGAGTCAAATTAGGTACACAATTTGTTAACCAAAAGATTGGATTGAAAATCCTCTCTCAATGGAGATGGAGAAAAGTGTTTGCAAACCAAAAATATCTCCAAGTTCTCTACTGAAATTCTCTGCTCAAAATTGTATCTACAAAACAAGCCTAAAATTGCCTTTTATATGTTCCCAAATCGTTATATAAATTTAGGATAAAACTGCCCTCCGGGTGGTGTGCAACCTGGCGTGCGGTTCGCACGTTGCAGTATGCGCGTCACACACCTGCTTCAGATTGACCAGTGACTTCAACCGCTTAAGTAGGCTTTGTGCAAAGGTGATGCGTTTCGCACCACGGGACGTGTGCGTCGCATAGCGACCACACTCCTTAGCAGAATCTTCAGTCATCTTTCCAACTTCATGCGGAGGAGATGCAAACGGCACCTCGACTTGTGCGTGTCGCACAGCCACCGCACCTCTCGGCAGATTCTCCAGCTTTTATAAACTCTTCACACTTAGCTCCTTTTTTGCTCTTTTTGGGTCCATATCCTTGTTTCTCCTCTTCTATCCAAAGTACCTGCATAGACATCAATAAAGGCCATAAGAACCTGTAAATCAATTCAAAACATAGAAATAATTCATGGATATAGGTTTAATAAGTTGGTAGATTATCGACTTATCATTGTCCCAGAAATCCATGATTGACTCCACGGTCCATTGACCAGAAGCATGACTCGTGAAAGCCTCTTTTTAAAATTGGTCCCTCCCAGGTTTTTATGGATGACTCGATGAACCATAGTTCAGGTCCACGTACTCGTCTGTCCAACCATAGAACCATTATCAGAGAAGTCTCAAAAACAAATAAAATTTCATGAGTGGGTTGATGACCCGTCAACCCATTCCACGAACCATAGACCAATCTCTAGAGTCCTTATTCAGAGGGCCCTAAAATCTTCAGGGTCAAACAATGAGTGATAGGACAACCCATCGTTAAAGTCTATGACCTATCAATTGTCACCCACGAACTTCCTTTTAGAGGACCACCAAAATCTCAGATCAGGACCACGGGTGAGTCCACGGTCCGTAGATCAGATATGGTTTGTAAACCCGCCCGCCGATTCTCCAATTCCTCCAAATATAAATAGAGTCCTTAGTCAATTCTGACTTATTTTTCAAGTCCAAATGTTCCCCCCTCCCCTCAACCCTAGGCAATGTGAAACATTACACAAAGTCCAGGTAAGCCTTCTCCTTTTATCCCAAGGCTATTTTAATGATTCCTAACCCCTAATCTAAGGATCCTAATGAGTTTCTTGATACAAATCCCTAGGGATGACCAAAAGAATTTGTTAGTAAGTTTGCAAGCCAATTCTAGAAACTCTCTATTGAAGTTTGGAGTGTCTCAGGTATGTAAGGCTAATCATAGTGAGGAACCCTATTTCTTCCCCACGCCCTACATCTAAGTTCAGTTTTAGTAAGATCAAAGATATGAATTTTACCCAAATTCACCTAGTCTAAATTCCTTTGTTGCTACGAGTTGTTTATTGATTATCTTATTACTAAAGTTGTTGTGATTCCTATTGTTTACTATTGATTCATGCTCATTCTACCACATGGACCCTTTTTGCTAAAGTATTTGAAAGCATTGTTATATTATTTTATGCATTGTTTTCATTAAGAAAAATAGTTTTCAGTTTAAGAAAGTATCTTCAAGAAATAGTTCAAGTTAGCATGTTTTAGTTTCAAAAGCATGATTTTAGAAAAAAAACTAGTTTTAAAGCAAGTAAAGTTTGATTTTAAGAAATCAAAGAAAGATTTTTATGCAAGCAAAGTTCAGTTGAAGAATTATTTGGTGTTGCATCTTTACATAATACAGACTCAAGTGTTCAAAACTAGCAGCATTCACATCAGTCGGAGCCTATTCATCCAGCTTTGGTGAGCCCTCCTTGGTTTCGGAGGACTCTAGTTTATTTTGCTCATTAGTAAATGTTAGGGTTTTTAAGTAGTCTTCCAGGTAGCCATAGGTCTTGTCCCGGTGAACCATCTATTTTAGTATAAGAGGCTTCATAGACTAAATAGTGAGTTAAGTATCATATGCTTGACACAGTTGCATTATTTTAGTTTCCTCGTATCCATATTTTTTGAGGATCTTATTCTATAAAGTGGGCATGTCCACTTCATTTATACCGTCCGCATATGAAATGGTTGAGCATATTGTATAGTAGTAAGCCACGCTAAGAGTTTTCTTAGGCCACTTGTGGCTTTGAGTGTTGGCCACGTCCAGAGTGTACACTCAAGGCGTGACAAACTTGATATCAGATCACTAAGTTCAAGAGTCTTAGGGAAGTCTGTGAAGCCGCATTTAGTAGAGTCCTTGTTATGGGTGTGAAGCGTGCCACACTTATAATAGAGAGGCTACAGAGTGTTAGGAAAAGTTATCCTTCTTTCATACTCTAGATTCATGCGATAGAGTTTAACTCTGTGGAATTTCCTCCTAACTCATGCTTTCACGTATTTCAGATCATGCCGCCAAAGCATACTGCTAGATAGAGAAATGTCACATGTACTGAGGTTCCTGCTAGAACCATTGCGCGTGGATTGCCTCCACAGACTAGGATGTATACCAGGAATGGACTTTATTCCACCAACCAGGGTGCTAGTGTGCAAGCCCAAGTTGTACCTCCTAACACAGTAAGGGTCCTAGAGACACCAGTTCCATAGCCTCCATGTACTACTACCTCTAAGGTAGAATTTAGGGGAGCGATTCAGACCCAGTTGGTTACTCCACAGTCAGGCTGCCAAGGCTTAGTACCCACCAGCTCTAGTTCTCACGACTTTTTAGATGGGTCAAGAATAAGGGAATTCGTCAGGATGAATCCACCGGTCTTTACAGGGCCCAAGGTTGATGAGGACCCCTAGAACTTCATTGAAGAGATATGCCAGATTTTAAAAGTGATGCATACCACTGAAACTGAAGGAGTAGAGCTCATTTCTTATCAGCTTAAGGATATTTCTAACATTTGGTATGATTAGTGGGAAGATAGTCATGGTGAAAATGTAGCTCCAGTAGTTTGAGATAACTTTGAGCATGACTTCTTGGATCATTTCTTCCCCCAAGAATTGAGGGAGGCTAAAGCAGAAGAGCTTGTGAACTTAAAGTAAGGTACCATGAGTGTGAGGGAATATGGCCTCAAGTTCACCAAGTTATCCAGTTTTGCTCCGAAAATGGTACTGAATAGGAGGTTAAGATGAGGAAGTATGTATCCAGTTTGAGTAAGCATGTGAAAAAGGAAGGCAAGGCTGCTTTGTTGAACAATGAAATGGACATCTCCAAGATCATGGTGTATATTCAGTAGGTTAAGGAAGATAAGCAGAAATATCAAGAGAAACACCAAAGTAAGAGGGCAAAGTCAGTAGGCCACGAGGCCAGTCAGCAAAGGAATGGGAACAGTAACAGGAACTTCTTTTAGAGGAGGTCATCCGAACCTGCACAGTCAATGGCTAGTACACTGACATTGCTAAACAGGAATGATCAGAGGTTCCAAAATAATTAGAACTTCAAGCCTCAGAGTTCTCAAACCCAAGGGACTGTAGTTCAGGGAGCCATTAATTCTAAGTATCCTTCATGTGGTAATCCGAGCGAGTGTTGTGATGGTATCGGTGGGTGCTATAAATATGTCCAGTTGGGACACTTTTTGAGAGATTGCCCATCTTTGAAATAAGGTAATGGGGCCAATTGAGCCCAATCTACTTTAGCAGCTCCAGCAAGAAGGGTTGCCCAGAATGGCACTACTTCAAGGACAAGCAGGGGTCAGAACTATCTGTATGCCATAGATAGTTGCCAGGATTAAGAGAACTCCCTTGACATCATTATTGGTATGTTAAAAGCTTTTTCTCTAGATGTTTATGCATTGCTTGATTCGGGTGCTACCTTATCCTTTGTGACTCCTTATGTAGCAGTTAAATACAAGATTTTCCCCAAACAACTCTTAGAACCTTCTAGTGTTTCCACCCTTGTTGGTGAGTCAGTCATAGCGAAAAGAGTCTATCAAAATTGCATTGTTTCCATCCACCAAAAGGACACCACACCTGACTTAGTCGAGTTATATATGGTGGATTTTGATGTCATTCTAGGCATGGACTGGTTATATTCTTGTTATGCCTTAGTCGATTGTAGAACTCGAGTAGTCAAATTTTAGTTTCTTTATGAGCAAGCCTTAGTTTGGGAAGGTAGTCCAATTTTGCCTAAGGATCATTTCATCTCACACCTTAAGTCCAGGAAGTTAGTTTCCAATGGGTGCATCTATCACTTAGTAAGAGTTAGAGACTCCAATGCTGAGACACCACCCCTACAGTCAGTTCTAGTTATAAATGAGTTCCTAAAAGTCTTCCCTGATGACTTTCCCAGAGTCCCTCCAGATAGAGAAATAGACTTCGGAATAGATGTCCTTCTTAACACCCATCCTCACTCTATTCTACCATATAAAATGGCCCCCGCAAAGCTAAAAGAGTTAAAAGAACTATTAAAAGATCTCCTAGACAAAGGTTTTATTTGCCTGAGAGTCTCTCCTTGGGGAACTCCAGTTTTGTTCCTGCAAAAGAAAGATGGTTCCCTTAAAATGTGTATTGACTATCGCCAGTTGAACAAGGTCACTGTAAAGAACAAGTATCCCCTTCCTAGGATTGATGACCTATTAGACCAGCTCCAAGGTGCCACTTGCTTCTATAAGATAGACCTAGGTCGGCTATCATTAGTTGAAAGTTAGAGAAAGTGACATTCCTAAGACGTCTTTCAGAACACATTATTGCCACTTCGAGTTCCTTATCATGTCCTTTGATTTGACTAATGCTCCTGCAGCATTCATGGACCTTATGAATAGAGTGTTTAAGAAGTATCTAGATATGTTTGTCATTATCTTCATCGATGACATCCTAATCTACTCCAAGAATGAGGAAGATCATGCTAATCACCTCCAGATCATCCTTCAGACTCTCCAAGACCGTGAATTATTCACCAACTTCTCCAAGTGTAAGTGTAACACCCTAAAAATTGTAAGCTAAGAACCTGACCAAACATCCTAAGTTTAGAACTCAGAACAGGGTCTACGGACCAAGTCCACGAGCCATGGATTGAACCACGAGCAATAGATAGGCCTCGTGGAAATAGCCCTACAAGCTGGCCTTTGGGCATGAAACCAAGAGAGGTTTCCATAGGTCATGGAATGTTCCATGAGACATGGTTTCCCCTCATGGAAATCAGACCTGAGGGTCCTCATTCTTCTAGAAACCACGGGCAGGTTCCACGAGACATGAAAGGTTCCACGGACCGTGAACCTCACCCGTGGAAATCAGACCTGCAGTATAAAATTTGGCCAGGAAATCGTGACTCTCAATCAGGAGCCATGGTTCAATCTAGGCACCGTGGTTGGTGCCCATGGAAGCTTGGGCCAAATTTTTCTAGCAACTTTTAATTCAATTTCTCAGGGTTAATTTAGACTTTTTCCCTTTATTTTTAACTCCAACTATAGGTCATTTTAGGCCTACTTCAAAGGGGTTTTAACCAAACTTATCCTAGTTTTTCCTCATTCTTTTGCTCAAGTCTTAGAAAGAAAGAACAGAAACAGTTTTCTCTCCCTCAAACCTAGGGCTTTCTTCTCCAAAGCTTCAAATTTCTGATTTTCTTCATCCAGCTTCCTCTACGAGGTATGCGGATATTCAATAAGGGTTTAGTTCACCCTTATGCCCAAAACTCCAGTCTTTTCTTCGAATTGCATGGTTTATAAAACTAGGTTTCCTACCCAATTATGTGAATTATTACAAAATTTAGCCTTTATGATTTCTACATGATTTATATCCGGTTTTATAGGAATTGTATCATGTTTTCAATGATTTGCATGAGTTTTTACAAGATTTTGAGAAATCAAGAATTTATCCCTAAATTTGTAGTATTTCTCATGAATTAGTTTTCTTTAGAATTTAATCTAGATTACTAGCATTGAGTTTTAAAGAAGAATTTAGCCAGATTTTAGTTTACTACAGCTTTCCTGAAAATAGTGATTTCAAACCAGTTAAGTTCTGACGCAGTATTCCAGAACTTTAATTTTAATGAGCTAGCAAAACCAATTTTGGGAGTAGTACTTAACACTAAGTTGGACTAGGGTTCAGTGTACCCTAAATTCCCAGAACTACGTGCCACTATAGGTTATTTAGCCCCTCAGTGGGCCTCAGAATTAGTAATCACGCTAGTCATGCCTTTATACCCTGGCAGGTATATTGGGTCCTCTTGATGGGGTATATACATCAGACTCTATGTTTAGCTCACGTGGTTTATATTGGTTAATAGACTCTCCCAAAGAATTAGACTCCTAAAGAAAGTGACATTCCAAAGACATCTTTCAGAACCCGTTATTGTCACTTCGAGTTCCTTATCATGTCCTTTAATTTGACTAATGCTCCTGCAGCATTCATGGACTTTATGAATAGAGTGTTTAAGTAGTATCTAGATATGTTTGTCATTGTCTTCATCGATGACATCCTAATCTACTCAAAGAATGAGGAATATTATGCTAATCACCTTTTGATCATCCTTCATACTCTCCAAGATCGTGAATTATTCACCAAGTTCTCCAAGTGTGAGTGTAACACCCCAAAAATTCTAAGATAAGAACCTGGCAAAAAATACTAAGTTTAGAACTCAGAACAGGGTCTACGGAACAAGTCCACGATCCATGGATTGAACCACGAGCCATAGACAGGCCTCGTGGAAATAGCCCTACAAGCTGGCCTTTGGGCATGAAACCAAGAGAGGTTTCCATAGGTCATGGAATGTTCCATGAGACGTGGTTTCCCCTCATGGAAATCAGACCTGAGGGTCCTCATTCTTCTAGAAACCACGGGCAGGTTCAACGAGACATGAAAGGTTCCACGGGCCGTGAACCTCACCCGTGGAAATTAGACCTGCAGTATAAAATTTGGCCAGGAAACCGTGACTCTCAATCACGAGCCATGGTTCAGTCTACGCACCGTGGTTGGTGCCCTTGGAAGCTTGGGCCAAATTTTTCCAGAAACTTTTAATTTAATTTCTCAGGGTTAATTTAGACTTTTCCCTTTATTTTTAACTCCAACTATAGGTCGTTTTAGGCCTACTTCAAAAGGGTTTTAACCACAGTTATCCTAGTTTTTCCTCATTCTTTCGCTCAAGTCTTAGAAAGAAAGAATAGAAACAGTTTTCTCTCCCTCAAACCTAGGGCTTTCTTCTCCAAAGCTTCAATTTTTTGATTTTCTTCGTCCAACTTCCTCTACCAGGTATGCGGATATTCAGTAAGGGTTTAGTTCACCCTTATGCCCAAAACTCCAGTCTTTTCTTTGAATTGCATGGTTTATAAAACTACGTTTCCTACCCAATTATGTGAATTATTACAAAATTTAGCCTTTATGATTTCTACATGATTTATATCCTGTTTTATAGGAATTGTATCATGTTTTCAATGATTTGCATGGGTTTTTACAAGATTTTGAGAAATCAAGAATTTAGCCCTAAATTTGTAGTATTTCTCATGAATTAGTTTTCTTTAGAATTTAATCTAGATTACTAGCATTGAGTTTTAAAGCAGAATTTAGCCAGATTTTAGTTTACTACAGCTTTCCTGAAAATAATGATTTCAAACCAGTTAAGTTCTGATGCAGTATTCCAGAACTTTAATTTTAATGAGCTAGCAAAACCAGTTTTGGGAGTAGTACTTAACACTAAGTTGGACTAGGGTTCAGTGTACCCTAAATTCCCAGAACTACGTGCCACTATAGGTTATTTAGCCCCTCAGTGGGCCTCAGAATTAGTAATCACGCTAGTCATGCCTTTATACTCTGGCAGGTATATTGGGCCCTCTTGATGGGGTATATACATCAGACTCCATGTTTAGCTCACGTGGTTTATATTGGTTAATAGACTCTCCCAAAGAATTAGACTCCTAAAGAAAGTGACATTCCAAAGACATCTTTCAGAACCCGTTATTGTCACTTCGAGTTCCTTATCATGTCCTTTAATTTTACTAATGCTCCTGCAGCATTCATGGACCTTATGAATAGAGTGTTTAAGTAGTATCTAGATATGTTTGTCATTGTCTTCATCGATGACATCCTAATCTACTCCAAGAATGAGGAATATTATGCTAATCACCTCCTGATCATCCTTCATACTCTCCAAGATCGTGAATTATTCACCAAGTTCTCCAAGTGTGAGTGTAACACCCCAGAAATTCTAAGCTAAGAACCTGGCAAAAAATACTAAGTTTAGAACTCAGAACAGGGTCTACGAAACAAGTCCACGATCCATGGATTGAACCACGAGCCATAGACAGGCCTCGTGGAAATAGCCCTACAAGCTGGCCTTTGGGCATGAAACCAAGAGAGGTTTCCATAGGTCATGGAATGTTCCATGAGACGTGGTTTCCCCTCATGGAAATCAGACCTGAGGGTCCTCATACTTCTAAAAACCACGGGCAGGTTCCACGAGACATGGAAGGTTCCACGGGCCGTGAACCTCACCCGTGGAAATCAGACCTGCAGTATAAAATTTGGCCAGGAAACCGTGACTCTCAATCACGAGCCATGGTTCAGCCTACGCACCGTGGTTGGTGCCCTTGGAAGCTTTGGCCAAATTTTTCCAGAAACTTTTAATTTAATTTCTCAGGGTTAATTTAGACTTTTCCCTTTATTTTTAACTCCAACTATAGGTCGTTTTAGGCCTACTTCAAAAGGGTTTTAACCAAACTTATCCTAGTTTTTCCTCATTCTTTCGCTCAAGTCTTAGAAAGAAAGAATAGAAACAGTTTTCTCTCCCTCAAACCTAGGGATTTCTTCTCCAAAGTTTCAATTTTTTGATTTTCTTCATCCAACTTCCTCTACCAGGTATGCGGATATTCAGTAAGGGTTTAGTTCACCCTTATGCTTAAAACTCCAGTCTTTTCTTCGAATTGCATGGTTTATAAAACTAGATTTCCTACCCAATTATGTGAATTATTACAAAATTTAGCCTTTATGATTTCTACATAATTTATATCCTGTTTTATAAGAATTGTATCATGTTTTCAATGATTTGCATGAGTTTTTACAAGATTTTGAGAAATCAAGAATTTAGCCCTAAATTTGTAGTATTTCTCATGAATTAGTTTTCTTTAGAATTTAATCTAGATTACTAGCATTGAGTTTTAAAGTAGAATTTAGCCAGCTTTTAGTTTACTACAGCTTTCCTGAAAATAGTGATTTCAAACCAGTTAAGTTCTGATGCAGTATTCCGGAACTTCAATTTTAATGAGCTAGCAGAACCAGTTTTGGGAGTAGTACTTAACACCGAGTTGGACTTGGGTTCAGTGTACCCTAAATTCCCAGAACTACGTGCCACTATAGGTTATTTAGACCCTCAGTGGGCCTCAGAATTAGTGATCACGCTAGTCATACCTTTATATCCTGGCAGGTATATTGGGTCCTCTCGATGGGGTACATATATCAAACACCACATTTAGCTCACGTGGTTTATGTTGGTTAACAGACTCTCCCAAATAATTAGACATAGTAGTTGTGTACTAGGCCCTCGATTCAGTTTTACAGTTTTAATTATATTTTACAGATTATTCCTGCATTTCAGATTTTTATGCATGACTATGTTTGGGCCTATGTACTACAGTTCAGCTTATAATTTAAACAACATATTAGCATTTTAGCATGCTTATATATATAGCCAGCTTTGTATATCCCTCATGCTCATTACATTCAAAGTACGGACACATACTCTATGTGTTGCATCCTACTATGATGTAGGTTCAGGTTCTCAGATTCAGCCTCACGACTAGCTTGGTTCAGCGCCATCCCAGCAATGACTTGTGGTGAGTCCTCATCATCTGAGGACAGATTTTTGATACTTTTTCTTAGCTTATTTTCAGTTTTAGTATTTTGGAGTTAACTGGGGGTTTATCCCAGCAACTCATCAGTAGTAGAGGCTTTCATACATAGAGTCACACTTCAGATTTTCAGTTAGTTTATTTATTTCAGACTTATATTTGAACTCAGATATTCTCAGTTAAATTTTAAAGAACTTATATCTTCATTCAGTTTAGCTTCCACTCAATTTAAATTCAAGTGATTACTTAGTATATGCCAGGCTATAGGTTAGCTTGGGGTCACTTGTGACTCTAAGCACCATGTCACATCCAGTATGTAGACTCAGAGCGTTATAAACTTGGTATCAGAGAATAAGGTTTAATATATCCTAGGGTGTCTGAAAGTCACGTTAAGTAGAGTTTTTTCATAGGTGTGAAGCGCGCCACACTTATGATAGAGAGGCTATGAGACATTTTTAGGAAACTCCACTTCTTTCATGTTTCTTATCATGCAATAGAGTTTAACTCTATTTCTTCCTTCTAATTTGTTCATTATGCATTTTAGATCATGCCTCCTCGCAGAACCAATGCATGCCAACGCAAACCCACTGGCTCTGAACCATAAGGTCACCAATGTTGAGTTTAGAAATGCACAGTAGGCACCTGCTCCTGCTAACCAAAAAATGGTGGGATAGGTGCTGCAAGAATTAGGGATTTCATCCGCATAAATCTGCCTGAGTTCTTTGGGTTGAAGGTAGATGAGGACCCGCAAAGGTTTATTGATGAGATCAAGAAGATTCTTGAGGTGATGCAGTTTTCAGGGATTGAAAGTGTTGAGCTAGCATCCTATCAGCTCAAGGACATGGCTCATATTTGGTACACGCATTATAAGGATAGTAGGGGCAGGAATGCAGCTCCTATGACTTGGGACTATTTCGTTGGAGATTTTCTGGATAGGTTCTTCCCAAGGGAGTTGAAGGAACCTAAAGTTGAAGAATTTGTGAATCTAAAAGAGGTCCATGTATATTTATGAGTATGGTTTGAAGTTCACTCAGCTCTCTAGATATTCTCCAGTGATGATAGACGAGCCAAAGGCTCGGATGAGTAAGTATATTTCAGGTATTTCTTACATGGTTATAAAGGAGTGTAAGGCTGATATATTAGTCAGAGATATGGATATCTACCGACTTATGATCAATGCACAATAGATGGAGGAGGAGAAGCTTAAGGAGAGAGAGGGGGAGAACAAGAGAGTTAGAATAGGAAATTTTGACTATTTCCAGCAGAAGTCAGGCGATGGAAATCACTATCAGTCTTAGCAGAGGTATTTAGCTCCAGCACATAGTGCTCCATCTTTTAGACCTTGTCATGATCAGAAGAATAGGGCATCAGGCTCTAAGTCATAAGCCAGTGTTTTAGGTAACCGCACTTTTCCAGCATGTCCTAAGTGTGGTAAGAATCATCCAGGTGAGTGTTTTGCTGTAAAGAGGGGTGTTTTGGGTGTGGTCAGCTTGGCCATAGGTTGAAGGAGTGCCTCTCCACCAGGCAGGGACAGAGAGGCAATCAAGCTCAGCCTACTACTTCAGCAGCCCCAATAGGTCATGCAACTCAACAGGGTACTACTTCTGGTGCAGGTGGCGGTTAGCATTAGAACCACCTTTATGCTATATGATCTCGCCATGATCATAAGAGTTCCCCAGATATGGTCATTGGTATGTTACAAGTCTTTTCTCTTGATGTTTATGCATTACTAGACTCTGGGGCTTCTTTGTCTTTTGTGACCCTATATATTGCATGTAAATTCAGAGTCAGTCTTGAAAAAATCCTAGAGACCTTCCCCTTCTCCACCTTAGTTGGGCAGTCCATCTTAGCCAGAAGGGTATACAGAAATTGCCCAGTCTTATACCTTCATAGAGTCACCTCAACAGACTTAGTAGAGCTATATGACCGATTTTGATGTCATTGTAACACCCCGTAATTCAAACCAGATTTTAAACTTAGATTTTTGAAATTTTCTTAAGTTCTAGGGTCCACGGGCCTAAACCACGAGCCATGGATAGAACAATGGGCCATGGAAAGGCCTCAAGGAATAAACCCTGCAGACCCATCCTCTGATCTAAAACCACGACTAGGATTCACGGGTTGTGGATCAAACCGAGGACCATGGTTTGCTCTCGTGGAATCAGACCTGAGAGTCACCTATTTCCTCTGAAACCATGAGAGGTTTCTATGGTCTGTGGAACTTTCCACGAACTATAGACCTTCCCTATGGAAATCAGACCCGCAACATGTCATCTTGGATAAGAAACCATGACCTCTAATTATGGTCCATTATTCTGTCTATGGACCATAGACTTTGTCCGTGGAACCTGGACCGCGAATTTTTAACACTTTTTTAGATTTAAATCCCTGGGGTATTTTTTTAATTTCACCACTCTTTTAATTCCTAAATTAAGTCATATTAGGCAAAATTAATGGGGTTTTAGTCCCACATAGATAGTTTCTCATTCATTCTCTCAAATCAAGTTTCAAAAGAAAGAAAGAGATTCTCCTCTCAAGCTCCAAGGCCTAGGGTTTCATCTCCAAGTCTCTATCTTCAAATTTATGCTAAGAAAAAATTTGGGTTCAGGTATGTGGGTACTCAATAAGGGATTCATTTTACCCTTATGCCCAAAACATATAATTTTACTTTGATTTCATGAATTTGAGAAATTAGGGTTCTTACCCAATTATGAATTTTTCTATGAAACTGATTTACTTGTATTGAAATATAATCTATAAACCCTTATGCATGATTTTACATGAGATTCTTCAAGTATTTCTAAGAGCCCATGAGTTAGGAATGGTTTTTAGCATGATCTCACTTTATTTCATGATTTAAAGTAAATTAGCATGTTTAGATAACACGACCTCAGTTATTTATGAAATTTTCATGCCTAGTTCTTCAAGCTATGAATTTTAGAAAAGAGTATGTTTTGAACTATGGTTGTGCTACGTTTTTAAGACATATGAATCTATGAATAGCATGACATCTAGATATGTCCATAATCTTTATGAATGATTTTGACATCTAGATATGTCCTCATCTGTTATGAACAGTTTTGACATCTAGATATGTCACACATTATATAAGAGATATATGTATATTTTGGGAATAGTATTTAGTACTAAGTCATACTAGGTTTAGCATACCTTTAAGTCCTAAAACTATGTTGCCACCGTAGGTTGCCCTCTGTGGCTCATTTCAGGATCCTTATGTATATGGTTCTAACCTTGGCCAATTAGGACAACCTTTTTTTGTATAGGGTAGGACACTGGATTCTATATATCTTACATAGTCTATATCGATTATGAAAATCTCCCACAGAAACAGTTGAAGCATATGAATGTATTTGACTCTTTGTTTTAAGATTTCAAACTTACTACTTATGCTTTACGAATATAACTATGTTTTCAGCTTGATATTGCATTGAGTCATTACATTATAGATTTTACTATCATTACATGATTTTAGCTTTAGTTATATTTTAAGCATGTTTTACTACGGATTATGAATATCTCACATGCTAAGTACATTCCATAGTACTGACCACATACCTCTTTGTGTTGCATAATTTCATGATGTAGATTCAGGTGCTCGCTCCTAGACTCGTGGCTAGCCCCAATAGGATTTCTAATAAGAGTTGGTGAGTGCTCATCATTTGAGGGCTAGTTATGATTCTTAGTTAGCTTGATGACTTTTATTTAATACTTAGAGTTAGCTGGAGTCATGTCCCATCAACTCATTATGTCAGATTTAGAGGCTTTTTAAACATAGCTAGACAGTCAGTATTTGATGTTTCCAATTTTGATATTCTTAGACCATGATCTTTATTATGATTTAGCTTGCTCATCACTTCAGTTATGCTTATGCTATGATTGTCCATATTATGTATAAGTCATACTAAGGTCAAGGGTTAGTTTGGGACCACTTGTGGTCCTATGTCCTGTATTACGTCTAGGGGGTAGCCTCAGGGTATGACAAACTTAGTATCAGAGCATCAAGTTTAAGTGTCCTAGGATGTCTGAAAGATGCATTAAGTAGAGTCTCTTTCATGGGTGTGAAGTGCGTCACACTTATGAGGGGGAGGCTATGAGGCATTATAGGAAAACTTTACTTCTTTGATGATTAATATCATGCGATAGAGTTTAACTCTGTTTATCCTCTCTAATCTATTCTTTATCATTTCAGCTCATGTGTGCTCGTGGAGCAAATGCCCATAATGCTAATCCTCAAAAATTCCATCCAGATGTTAACCAAGTGATGACCAATCAAGCTAATCAGCAGGCACCTATTCCTGCTAAACCAAATTGTGGGACACCTACTGCCAGAGTAAGAGACTTTGTCCGTATAAACCCGCCAGAGTTTTTGGGGTCTAAGGTTGGTGAGAATTTGCAGAATTTAATAGATGAGCTGAAGAAGATTTTAGAGGTGATGCAGGTGACTGGTACTGACAGTATTGAGCTAGCTTTCTACAAGCTCAAGGATATGGCTCACATTTGATATACTCAGTGGAAGGATAATAGGGGCAAAAATACATCTCCTGTGACTTGGGACTGCTTTAAGGGAGCATTTCTAGATAGGTTCTTTCCAAGGGAGTTGAGAGAGGCTAAGGCTGAAGAGTTCATAAATTTGAGGCAAGGATCAATGTCTGTCCAAGAGTATGGGCTGAAGTTCACTCAGCTTTCTAGGTATGCTCCTTCTATGATGGTCGAGCCGAAGGCTCAAATAAGTAAGTTTGTTTTTGAGGTGTCCGACTTGGTAAAAAAAGAGTGCAAAACCGCTATGTTATTGGGGAATATGGATATCTCCAGGCTCATGATACATGCTCACCAGATTGAGGAAGATAAAATGAAGGAAGTGGCAAGGGACAATAAGAGGGCTAGGACAGAGGGTTCAGGTTTCAGTCATCAGAGGTTTGGAGGTGCACACCAGGCTTCATTTCAAAAAAGGTCATCAAGACCTGTGCCATCATCATCTAGTGCTCCTACCCAGGGATCTAGACCTAGACATGATCAGGTAGTTAGGACATCAGGCCCTCGTTCTTAGGGGAGTATTACAAAGGGGACTCCATACCCTAGTTACAGTAAGTATGGTAAGAGTCACCTTGGAGAGTGTCGTTATGGATCAGATGGATATTTTGGATGTGGACAAATAGGTCACAGGATTAGGGATTTCCCCTAAGTTAGACAGGGCAGTGGAGATGGCAAGCCTCAAGGTACTACTTCAGCAGCTCCAGCAGGCCATACAGATTAGTAGGGTACCATTTCTAGCACAGGTGGCGGTCAGTAGCAGAATCGTCCCTATGCTATATCATCTTGCCAGGATCATGAGGATTCACCTGACGTAGTCACTAGTATGTTACGAGTTTTCTCCTTCGATGTTTTTGCTTTTTAGACCCATGGTCTTCATTATCTTTTGTGACCCCATATGTTGCTTGTGAGTTTAGAGTCAGTCTGGAACAACTCCTAGAACCCTTCTATGTCTCTACTCTGGTTGGCGAGTTAGTCCTAGCTTAGAGGGTATATAGAGATTGCCCTATCTCAGTCCTTCATAGAGTCACCTCAGTAGACTTAGTGTAATTAGACATGACAGATTTTGACATTATTCTTGGCATGGATTATCTATATGCATGTTATTCCTCAGTTGACTGCAGAACCAAGGTAGTAATCTTTGAGTTTTCTAATGAGCCTGTCTTAGAGTGGTAGGGTAGTCCTCCATCCTCGAAGGGTCGCTTCATGTCTTATCTCAAGGATAGGAAAATAATCTCTAAAGGGTATGTATACCATATAGTTTGGATTATGGATTCTAAGTTTGAAACCCTATCTCTCCAGTCAGTTCCGATAGTAAACTAGTTTCCTGAAGTCTTTACTGAGGATATGCTCAAAGTCCTTCCTGAGCAGGAGATTGACTTTGGGATACACCTTCTCCCGGATATGCAGCCTATATTTATGCCTCCTTACAGAATGGCTCCAGCAGAGCTTAAAGAATTGAAAGAGCAGTTGAAAGACCTTTTATACAAAGGCTTTATCAGACCCAATATCTCTCCATGTGGTGCTCTAATTCTCTTCGTGCATAAGAAGGGTGGTTCTCTCAGAATGTGCATTGACTATCGTCAGTTGAAAAAAAGTAACAATTATGAATAACCCATTCTTAGGGTTGATGACTTGTTCGACCAGCTTCAGGGTGCCATTTACTTCTCTAAAATCGACCTCAAATATGGTTATCATCAGCTCAGAGTTAGAGAGTGTGACATTCTGAAGACAGCCTTCAAAACTCGGTATGGTCACTATGGATTTGATGAATAGGGTATTCAAGCAGTACTTGGATATGTTTGTTATTATCTTTATTGATGACATTCATATCTACTCTCAGAGTTAGGAGAAGTATGCAAACCATTTGAGAGTTGTGCTACAAACTCTCAAGGATCGTCAGTTATTTTTTAAGTTTAATAAGTATGAGTTTTAGTTGCTTTTCTGGGTCATGTTGTTTCTAAAAAAGGCATTCGAGTAGATTTGCAGAAGATAGAGGCAGTAAAGAACTGGTCTAGACCCACTTCCCTGACTGACATTAGGATCTTCTTGGGTTTGGCTGGTTACTACAGCAGGTTTGTAGAAGGGTTTTCATCCATAGCTACCCCGTTGACCAGGTTGACTTAAAAAAAAAGGTTAAGTTTCAATGGTCTAATGAATGTGAAAATAACTTCTAGGAATTAAAGGCTAGGTTGACCATAGCTCCAGTTTTGACTCTACTAGAGGGTTTAGATGGCTTTGTTGTGTATTATGATGTATCTAGAGTCGGCTTAGGTTATCTTTTAATGCAGCATGATACGGTGATTGATTATGCTTTTATATAGCTTAAGATTCATGATAAGAACCATTTGACTCATGATCTTGAGTTAGCAGTAGCGGTTTTTGCTTTGATGATTTGGAGACACTACTTATATGATGTTCATGTTGATATGTTCACTGACCATAATAGCCTTTAGTATGTGTTCACTCAGAAGGAATTTAATCTTCATCAGAGAAAGTGGCTTGAGCTTCTTAAGGACTACGATATAAGTGTGCTTTACCATCCGGGTAAGGCCAATATTGTGATGACCCTTCTGGTCATCTTCGCGTTTACTCATTCATTGTACTATTAGAGCCTTCCTGTAGTGGCCCCAAGTCATTTATGGATTGCTGGGACCGGTAGTTCAGTGCCCTGGCCGTTCGTTTGGTTGTTTTACCCTTTTTCCTGTTTTAGAGCTTTAACTTAGAATATCGTTGACTTTAGTCAACATTCTTAGCTAATGTGCTCGAAAATGAATTCAAATAGTTCTGCTAGCTCTGGAGCGTTGAGTTTGGTCTAGTTGGACCCTTTAGTTGAGGCCTGAGAACCTCCAGTGTGGGTTTGGTATTGCTTTCTCTGTTTTTAGGCCATTTGGAGTTGAAAGTGTAACTTTGGGTGAGTTTCAATGATCGGAGTGTCAGATTCAAAATCCTATGATTCCATCAGCTCTGGAATGATGAGTTTGGGCTAGGAAGGTGGTTGTTTCAGGTTTCGAGTGAGTCGGACTCATTTCGAGCCCTTGAGTTTCGTTTAGCTAGTGTTGACTTGGGTCAACATTTCTCCAAAACAACCTCGTATGGAAGTTTCTTCGATTCTGAGTCCGGAACATCGTTTGCACTCTATTAGCATTATTGGTTTTTGAGTATTGGGTTCCGATTATGCTAAGAATACCCTGGAGAGTTTTCAAAAATTGCAGAAAAATAGTTGCAGGCCAGTCTTCAGCGCCAACGGCGCCCAGGCAGCACGATCGCACTGGCATGTGGCAGGCCTTCAGCCCCGATGGTGCTGGCCTAGCGCCGATGGCACTGGCCATTTTCCAGCAGCTATAAATTGCTGTTATTTCATTTTTCCAGCTTTCTTTCTCAAACTTTCTCACTCTAAAACTCAAATTTCACTCCACCATTTTGCTCTAAACCAATTCTGAACCTTAGGGAATCAATTTCTTGTGGATTTTCCGTGTTTCTTCGTCTCTTGGTAAGCTTCTTCCTCACTTGAATTTTCTTAATTCCTCCACAGTTGTCCTTCATCCAAGCTTGGAATTTCTCGTGTAGTGGCTGCCCCAAAGCTTGTTCATGCTCGTGAGGGTGAAGAATTCTTCGTCTTGGCCTGAATTCCATCCTTGTGGTAAGTAATTCTTGCTTAATTTCCATTTTTATTTTTGAAATTCTCTTCTTTAAACCCCAACTTTTGCGGGCTATTTTGGCGCCCTTCCCTTGGCCACTTGTGCTCAAATTTGGAGCATGCCTTCTTGGCATCATTGGGGTCATTGTGGTTCTTTTCATTTTTGGTGTTGGGTATGGGCCCCGCGGGCCCACTTTTTACCCAGATATTGACCCGGCTATAATTGTAGCAATATGGGTATCGTTAGACTCATTTTAACATTTTATTCATGAATTTGATAGTTTAATTCTCGTTCAGAGCTTCTCGGAGCAGCTCGGCCCCAGATATTATCATTCCCGCAGCTTGTCATCGGACGACAAGTAGGTTACGATCTAAACTCCTAGACTTAGCATATATCGGGTAAAACTATACTAGTTGGCGTCCTTGGGTTGGGTTATTAGGTTGGTACCACAAACCTTGACCGCTTTTCCATAATCTATCCCATTTCTTTCTTTCATTGTGTGTAGTACTCTTATCACTAGATATTATTACCCTTGTAGTCCTGTGAGGCCTTGTTGACTCTGGAACATAGATGGTGGGATCATTGGGAATGTCCATGAGTACCGGTCATAAAAATTATCCTTCTAGGCTGGTTATGCTTGCTGAGTAGCTTAGGGGGGGCTGTGCAGGGCCGATAGGTTGTTGTAAGCTATTAGGCGGCTGTTGTGTGTTGATCATATCATTACCATGCATACAAAGAGATTTTCCCACATTTTACTATGGTTTGGGCTTTGGGCCTACTGAGACTATTTTCTTAAACTTGCATGGCCCCGAGGGACCATTTTCAATGAAATTGGATTTGGAAATAATTTGAATTGATACATGGATCTTCTTGTGGTGAAAGGTAGATTAAAAATATGGTTTTTATCATGATCTTACTACTATTGCTAGATTCGACCGGGTCAGAGTGCTAGCTGAGTTTGCTTACTGACTTGAAATGACTTTAGGCTCGGCCAGGTTAAGCATCTGAGATATTTTACTACTATTTTAGACTCGGTTATGCCCGAGCGACCTTGGAGGGGTTTTTGAGGCATCTTTTCATTGCTTTTGTCCTAGACAAGGTCTAGGCATGCATATTTGAGACTTAGCCACTGGCTTGAACCCGAACTCGATTTCGGAGGACACGTTTTGATTCTGAGTTTTAGTATGGGGTCCGGTACCTCCATGGACCTTGCCGCTATAGTCCTGAGGCTTTGGGATGCGTGTGCCATGGGGAGGGTATATGGTGGAGTAGAGGTATACGGGTTGTGTCCTTCCATGGAACCTACCTGCTGGACCTGATCAGCACCGGATGAGGTACATACAGAGTTCTATTTCACCCTGAGGTTATCATGCATCACATCATTCATTGCTTGAGGTTCTACCCTTGATTGTTGTTTGTTGATTATACGCTTCAATAGTATGGGATGCTGGAGGGTTTCTTTTCACTTATTTGTGTTCCCCGATTGTATGGGCGGCGGGGGGACTGTAGGTAGACTCTTGTTACTCTATTATAGTCATAAGTATGAGATTAGTTACCACAAGGTTGTTAGTTCTGGATTGAGATTGTCATGATTAGCTTGGTTATTGATTTTGTTTCCCGAGCATATCTACCTTTATTCTTCTCTCCCATACTTTATACTTGAGGTTACCGGTATACTGTCCATTTTTAGAACTGATACATATATAATATTTTTGGAAAGGATCCCAGGTGCGTCGTTCTTACTTTCACCCATGTTTGTTGTGTATATGTTCTACTTGCTAGCCTTGTATGTTGCTTTCTGTTGTCTTCCCTCTAGGCTAGTTCTTGTGTACCTTTTCATTAATTTCTGTGACTGTTTACTTCTATTCTGTCTGGTATTGCTCTTTTACCTTATATGTTCCTAGTCGGCCTATGATACCTACTGCGTACCTTATGCTTCATATTTGGTGCTCGCTCTATACTCTGCATCTTTTGGTGCAGATCCTAGTGTGGGCCATTGTCGTTAGAGCACCGGAGACTCGTGCGGGGTATTGTTTTTGGATCATCCAGGCTGAGGGTGAGCTCTTGGCATTCAGATCTTGACTTTAGTTTATTTTTTGTATATTATGCACTCTGTTACTACTTGGAGACAGCTTGTGTATATATATTTCTTTTGAACCCTTGTACTCCTTATGTAGTTTGGGCTTCTATACGCTATGATACCAGGTTTTGGGTTGGTTAGCTTCCTCTTTGTATTTAAATTAATCTTATTATCCAGTTTATTCACTTTGTTCCTTTGCTTCCGCTTATTTATTTGTTCTTCCGCTTAAACTGTTAGAAGGTAGCCCATTACTAACTGTTCTGGGCTACGAGGATTGGTTCGCCTACTGGAGGGTTGTAGGTGCCATCATGACCAAGGAATCAAGTCTTGACAGCGTGGTATCAGAGCTCTAGGTTCACCTGTGTCATCGGTATAGGAGATAGTGTCTAGTAGAGTCCTGCAAATCAGGGTGGAGATTCCCGTACTCAATATTTGAGAGGCTATAATGACATCTTAGGAAGAATTGGACTTTTCTTGTTCCTATCTCATGTGTAGTAACCTTGAAAGTTTCTAAAAATCTCACTTATTCTGGTTCACTCTTCCGCAGATGGTTCGTACGAGATCTTCAGCTTCTGGCAGAGGAGAGCCTTCTGCTACTGCACCTCTAACTCCAGCTAGGGGTCAGGGTGGTTGCAATAGTAGAGGTAGGGGTCGTGGACGCCCAAGAGCAGCGGCACCAGCTAAGGTTGCTAGGGTTGAAGTAGAGCTCGAGTATGACTACGAGATAGAGTTCACTACAGAGCAGCAGCATATGGACCCAGGGGGAGTCCAGGTACCACCAGCTCCAGTACCAGCTCCAGCATCAGTTTCTGTGCCAGCTTCAGCCCCAGCTCAGTCTTTGAATATTCAAGGTTTGCTTGTTCAACTCTTGGGTATAATTGGGGAGTATCCTTTTGAGATAGCCCAGACATCTGCTCAGGGGGCAGCCATAGGTGTTTCAAGTTCAGGAGCATAGGCTGCTACTGCTGCTCCCTGTGTTGAGGTTGTTCCAGTCCCATTGGTTTCCCAACCTCTTGCTCCTCGCCCTACTATGACAAAGATGGAGCAGAAAGACTTGGGTAGGTTTTTGAGATTAGCACCGCCGAGATTTGCTGGTACATTGAGTTAGGACCCACATGATTTCATTACCACCTGTGAGGAGATGTTGCATCATTTGGGGTTATTAGAGACTCACGGGGTTGGTTATACTTCATATCAGCTGGAGGGTCCAGCAAAGTTATGGTGGAGGGCAGAGGTTGTTTGCAAGCCTTCTACACCACCTCCCTTGACCTGGTCCGAGTTCTATGAGGCCTTTATGGCCAAGTTCTTATCACAGAGTGACAGAGAGCGTCGAATGGAGGAGTTCACTAGACTTTCTTAGGATTCTATGACTGTCTTAGAGTATGAGACCCGTTTACATAAGCTCGCTTCATTTGGAGCCATGATTATGCCTAATGAGGCTGACAGAGTCCGTAGATTTGTTTAGGGGTTACGGAGAGAGTTTAGAGAGCCTGCAGAGATATTGGTTGCTAGTGTCGGTCATTCCAGGCTATTGCAGACTATGCCCATATAGTTGAGGATTCACATCGTCAAAACACTGGGGCCAGAGATAAGAGGCCTCAACATCAGGGTGTCTACAGTGGTTCCAGGCATGATGGTAGAGGTTCAGGCCAGAGGCTGGGGATATCAGCCACAGCAGCACCAGGGTCATTCCAGTCGACCGGTTCAGGCTTTGCTTCAGACTTCCAGTAGTACCTAGTTCAAGCAGGGTCAGAGCAGCCATCAGGTCTATAGCGGTCAATCTTCGAGGGGTACAGCTTCGGGGGCATCAGGCCGTGGTGGCCATTCGAGTTCTGCTGGTTCATCCTAACCGAGTAGGTCATCAGGGGCTTGTTACACTTGTGGTGTGGTTGGTCACTTTGCTAGAGATTTCTCTTAGCAGGGTACAGGTCAGCCGGTCGAGCCATTGCGATCAGTTCAGCCTCCAGCTAGAGGGGGTGGTAGTTAGGTTAGGGGTGGTGCCCAGCATGGCAGAGCAGGTGGTAGGGATAGCGGTCAGGCAGGTGAAGGTCGTTGTCAGTTCTATGCGATCCCTAAAAGACTAGAGGCAGAGGCCTCGAATGCCGTGATCACAGGTACGATTTATGTATGTCGTCAGCCAACTTATGCTTTATTTGATCCTGGATCCACTTGTTCATATATATCTACCTACTTTCTGCCTTATTTGGGGTTGGCTAGTGAGCCATTATCTGTTGTTGTTTCTGTTTCGACCCTAGTAGGAGATTCTTTATTAGTGGATCGGATTGTGAGATCTTGTGTGATATATGTTGGTTATTTGGAGAGTTGGGCTAACTTGATGATACTTGATATGTTAGACTTTGATGTGATACTTGACATGGACTGGTTATCCCCTCACCGTGTGGTTTTGGATTATTATGCCAAAATCGTTACTATAGTTATGCCCGGTGTATCCCCAATTGCGTGGCAGGGTTCTGTTATCCATGCACCGTCTGGGATCATGTCTTGCCTGCAAGCTAGGAAGTTGATTTCTCGTGGGTGTTTAGCTTATTTAGAATATGCCTGAGATGCTAGTGCTGACCCTTCATCTCCTGAGTTTGTTCCTGTGGTTAGAGACTTCCTAGATGTGTTTCCTACCGGCCTGCCAGGCCTTCCACCTAAGAGAGATATTGATTTTGCCATTGAGTTAGAGCCGGGCACCAGGCCTATTTCTATTCCTCCCTACCATATGGCTCCTGCTGAGTTGAAAGAGCTTAAGGAGCAGGTCCAGTGTGTCTCTTTGGGGTGCTCCTGTCCTCTTCGTGAAGAAGAAGGATGGGTCGATGTGGATGTGTATTGACTATCGGTAGTTGAATAAAGTTATAGTGAAGAATAGGTATCTGATGTCGAGGATTGATGACTTATTTGATCAGCTCCAGGGTTTAGTCGTAATTTCAAAGATTGATTTGAGGTCCGGCTATCATCAATTGAGGATTAGGGTGGAGGACATCCCTAAGATAGCATTCAGGACACGTTATGGCCATTATGAGTTCCTGGTGATGTCTTTTGGGTTGACTAATGCCCTCGCAGCATTTATAGATTTGATGCATAAAGTGCTTAGCCAATACTTGGATATATTCGTGATAGTCTTCATTGATGATATTCTGATATACTCGAGGAGTAGGGACGAGCATGAGCAGCATTTGAGGACTATACTTCACACTTTGAGAGATCATCGGCTTTATGCCAAGTTCTCAAAGTGTGAGTTTTGGCTTGAGTCAGTTGTATTCCTAAGACACGTGGTGTCTAAGGATTGGATTAGAGTTTATCTGGGTAAGATTTCTGTGGTTCGTGATTTGCCTAGACCTATTACTCCTACTGAGGTCCATAGCTTTGTTGGGTTAGCCGAGTACTACAAATGGTTCATAGAGGGATTTTCTTCCATAGCAGCACCTTTGACTATGCTGACTAGGAAGGATGTCCCATTCCAGTGGTCGGATCAGTGCGAGGATAGCTTCCAGAGGCTTAAGGCCTTATTGACTTAAGCTCCAGTTCTGACTTTGCCGGTTGAGGGTCAGAGTTTCTCCATGTATTGTGATGTTTCAGGGTCAAGTCTTGGTTGTGTGTTGATGCAGCAGGGTCGAGTGATAGCATATGCGTCGAGACAGCTAAAGGTTCATGAGCCCAACTACCCCACTCATGACTTGGAGTTGGCAGCAGTAGTCTTCGCGCTCAAGATCTAGAGGCACTACTTATATGGAGTTCATTATGAGATATTCACCGATCAATGTAGTCTTCAGTACATCATGAGTCAGTAGGAGCTGAACTCAAGGTAGAGGAGATGGATTAAGCTACTGAAGGACTACGATTTCACTATTTTATACCATCTGGGCAAGGCAAATGTGGTAGCAGATGCCTTGAGTCAGAAGGCGATGAGTATGGGCAGCCTAGCTTCACTTTCAGTTTCTGAGCGTCCGTTGGCCTTAGACATCCAGTCCTTGGCTAACCGATTGGTTAAGCTTGACTTATCGGATCCCAGTAGAGTTCTTGCCAGTGTTGAGGTTCATTGCACTCTAGTTGATCAGATTCAGAGCCGATAGTTTGAGTATTAGGGTTTGTGTGACCTTTGTGATCAGGTAGTTTGGGGTGAGGCCAGCCGGGCTATTTTGGGTTCTGCTGGTATTCTGAGATTCAATGGTTTACTTTGTGTTCTGATGGTTGGTGACTTGATTCAGTTGATACTCCATGAGGCACATTATTCTGGATACTTTATTCACCCTAGCTCAGTGAAGATGTATAGAGATTTGAGACAGCTTTACTGGTGGTGTCGTATGATGTGGGACGTAGCAGAGTTTGTATCTCGGTGCTTGAACTGTCAGCAGGTGAAGTTCAAGAACATGAGATCGGGTGGTTTGATGCAGTGACTTCCCATTCCTGAGTGGAACTGGGAAGGTATTACTATGGACTTTGTTCTGGGTTTACCTCGTACTCTCATGGGTTTGACTCTATTTGGGTAAGTGTTGATAGGTTGACTAAGTCAGCACACTTCTTGCCGATTCAGACTTTCTACGGTGTTGAGAGGCTAGCTCAGATCTACATTCGTAAGATTGTTCAGTTGCATGAGGTCCCAGCTTCTATCATATCTTAGTTCTGGAGAGCTATACAGAAAGATTTGGGTACGGAGGTTCAGCTTAGTACCGCTTTCCACCTTCAAACAGATGGTCAGTCCAAGAGGACTATTCAGGTCCTGGAGGACATGTTACAGGCTTGTGTACTTGACTTTGGGGGTTCATGGAATCAGTTTGTTCCTTTGGCCAAGTTTGCTTATAATAATAGCTTCCATTCGAGCATCGGTATGGCACCTTTTGAGGCATTGTATAGTAGGCATTGCAGATCGCCGATTGGTTGGTTTGATAGGTTAGAGTCCAGACCGTATAGTGCAGATTTGCTTAGAGATTCCTTGGATCGAGTTTGTTTGATTCAGGACAGGCTTAGAGAAGCCCAGAGTAGGCAGAAGAGCTACGCTGATCGTAGACTTCATGCCTTGAAGTTCAGCGTTGGTGACTTGGTCTTCCGCTAAGTATCACCCTAAAGGGCATGATGAGATTTGGTCGGCGGGGCAAGCTTAGCCCCAGGTTTATTGGGCCATTTGAGATTCTAAAAAGGATTGGTAGTGTTGCCTATATGTTGGCTTTGCCTCTGATGTTTTCGGCCGTTCACCTAGTTTTTCATTACTCGATGTTGCGCCGATATATGCCAAATGAGTCACATATGTTGCATTGGGATTCGGTTCAGTTAGACGAGAATTTGTCATTTGTTGAGAAGCCGATAGCTATTCTGGCAAGAGATATCAGGAGATTGAGATCTAGGGAGATTCCGGTTGTGAAGGTTCAGTGGAGACATCGTCCAGTCGAGGAGGCTACTTGGGAGACCGAGAGTGAGTTGCATTCTCAGTATTCGCAGTTGTTCGAGCCTTCAGGTACTCCCTTCTTCTTGACTTTCGGGGATGAAAGTCTTTTTAGTAGTGGATGTTGTGATAACCCTTTCGGTCATCTTTGCGTTTATGTATTCATTATACTGTTAGAGCCTGTCTGTAGCGGCCCTAAGTCATTTATAGCTTGCTAGGACCGGTAGTTCGGTGCCCTGGCCATTGTTTGGTTGTTTTGCCATTTTTCCATTTTTAGAGCTCTAACTTAGAATATCATTGACTTTAGTCAACATTCTTAGCTAACGTGCTCGAAATTAAATTTTGATAGTTTTGTTAGCTCCGGAGCATTGAGTTTTGTCTAGTTGGACCTTTAATTGAGGCCTGAGAACCTTCGGTGTGGGTTTGGTATTGCTTTCTCTGTTTTTAGGCCATTTGGAGTTGAAAGTGTAACTTTGGGTGACTTTCGATGATCGGAGTGTCGGATTCAAAATCCGAAGATTCCATTAGCTCTGAAATGTTGAGTTTAGGCTAGGAAGGTGGTTGGTTTGGGTTCGGGGTGAGCCAGACTCATTTCGAGCCCCTGAGTTCCTTTTAGCTAATGTTGACTTGGGTCAACATTTCTTCGAAACGACCTCGTATGGAAGTTTCGTCGATTCTATTGAGTCCGGAACGTCATTTGCACTCTATTAGAATTATAGGTTTTTGAGTATCGGGTTCCGATTGTGCCCATAATTTCCTGGAGAGTTTTCAAAAATTGCAAAAAAATAGTTGCAGGCGAGCCTTCAGTGCCAACGGTGCCCAGGCAGCGCGATTGTGCTGGCCTATGGCAGGCCTTCAACGTCGATGGCGCTGGCAATTTTCCAGTAGCAATAAATTGTTGTTATTTCATTTTTCCAGCTTTCTTTCTCAAACTTTCTCACTCTAAAACTCAAATTTCTCTCCACTATTATGCTCTAAACCAATTCTGAACCTTAGGGAATCAATTGCTTGTGGATTTTCCGTGTTTCTTCGTCTCTTGGTAAGATTCTTCCTCACTTGAATTTTCATAATTCCTCCAATGTTTTCCTTCTTCCAAGCTTGGAATTTCTCGTGTAGTGGCTTCCCCAAAGCTTGTGCATACTCGTGAGGGTAAAGAATTCTTTGTCTTGGCCTGAATTCCATCCTTGTGGTAAGTAATTCTTGCATAATTTCCGTTTTTATTTTCGAAATTCTATTTTTTAAACCCCAACTTTTATGGGCTATTTTGGCACCCTTCCCTTGTCCACTTGTGCTCAAATTTGAAGCATGCCTTCTTGGCATCGTTGGGGTTATTGTGGTTCTTTTCATTTTTGGTTTCAGGTATGGGCCCCACGGGCCTGCTTTTGACTCGGATATCGACCCGGCTATAATTATAGCAATATAGGCATCATTAGACTCATTTTAACATTTTATTCATTAATTTGATAGTTTAATTCTCGTTTGGAGCCTATCGAAGCAGCTTGTCCTCGGATATCTTTGTTCTCGCAGCTTGTCATCGGACGACAGGTAGGTTATGGTCTAAGCTCCTAGACTTAGCATATATCGATTAAAACTGTACTAGTTGGCGTCCTTGGGTTGGGTTATTAGGTTGGTACCACAGACCTTGACCGCTTTTCCATGATCCATCCCATTTCTTTCCTTCATTATGTGTAGTACTCTTATTACTTGATATTATTACCCTTGTGATCCTATGAGGCCTTGTTGACTCTGGAACATAGATGGTGGGATCATTGGGAATGTCCGCGAGTCCCGGACATAGAAATTATCCTTCTAGGCTGGTTATGCTTGCTGAGTAGCTTAGGGGGGCTGTGCAGGGCCGATAGGTTATTGTGAGTTGCTGGGCGGTTGTTGTGTGTTAATCATATCATTTCCATGCATACAAAGAGATTTTCCCACATTTTACTATGGTTTGGGATTCGAGCCTACTGGGACTGTTTTCTTAAACTTGCTTGGCCCCGGGAGCCCGTTTTCAATGAAATTGGATTTGGAAATGATTTGACTTGATATGTGGATCTTTTGGTGGTAAAAGGTAGATAAAAAATATGGTTTTTATCATGATCTTACTACTATTGCTAGACTCGACCAGGTCAGAGTGTTAGCTGAGTTTTCTTACTGACTTTAAATGACTTTAGGCTCCGCCGTGTCGAGCATCTGAGATATTTTACTACTGTTTTAGACCCAGTTATGCCCGGGCGCCCTTGGAGGGGTTTTTGAGGCATATTTTTACTGCTTTAGTCCTATACAGGGTCTAGGCATACATATTTGAGACTTAGCCACTACTTAAACCCATACTCGATTCTGAGTTTTAGTATGGGGTCCGGGACCTCCATGGACCTTGTCGCTTAGGAACTGAGGCTTTGGGCTGTGTCTGTGCAGGGGGGAGGGTATATAGTGGAGTAGAGGTATACAAGTTGTGTCCTTCAATGAAACCTACTTACTTGGCCCGATCGGCACCAGAGGAGGTACATACAGAGTTCTATTTCACCCTGAGGTTATCATGCATCACATCATTCATTGCTTGAGGTTCCACCCTTGTTTGCTGTTTGATGATTATACGCTCCAGTAGTATGGGACGTCGGAGGGTTTGTTTTCACCTGTTTGCGTTCTCCGATTGTATGGGCAGCCGGGGGACTGTAGGTAGACTCTTGTTACTTTATTACACTTATAAGTATGAGATTGGTTACCGTAAGGTTGTTAGTTCTGGATTGAGATTGTCATGATTAGCTTGGTTATTGATTTTGTTTCCAGAGCATGTCTACCTTTATTCTTCTCTCCCATACTTTATACTTGAGGTTACCGGTATACTGTCAATTTTTAGAACTGATGCATATATACTATTTTTGGCAAGGATCCCAGGTGCGTCGTTCTTACTTTCACCCATGCCTGTTGTGTATATGTTCTACTTGCTAGCCTTGTATGTTGCTTTCTGTTGTCTTCCCTCTAGGCTAGTTCTTGTGTACCTTTTCATTGATTTCTGTGACTTTTTACTTCTATTTTGTCTGCTATTGCTCTTTTACCTTATATATGCCCAGTTGGCCTATGATACCTACTAGGTACCTTATGCTTCACATTTGGTGCTCACTCTACACTCTGCATCTTCTGGTGCAGATCCTAGTGTGGGCCATTGTCGTTAGAGCATCGGAGACTCGTGCAGGGTGCTATTTTTGGATCATCTAGGATGAGGGTGAGCTCTTGGCATTCAGAGATTGACTTTAGTTTATCTTTTGTATATTTTGCACTCTGTTACTATTCGGAGACAACTTGTGTATATATATTGCTTTTAGACCCTTGTACTCCTTATATAGTTCGGGCTTCTATATGCTATGATACCAGGTTTTGGGTTTGGTTTAGCTTCCGCTTTGTATTTATATTACTCCTGATATCCAATTTATTCACCTTATTCCCTTGCTTCCGCTTATTTATTTATTCTTCCGCTTAAACTGTTAGAAGATAGCCTATTACTAATCATTCCGGGCTACGGGGATTGGTTTACCTACTGGGGGGTTATAGGTGCCATCATGACCGAGAAATTGGGTCATGACAAATATAGTGGTGGATGCATTTAGTAGGTTCTCCATGGGTAGTGTGTCTCAGGTTGAGGAAGGAAAGAAGGAATTGGCTAAGGATGTTCATAGGCTTGCTCGATTAGGGGTTTGCCTTATAGATTCAGCGGATGGTGGTATTACTGTTCAAAATAGGTCTAAGTCCTCTTTAGTAGTTGAGGTGAAGGAGAAACAAGACAGTGATCCTATCTTGCATCAGTTGAAGGATACGGTCCATCGGCAGAGATTAGAGGTATTCTCCAAGAGGGAGATGGTGTACTTTGATATCAGGGTCATTTGTGTGTTCCTGGTATAGATGGGTTGAGACAAAAGATTTTGATAGAGGATCATAGCTTTAGGTATTCTATTCACCCCAGTGCCACCAAGATGTACCGTGACCTACGAGAACTTTATTGGTCGAATGGCATAAAGAGGTTATTGTAGATTTTATGGCTAAGTGTCCCAACTGTCAGCAAGTGAAGGTAGAACATCAGCAACCGAGTGGTATGACTCAGAATATTAATCTTCCTACTTGGAAATGGGAAGTTAATAATATGGATTTCATTATAGGCTTACCTCGTACTCGCAGATAGCATAATTCTATTTGGGTGATTGTAGACAAGATAACTAAGTCAGCCACTTTATGGGCAGCGGTGTAGATTACCTATTAGTTGGTTTAAGATAGGTGAGGAAGACTTGATAGGCCTAGATTCAGTTCATGAGACTATGGAGAAAGTTCAACTTATTAGGGAGAGGTTGAAAACTGCTTAAAGTCGACATAAATCCTATGCAGATGTGAGAAAAAGATACTTAGAGTTTGATGTGGATGATTGGGTGTTTTAGAAAGTGCCACCCATGAAGAGTGTGATGAGATTTGGTAAGAAGGGGAAGCTAAGTCCCTGATATGTGGGTCCTTATAGGATTTTGAGGGGAGTTGGTAGTGTGGCTTATGCATTAAAGTTGCCAGTCAAGTTAGCAGCGGTTCATCTAGTCTTCTATGTTTCTTTGTTGAAAAAGTATGTTGGTCATCTGGCATCAGTTGTGCCATTAGAGAATGTGAGTGTGATGGATAGTCTCACCAATGAAGAAGTCCCAATTGAGATCGTTGATCATCAAATTCAAAGGTTAATAAATAAGGAAGTCACTTCAGTGAAGGTTCTTGGGAGGAACCAGTCAGTTGAGGGAGCTACTTGGGAAGCAGAAGCAACCATGAAGACCAAGTACCCTCGTCTTTTTTTCATCTGGCTCAGTTTCAGCTTGAGGTAATAGTTTCCTCCTTAGTATGTCCCTTCAATTCTATTCCTCCAGCTTTTCTCCTGATCCTAGCAAACATTCATGTCTTACGAATTCAGTTCAATCATGTTTCAAGTTAAAACTCAGTCGTTGCGCCTGTACTTCAGTTTTTATGTTCTATTGGTTGGGATTGTAGGTCTTTTCCTCTAAACTTAGCTTACTTAGTATTCATTCGAGGATTAATGACCTAAGGGGAAGATATTATAACACCTTAGAATTTAAACCAACTTTTAAACTTAGATTTCTAAAATTTTCTAAAGTTCTAGGGACTACGGGCCCAAACCACGAGCTGTGGATGGAACCACGGGCCATGGAAAGGCCTCATGGAATGAACTCTGTAGACCTATCCTCTGATCTAAAACCATGATAGGGATTCACGGGTCATAGATCAAACCATGAGCCATGGTTTGCCCTCGTGGAATCTGACCTGAGGGTCACCTATTTTCTCTGAAACCACGAGAGCCTCTACAGTCTGTGGAACTCTCCAAAAGCCATATACCTTGCCCATGGAAATAAAAACCACAACATGTAATCTTTGCCAAGAAACCACAACCTCCAATTATGATCCGTGGTTCTGTCTATGGGCCGTAGACTTTTTCTATGGAACCTACTGAGAATTTTTAACAGTTTTTCAGATTAAAATCCTTGGGGTATTTTTGTAATTTTCCCACTCTTTTAACTCCTAAGTTAAGTCATTTTAGGTAAAATTAAAGGGGTTTTAGTCCCACTTAGTTAGTTCTTCATTTATTCTCTCAAATTAAGTTATAAAAGGAAGAAAGGGATTCTCCTCTCAAGCTCCAAAGCCTAGGGATTTATCTCCAAGTCTCTATCTTCAAATTCTTGCTAAGAAAAACTTTGGGTTCAAGTATGTGAGTATTCAATAAGGGATTACTTTCACCCTTATTCCCAAAACCTATAATTTTACTTTGATTTCATGAATTTGAGAAATTAGGGTCCTTACCCAATTATAAATTTTTCTATGAAACTGATTTACTTGTATTGAAATATACTCTCTAAACCCTTATGCATGATTTTTCATGAAATTCTACAAGTATTTCTAAGAGATCATAAGTTGGTAATAGTTTTTAGCATGATCTCACTTTATTTCATGATTTCAAATAAATTAGCATTTTTAGATAGCATGACCTCAGTTATATATGAAATTTGTTTGCCAGTTCTTCAAGCTATGAATTTAGGAAAGAGTATGTTTTGAACTATGGTTGTGCTACATTTTTAAGACTTATGAATCTACGAATAGCATGACATCTAGATATGTCCATAAGCTTTAAAATGATTTTGACATCTAGATATGTCCTCATCAGTTATGAACAGTTTTGACATCTAGATATGTCACATATTTATATGAGCTATATGTATGTTTTAGGAGTATTATTTAGTACCGAGTCAGACTGGGTTTAGCATACCCTTAAGTCCTAGAACTATGTTGCCATCATAAGTTGCCCTCTGTGGCTCACTTCAGGATCCTTATGTATATGGTTCTAACCTTGGCCGATTAGGACAACCTTTTTCAGTGTAGGGTAGCACACTGGATTTCATGTAGCTCACATGGTCTATGTTGGTTATGAGAATCTCCCACAAAAATAGTTGAAGCCTATGACTTTATTTGACTCTTTGTTTTCAGATTTTAGACCTACTACTTATGCTTTACGAACATAACTATGTTTCAGGTTTGATATTGCATTGAGTCATTACATTAAAGATTTTACTATCATTACATGATTTAAGCTTTAATTATGTTTTAAGCATGTTTTACTATTTATTATGCATATCTCACATGCTTAGTACATTCCATAGTACTGACTGCATACCTCTTTGTGATGCATTATTTCATGATGTAGATTCAGGTGCTCACTCCTAGACTCATGGTTAGCCCCAGCAGAATTTCTAATCAGAGTTGTTGAGTCCTCATCATTCGAGGGCTAGTTATGATTCTTAGTTAGCTTGATGACTTTGATTCAGTACTTAGAGTTAGTTGGGGTCTTGTCCCAGCAACTCATTATGTCAGATTTAGAGGCTTTTCAGATATAGCTAGATAGTCAGTATTTGATGTTTCAGATTTTGATATTCTTAGACCATGATCTTTATTATGATTTAGCTTGCTCATCACTTCTGTTATTCTTCCGCTATGATTGTCCATGTTATGTTTAATTCATGCAAAGGCCCAGGGTTAGTTTGGGACCACTTATGGTCCTAGGTCTCGTGTTATGTCCAGGGGGTAGCCTCGGGGTGTGACAGACATCCTTGGCATAGATTGGCTACAAACCTACTATGCTCGACTGTAGAACCAGTGTCGTAAGATTTTAGTTTCCAGATGAGCCTGTCTTAGAATGGCAGGGTAGTCCTCTAATGTCAAAGGATCGTTTCATATCTTACCTAAAAGCTAGAAAGATGATCTCAAAAGGATACATCTACCATATAGTTCAGGTTATGGATTCCAAGTATGAAACTCTATCTCTCTAGTATTCAGTGAGTTCCAGAAGTGTTTCTTGAGGATTTGCCAATAGTCCCTCTTGAATGGAAGATCAACTTTGGGATAGACCTTCTTCCAAATACGTAGCCCATATCCATTCCTCCTTATACAATGGCTCCAGTTGAGATTAAGGAGTTGAAAGATCATCTCAAAGACCACCTAGATAGAGGTTTCATCAGACCTAACATCTCTCTATAGGGTTTCCAGTCCTCTTCGTGCATAAAAAAGATGGTTGGCTCAGAATGTGCATCGACTATCGTCAATTGAATAAGGTCACAACAAAGAATAAGTATCCCATCCCAAGGATTGATGCCTTGTTCGACCAGCTTCAGGATTCCAGCTACTTCTCTAAGATTGACCTCAGATTTGGTTATCATCAGCTCAGAGTTAGAAAATGTGACATTCTGAAGACAGCCTTCAGAACTCAGTATGGTCACTACAAATTTGTAGTTATGTCTTTTGGACTAACGAATGCTCCTGCAACTTTTATGGACTTAATGAACATGGTGTTTAAGCAGTATTTGGATATGTTCATCATTGTATTTATTGATAGAATCCTCATTTATTGTCGAAGTAAAAAGGAGCATGCAAACCATTTGAGGGTTGTGCTACGAACTCTCAAGATATACAACTATTCGCCAAGTTCAGTAAGTGTGAATTTTTGCTCCAGTCAGTTACTTTTCTGGGTCATGTGGTGTCTAAAGAGGGCATTTGAGTAGATTCGCAGAAGATAGATGTAGTAATTAACTGGCCTAGACCCACTTCTCTTACAGATATTAGGAGTTTTTTGGGGTTTAGCCAGTTATGCAAGAGATTTGTTGAGGGGTTTTCATCCATATTTGCCCCATTGACTAGGTTGACTCAGAAAAAGGTTATGTTCCAGTGTCAAATGAGTGTGAGAAGAACTTTCAGGAATTGAAAACTAGGTTGACCACAGCTCCAGTTTTGAATCTACCAGAGGGTTTAGATGGTTTTGTTGAATATTGTAATGCATCCAGAGTTGGCCTGAGTTGTGTTTTGATGTAGCATGGTAAGGTTATTTCCTATGCCTCTAGATAGCTTAAGATTTATGAGAAGAACTACCCGACTCATGACCTTGAGGTTACATCAGTTGTTTTTGTGTTGAATATTTGGAGCAACTATTTATAAAGTGTCCATGTGGATATGTTTACTGACCATAAGAGTCTCCAGTATGTGTTCACTTAGAAGGAGTTAAATCTTTGTCAGAAGATATGGCTAGAGCTTCTCAAGGACTATGATATGAGTGTACTTTACCATCCGGGTAAGGCCAATGTGGTAGCTGATGCACTTTGCAGGTTGTCCATGGGAAGTGTGTCACATGTTGAGAAAGAAAACAAGGAGTTGGCCAAGGATGTTCATAGGCGTGCTTGTTTGGGGGTTCGCCTCACAGATTCGTCAGAAGGTGGTATCATCATTCAGAATGGGTCAGAATCCTCTTTAGTGGTTGAGGTGAAGGAGAAGCAAGATAGTGAGCCTATTTTGCATCAGTTGAAAGGTGCAGTCCATCAGTAGAGAGTAGAGGTTTTCTCCCAAGGGTGAGATGGGGTGCTTCATTATCAGGGTTGGTTATGCATCTCTAATGAGGATGAGTTGAGACAACAGATTTTGACAAAGGCTCACAGCTCCAGATATTCCATCCATCCTGGTGCCACTAAGATGTACCGTGACCTACATGAAGTCTATTGGTGGAATGGCATGAAGAGGGACATTATAGACTCTGTGGCTAAGTGTCCCAACTGTCAGCAAATGAAGGTAGAGCATCAGCGACCGGGTGGTATGACTCAGGATATTGGCATTCCTACTTGAAAGTGGGAAATGATCAATATGGATTTCATTATAGGCTTACCTCGTACTCGCAGATATCATGACTCTATTTGGGTGGTTGTAGATAGGATGACTAAGTTAGCCACTTCTTAGCTGTCAAGACTACTGATTCAGCAGAGGATTATACCAGACTCTACATTCATGAGATAGTCAGATTGCATGGGATTCCCTTATCCATCATCTCAGATAGGAGTACTCAGTTTACTTCCAAATTTTGTAAATCTTTCCAGAAAGATCTTGGTACTCAGGTGAACCTCAGCACAACATTTTACCCTCAGACAGATGGCCAGGCAAAGCTTACCATTCAAATCTTAGAGGATACGTTAAAATCTTACATGATTTATTTCAAGGGTAATTGGGATGAGCATTTACCTCTTATAGAGTTCGCCTACAATAACAACTTCCATTCTAGAATTCAGATGGATCTATATGAGACACTTTATGTGTGGAGATGTAGATAACCTAAAGGTTGGTTTGAGGTAGGTAAAGCAACATTAATAGGGCCGGATTTGGTTCATGAGACCATGGAGAAAGTTCAACTCATTCGGGAGAGGTTGAAGGTTGCTCAGATTCGCAAGAAATCTTATGCAGATGTGAGGAGAAGGGACTTAGAGTTTGAGGTTAATGATTAGGTGTTTCTGAAGGTTTCACCCATTAAGGGTGTAATGAGGTTTGGTAAGAAAGGGAAGCTTAGTCCCTGCTACGTTGGTCCCTACAGGATTCTGAGGAAAGTTGGCAAGGTGGCTTATGAGTTAGAGTTGCACATATACTTAGCATGAATGCACCCAGTCTTTCATATATCCTTGTTGAAGAAGTGCATTGATGATCCAGCCTTAGTTATGCCATTAGAAAGTGTGGGTGTGAAAGACAGTCTCTCTTATGAAGAGGTCCCAGTTTAGATTCTTGATCGTCAGGTTTATAAATTGAGGAATAAGGAAGTAACTTTGGTGAAAGTCCTTTGGAGGAACCAGTCAGTTGAGGGAGCTACTTGGGAAGCAGAAGAGGTCATGATAACCAAGTACCCTCACCTCTTTCCTTATGATTCAGATCCAGCTTCAGGTAATAGTTCCTCTCAAGTTTTATCGGTTTCCTTGTTAGTATTTCACTTAGTTTCGTGTTGCCTCAACTATTCTTGCATTAATTTTCAGCATGCTTTCATGTTCTTAGAAATCAGACCTATTAGAAACCAACTTTTAGATTCAGTTGGTAGGGATTGCATCTCTTTTCCTCCAAACTCAGCTTGTTCAGTCTTCATTAGAAAATGAATGATCCCAAGGGGGAGTTATTGTAACACCCCAGAAATTCTAAGCTAAGAACCAGGCAAAAAATCCTAAGTCCAGAACTCAGAATAGTGTCCATGGATCAAGTCCATGAGCCATGAGCCGTGGACAGGCCTCATGGAAATATCCCTACAAGATGGCCTCTGGGCATGAAACCATGAGAGATTTCCACGGGCCGTGGAAGGTTCCACGAGTTGTGGAAGGTTCCACGAGCTATGGTTTTCCCTCGTGGAAATCAGACCTGAGGGTCCTCATTCTTCCAGGAGCCACGAGCAGGTTTCATGAGTTGTTGAAGGTTCCACAGGCCATGAACCTCACCCATGGAAATCAGACCTGCGATATGAAATTTTGCCAGGAAACCACGAGTTACGGCTCAGTCCACGGGCCTTGGTTGGTGCCCGTGGAAGCCTAGGTCAAATTTTTCTAGCAACTTTTAATTTAATTCCTCAGGGTGAATTTAGACTTTTCCCCTTATTATTAACTCCGACTACAGGTATTTTTAGGCCTACTTTAAAAGGGTTTTAATCAAACTTAGCCTAGTTTTTCCTCATTCTTTTGCTCAAGTCTTAGAAAGAAAGAACATAAGCAGTTTTCTCTCCATCAAACCTAGGGCTTTCTTCTCCAAATCTCAAACTTCAAATTTTCTTCAAGAATCTTCTTTTACCAGGTACATGGGTATTCAGTAAGGGTTTAGTTCACCCTTATGCTCAAAACTCCAGTCTTTTCTTTGAAATACATAGTTTATAAAACTAGCGTTCCTATCCAATTATGGGAATTATTATAGAATTTAGCCTTTATGATTTCTACATGATTTATATCCTATTTTGTAAGAATTGTATCATGGTTTCAATGATTTGCATGAGTTTTTACAAGGTTTTGAGAAATCAAGAATTTAGCCTTAAATTGTAGTATTTTCTCATGAATTAGTTTTCTTTAGAATTTAACCTAGATTACTAACATTGAGTTTTAAAGCAAAATTTATCTAGCTTTCAGTTTACTACAGCTTTCCAGAAAATAGTGATTTCAGACTAGTTAAGTTCTGACGCAGTATTTCAGTTTTAATGAGCTAGCAGAACCAGTTTTTGGAGAAGTATTTAACACCGAGTTGGACTAAGGTTCAATGTACCCTAATTTCCCAGAACTATGTGTCACCATAGGTTATTTATCCCCTCAATGTGTCTCAAAATTAGTCATCACGCTAGTCATACCTTTATACCCTGGCAAGGTATATTGGGTCTTCTCAATGGGATGTATACATTGGACTCCACATTTAGCTCATGTGGTTTATGTTGGTTAAGAGACTCTCCCACAGAATTAGACTCAATAGTTGTGTACTAGGCCCTCAATTTATTTTTAGAGTTTTGATTATATTTTTTGAATTATTCCTGCATTCAGATTTGCATGCATGACTATGTTTGGGCCTATGTACTACAGTTCAGCTTACAGTTCAAACAACATATCAGTATTTTAGCATGCTTATATATATAGCCAGCTTTGCATATCCCTCATGCTCAGTATATTTAAAGTACTGATGCATACTTTATGTGTTGCATCCTATTATGATACAAGTTCAGGTTCTCAGATTCAGCCTCGCGATTAGCTTGGTTCAGCGCCATCTCAACGATGACTTATGGTGAGTCCTCATCATCCGAGGACAGATTTTTGATACTTTTCCTTAGATTATTTTTCAGTTTCAGAATTTTGGAGTTAGCTAGGGGTTTGTCCTAGCAACTCATTAGTAGTAGAGGCTTTCAGACATAGAGTCAGACTTCAGCTTTTCTGTTAGTTCATTTATTTCAGACTTATATTTGAACTCAAATATTCTCAGTTAAATTTTAAAGAACTTATATCTTCATTTAGTTTGGCTTTCGCTCAATTTAAATTCAAGTGATTGCTTAGTATATGCCAGCCCATGGATTAGCTTGGGGTCACTTATGACTCTAAGCACCGTGTCGCATCCAGGGTGTAGACTCAGGGCATGACAGTGAGTTTTGGTTAAAATCTATGGCGTTCCTAATCCACATAGTCTCCATCAAAGGTATTGAAGTTGATCCCCTGAAAAATAAAGGCGATGAAAATTTGGCCCAGACCCATAACCCCAATGGATATCAAGAGTTTCTTGGGTTTAGCCGGCTACTACAGAAGGTTTGTCAAGGGGTTTTCAACCATTGTTGCTCCATTAACTAGGTTAACCCAGAAAAAGCAAAGTTTCAATGGTTCAAAGCTTGTGAGTAAAATTTTCAGGAATTGAAGACTGATTTGACTACGACTCTAATATTGACCCTACCAGAAGGTACATAGGGATTTGTTGTGTATTGTGATGTATCCAGGGTGGGCATTGATTGTGTGTTGATGCAGAATAGTAAGGTGATAGCTTACACTTCCAAACATCTTAAGGTTCATGAGAAGAATTACCTAACTCATGACCTTGAGTTGGCAGCTGTAGTGTTTGCATTGAAGATTTGGCGTCATTACCTCTATGGGGTGCATGTTGATGTGTTTATGGATCACATGAGTCTTCAATAAGTGTTCAGCCAGAAAAAATAGAACCTCAGGCAGATGAGATGGCTTGAATTGCTTAAGGACTATGACATGAATATTCTCTACCACCCAAGTAAAGCTAATGTGGTTGCTGATGCTCTTAGTAGGTTATCTATGGGAAGTACAACTCATGTGGAAGAAGGTATGAGAGAGATAGCCAAAGAAGTGCATAGACTTGCACGCTTGGGAGTTTGCCTTGTAGACTTTGATGAGGGTAGTGTACTTGCTCATAATGGAGTAGAATCATCTTTGGTAGTGAAAGTTAATGAGAAGCAGAATAAAGACCCCCTCTTGCTCCAGCTTAAGGAGGATATGCTCAAACATAGAGTGTTACTTTTTGCACAAGGAAGAGATGGTGTCTTGAGGTATCGAAATAGATTGTGTGTTCCAGATGTTGATGGTCTTAGAAGAAGGATTATGGCAGAAGTGCACAACTCCAGGTATTCTATCCATCCAGGCTCCACTAAGATGTATCGTGACTTAAGAGAAGTCTATTGGTGGAATGGTATGAAGAGGGATATTGTAGACTTTATTTCTAGATGCCCGAATTGTCAGCAAGTTAAGGTTGAGCACCAGAGGCCATGTGGCATGGATCAGAACATAGCCCTCCCAGAGTGGAAGTGGGAGATGATCAACATGGACTTCATCACAGGTCTGCCACGATATCATCGGCAACATGATTCAGTTTGGATGATCATAGATAGAATGACCAAGTCAGCTTATTTTCTAGCGGTACAAACTACAGATTCAGCTAAAGACTATGCCAGGTTGTACATTCGCAAAGTAATACTTCATAGAGTTTCGTTATCCATCATTTTTGATAGGGGCGCTCAGTTTACCACCCAGTTCTAGAAATCATTTAAAAAAAAGTTCAGGTTTGAGGGTGAACCTTAGTACTACATTCCATCCACAGATAGATGGTCAGACAGAGTGTACTATTCAGACCTTGGAAAATATGTTAAGAGCTTGTGTCATCAATTTCAAGGAGAATTGGGATGACCACCTGCCCCTCATAGAGTTCGCTTACAACAACAACTATCATTCTTGTATCCAGATGGCTCCTTATAATGCTCTTTATGGGCGAAGGTGTAGGTCCCTAATTGGTCGGGTTGAAGTTGGTAAAGTAGAGTTAATAGGGCCAAACATAGTTCATCAGGCTATGGAGAAGGTTAATACCATCCAAGAAAAGTTGAATACTGCTCAGAGTCGCCAAAAGACTTATACTGATGTTAGGCATAGAGACCTAGAGTTTGAGGTTGATGACTTTGTGTATTTGAAGCTTTCACCCATGAAGGGTGTTATGAGATTTGGCAAGAAAGTAAAGCTTAGTCCCTGCTATATTGGGTCATACCACATTGTAAAGAGGGTTGGTAAAGTAGCTTATGAGTTAGAGCTACCCATAGAGCTAGCAGCAGTTCATCCAGTTCTCCATATTTCTATGCTCAAGAAGTGTATGAGTGATCCTTCACTTGTCATGCCTACAGGGAATGTAAGGGTGAAAGACAGTTTGTCTTATGAAAAAATTCTAGTTCAGATTCTTGATCGTCAGGTTCGCAAGCTAAGAACCAAGGAAGTAGCTTCAGTTAATGTCTTGTGGAGGAACCAGTTTGTTGAGGAGGCTACATAAAAATCCAAAGAGGACATGAAGGTTAAATACCCTCATCTTTTCACTCCTCAGGAAGAAGATGTTCAAGGTAACCGTCTTTCTCTTAGTTCAGATCCAGCACTTGTACTTCATATTTGAGTGTTATTAGTTCCTACGATTTTCATTCGTGCTTGGGTCTTCCCAATTGTGTTTATGACCCTTTTAGTAAGTTCAATTCAGAGGTTGTAGTTGAGATATCTTTTGGTTGCCTATTTGCTCTGTTTAACCTTTATTCGAGGATGAATGATCACAAGGGGGAGATATTGTAACACCTTGGGATCCGAACTAACTTTTTGGTAACACTTAGAAAGTTATTGCAGAACTGTCCCAGAAATCCACAGTTGACTCCATGGTCCGTTGACCAGAAGCACGACCCGTGGAGTGACTCGTGAAATCCCCTTTTTAAATGTTGTTCCCCCCAGGTTTCTACGGATGACTCGATGGATGGTAGTTCAGGTCCATGCACCCATCCTGTAAATCATAGAACTGTCATAAGAGGAGTGTCAAAAACCAAGAAAATTTCATGAGTGGGTTGATGACTCGTCAACCTATTCTACAACCCATAGACCAATCCATGAAGTCCTTATTTAGAGGGCCCTTAAATCCTCAGGGTCAAACAACGAGTGACGAGATGGCCCATCATTTAAGTCTACAACCGTCAATTACCACTCATGAACCATCTTTTAGAGGAACACCAGAATCCCATATCAGGACCACGAGTGAGTCCACGGTACGTAGATCAAGTATACAGTCCGTAAACCCGCATGTCAATTCCCTAAATCTTGCAACTATAAATAGAGTCCTTAGTCGATTTTGGCTTATTTTTCAAGTCCAGATATTCCCCCCCAACCCTAAGTGACGTGAAACATTCCTCAAAGGCCAGCTAAGCCTTCTCCTTCGATCCCAAGTCTATTTTAGCAATTTCTAACCCTAATCTAAGGATCTTAATGGGTTTCTTGATACAAAACCCTAGGGATCACCGAAGGAATCTGTTAGTAAGGTCGCAAGCTAGTTCTAGAAACTCTTCCTTGAAGTTTGGAGCATCTCAGGTATGTAAGGCTAATCATAGTGAGGAACCATGTTCTTCCTCACGCCTTACATCTAAGTTTCAGTTTTAGTAAGATCAAAGATAAGAATTTTACCCGATTTCACCTAGTCCTAATTCCTTGTTCCTCCGAGTTGTTTATTGATTACCCTATTGCTAAAGTTGTTGTGATTCCTATTGTTTACTGTTGGTTTATGCTTATTCTACCACATGGACCCTTTTTGCTAAAGTATTTGAAAGTATTGTTATATTGTTTTATGCATTGTTTTCATTAAGAAATAAAATTTTCAGTTTAAGAAAGTATCTTCAAGAAATAATTTAAGTAAGCATGATTTCAGAAAGAAAACAAAATTAGGTTTAACGCAAGTAAAGTTTTATTTTAAGAAAGCACGGATAGTTTTTATGCAAGCAAAGATCAGTTGAAGAATTATTATTGAGCATTGACTCAAATAAAAAGATTTATAGTTTTCCCCTAAAGAGGGACATCTTAAAGATTTAATGAGTATTGCATTATTTTGGGAGTAGTATTGAGCACCGAGATGGATAAGAATTCAAGTAACCCAAATCCCAAAACTACGTAACCAGCATAGGATAGGTTCGTTCTGCAAGCCAGACAATTCCTCAATAGCCCTAAGGAGGCTCGATTGGGATCCATTATATAAGTTTTGTCCTTTACCGTGGCAAGGTATAGGATTGCTCTGGCAACATGGGCAAGACGTTGTATCTTCATGAGGCTCGTGATGATTATCGATTAGAGAAACTCCCCAAATAAATTATAGTTATTTTGATGCATTTTATTTTGTAAAGCTTTATTATTAGAAATTAATGCATGCTTTACCTGTCAGATGAGATCACATTCATTATTTACCCTTTCAGCCAGTACTTAATTTCTAACTTATTATTTCATTCAGCTTTATTACATACAGTACATTCACATGTACTCACACCATTTGGTGCTGCATCTTTACATGATGCAGACTCAGGTATTTGAGACCAGCAACAACCACATCAATAAGAGCCCATTCATCCAGCTTTGGTGAGCCCTCCTTGCTTTCGAAGAACTCTGATTTATTTTGCTCATTAGTAAATGTTAGGGTTTTTAGTAGTCTTTCAAGTAGTCGTGGGTCTTGTCTCGGTGAACCATCTATTTCAGTATTAGAGGCTTCATAGACTAGATAGTGAGTTGAAGTATCCTATGCTTGAGACAGTTGCATTATTTTTGTTTCCTCGTATCCATATTATTGAGGATCTTATTCTACAAAGTGTGCATGTCCACTTCATTTATAGCTTCTGCATATGAAATGGTTGAGCGTCTTGTATAGTAGTAAGCCAGGTAAAAGGTTCTCTTGGACCACTTGTGGATTCGAGTGCCAGCCACGTTCAGGGTATAGATTCGGGGTGTGACAGTCTTGATGAAATATTGGCCTAAGTCAACACTTTTCTAGTTTTTCATAAAATCAACTCAAGTACCCAAAATAAGTCCGGAAGCCTTAGGACCCGAATCAAAGGTCTCACTAGCCCAAAATTCACATTCCGGAGCTAACAAAACTAAAGAAATTCTCATCCGAGCCCATTCAGTAAGAATATTGACTAAAGTCAAACTTTTTAACTTTAAAAGCTCCAAAATAGGGGATCCCTTTTAAAACCCGACCGATCACCTTGAGAATCGCATCATCCATTTCAGCAAGTCACAAAAGTAGTGTAGAAGCTATGGGATGGATCAAAATGGTAAAAATGCACGAAAATAATTAAAAAAATAAGAGGGTCATTACATTTTATGAGTAGACAAGACCTTTATTTTGTTTCCTTTTCATGAACCAATAACAAACAATTAATCAATCAGAAAAAATGTGAGCACATAAGAAAAGAAATTTATTCTATTTATTGTTCTTATAAGATATTTTTATCATTATATATTTTAGGACTCCTTAATTTTAAAAAATATTTTTCTCTTACCATATATTTTAGGACTCATTAATTATTAATTCTCCTAATACCTCTTATCATATATTTTACTCTTACCAAATATTTTAGGATTCCTTAATTTTTAAATATATTTTCCTCTTACCATATATTTTAGGAATCCTTAATCTTAAGTATTATAAAAATAACTAAATAATAATTTAAAAAATAGTAAATGACAATTTTGCCTATTGTAGAGTTTTTTAATGAAGGACAAAAAATTCAATTAATATTTCTAAGGACTTTCATGCTTTTAATATAACTAGTAAAGTGTACTGTATTTTGCACGTGTGTACCGTGTTAACTAATAATAAATATATATATACATATAAAAAATAAATTATTGTGTGTATGATATATCATTAAGTACAAAACTTTAAAAAATAATATAAAATCTTTAAGATAAAAATGCTCTCGAAAGATATGTTCCTCTTTAATTTTTACGTATATTCATCTTTAAGTGTAATTATCGAGTTCATCATTACAGGTAAACCTTTCATGCCAAGTTTCGAGTTCGAAAACTTTCGAGTTTGGGAGTTAAAAATTCTGGGCTAGGCTAGTCTCGGCTGGTTTTGGAGCGAGGTTTGGTCTAGGGAAATCCGGGTGAGGATTGGGTATCGAGTCTTGTATTGAGCTAGATTTCCATTTAGCTAAGTCATAAAGGAGTCCAGGGGACTTTTCAAAATCGAATTTGAGTAAGTATACCTCTCGGTATGAAGATTGACGTGAAGAAGTTATTTCAGAATATCAAAAAATTAGGTGTGTTATAAAATGGACCCTTTTGGAATTTTTTTTGAGTTTCTGTCCGTGACGAGCGCGGTCACTACGCTATGGCAGTGACCGCTATAGTGATAAATTATCTGCTGCAGCAAAAGTCAAACTTGGTCAACACCGCTATAGCGGTAGGTTCCACTATGGCGGCAGTGCCATAGTGGTGTACGGACCGCTATAGTGGATCGAGTCAGGATTTAATGCAGAAACTTTCTCAAAACATTTAATTTTTCCTCAACTTCGTTTTGGAGAAGGGCAGGGCGATTTTAGGCGAACTTCTTCCATTTTTCATCATTTTTCATCCCAAAGGTAAAGATTTTACTCCCCTAACTTAATGTTATCTTTCCTACGGAGTAGAATTGCTAGTTGTGGACTTGGGGGAAGGTTTAGAATGACCTAGGAATGGTAGAATCTAGAGAAAAAGGAGATTCTAGGGCATAGAAGTTCTTGGATCTTGTTATTATTGTTGGGTTATGATCATTTAGCCTTAATTCTTTAAATGCATCCATAAAATTGGTAGAAATAGGTGAATTAATGGTGGGAAAGCCCGGGAAGGGGTGGAATGATCATAGGTTGGCCTGGAGAATGGAATTTTGTATAATCCGGGTATTTTAGGCCAGCCAATTTGATAGTAGTTGTTGCATATTTGTTTCTAGACCAAGAACAAGCAAAGGATTCGGAAAACAGGAAGGCTCCGGTTCAATAGAGCTTCTTAGTAATTTGAGGTAGGTGATGGTTATTGATTCCCAATATGCATTATGTGTTCATGTTCTAATGCTTAGTATTGTATGAGTTGCATGCTTAGGGAATGGACTATGAATGTCTAATTGTCCGGTCATCAGCCCTATGAAATGAACTAGGTGTTGTTGCTTGTTCGTTTACAAGTGTGTTTGTTCATTTTTTATGACTGTTGGATTTCTGTGTGTTATTCGGTTGGCTCGGGTACCATGCCTGGTACAGGTTACTTATCGGTTGGCTCGAAAATCACGTCTGGTACGGGATACTATTTGGTTGGCTCGGGTATCATGCCTGGTACGATTTTGATTTACTTGAATTGTTTGTATTCTTTCGATGGTTCCATGAGTGGACTGGGTTGTATTCTTGAATGTGATTTCTGCATATGGCCCATGAGAGGCCGGGTGATTTATTAAATGTGAGGTTGATCTTAGTGTAGGCCGAGATTGCATGTTGAAACATAGTTGGTGTCCTAGGGATCCTTGGTGGTCCAGGGTATATAAAAGGGTTGCTTGTTTGTTTGTCACAGATTGGTACTTGATTGTTAACTGATTATATGTGGTTGATTGGTTAAGAAAGAGACCTGTTGTTCAGATATGTTATTGACCTGTACATGTCTACTTTGTCTTACTTAGCTTTAGTTATTATTCATATTTTGTTTATTGGAGTTGACCGATGATCCTACCAGTACACGGTAGTTGTATACTGACTCTGCACTTGCTTTTCTTTTGTGAGTACATACAATCTTCCGACGGCTGACGCACGACCTCACTTGTAGTCCCAGCGATTCCAGATCTCAAGGGTGAGCTGCCTCGGTCAAGCTACCTTGGTTTCTTCTTTTAGTTGTAGCTCACTTGTTTCGGGCTTAAACTCTGTTTTATTTTTGGGGTTACATCTCCGTACTCTAGATTGGTAGATGTTTTGGTACGGTGACTTTCAGGTTCTAGGGAAGATTTTCGCAGGTTGTTCGGTTGAATAGATATGAATGTTAGTTTATTTATGCAAACTGATTTTAAGCTGCTAGATAATACTAAGTGTCGGAATAACATTGGTTCGCTCATCCGGGGGTTGGGTGGGTGCCACTCATGGCGGGATCTGGATCGTGACATTAAGATAAGAGTTTGTCTTACACTAAAATGAACGTAAAAGTGTACTTTGAAATATTCTAATTCTGTTAATTATATTGACAATAAGTAATTAATAAATCTATGTACTTTAAAAGAGATATAAGAGAATTACATAAAAATTAATATATGGTTATACATAATATTAATCTATAAAATTACATACCCAATAACAAAAAGAAAAAAAGGAACATCCATAGATGAGAAGATAATTTCTTTTTTTATATATATATATTGCATAAACTACCTCTACAGATTGATGTAAAGTGAACTTGATTAAAGATACACATTGATCCCTGGTTCACCTCCTCTTATTTTTTAATGCACTCTTGTTCATCTCTTTTGAATCCCAAAAAGCGTGATGTTCATGCGAACTACTGAGGACGTCATTGTATTGTTGTAGAAATGAATGATTTTCAATTTATAGAAGTTCAAAGTTTTTCATCCAAGAAATAGTTACCTAAATATGGAAGATTTTTAATTTTTCTTCCATAAATTATTTATCATTAGAATAACACGGATTTCAAATAAACTAAACCAATACTAACAATTCCTAAATATTAGTACTAATAGATTCCCTACTTTTTCTCCTATTAAATCCTTTTTTTCCTTCTTGTTGTAACTTACAATAAAGTTTTTGACTGCAAACTAACTTGTTTTTCTTTTTTCTTTTTTTTGTCGTGTGATTGACTACTAACATACTTTTTTTATTTTCCTTTTTTTGTCGTGACATTTTAATTTTACTAAAAATAATTAAATAATAATTTTGAAAAATAATCTTAAATGTTAAGATTTTTAATATAGTTTAAATAAAGAAAGATTTTAAAAAAATAAAATTTTAGTCAAGTGTAAAGTAGTAAATATTAGAAGTTCTTACTTTTTATAAAAATATAAAAATTTAATATTTATAAGTTTAATTAATTTCAAAATCCTAATATTATAACAATAATTAAATAACAATTATTTAATAATATGGAAAAAACCAATATACAAATTAGATAATACGTATTTTGATTTGGTTGGATTTTTGGTGAACTAATTCCAAGAAACTAGTCGTAATAAAAAGCCAAAGAGCTGATATCTCTCCCTCCAAGGCAGAATATTCACCCTGAAACTTGAAAAATTGCGTTGAGAAACTGTAGAAAATCTGCACTTGATAGCTGGAAAAATGGAAGAGTATTTGCAGTGCATGAAGACTCTGCGTACTCAAATGAATGGTACTCATCTCTCCAATCTCCAACACTATCAACTTTTCAGATTTTCTCATCAATCTAGGGCAAGAAATTGTTTACTCAAATCTGTGTATACGTACTGGAGTATGTATCTGCTTTCTGTATGCTTAATTGTGTATCACGGTATTGATGAACTTTCAGATGTGGAGGATCAAGCAGTTAAGATAACAGCCGAGGAACAAATGCAAATCACTACACTGCAAAATCTCGAAAATGAAATTAACTCAGGTTAAACACTTTCTTCCCGGTAGCATTCTGATGATGTAACTATGCATTCTTCTGCACATAGATCCGGACTAGTGATATTCAGGGCATCTTCATTGTTGCCAAGTTGTATTAATGTTGTTGGCATTTTGGATCGTAGCCTTCTTACTTCCTTTTCATTGATTTACTAGAAGAATTAAGAGTGTATATGGATCGTTTATGTTCATGTATTGCACGGAAATTGTAGGGGAGCTCTTGTGCCAACTTTAGTTTGAACATGATCAATTGGCCGATTTAGACGTTTCATTTCGTTATTGCTGGCTCTTATTATTGATTCTGGTTTTCTAGTTCAAGTTGTGCAATTTGTCGCCTAAGGGTTCATCTGATATCAAGACTGTGGACAATACATACAGTAATCATGTGTTTTCGTAATATGCCTAGGGCTCCTTTTTCCGCTTGCGACACTAGTAGCTATTTTGATTTCCACGGCTTTTCCATCTTTCCTTCTACCACTTTTTTTTTTTTTTTTTTTTTGAGAACTGAGAAATCCCCAGTGGTGCTAATAACGCAGGTTCGAAATTTGGCCCCCACACTACCCCTCTATCACTGTTATCTTTTTAAGCTGTGGTCATAATGCATGATAAAATGACATCTTTGAGGCATGCATCAGATCTAGGACTAAGAAGACCAAATGATAGATTCAATTACATATTCATCTATTACCCTGATAGAGGGAGAATGACGACAGTCCTGCAATGGTGAAAGCTCATTTTCCTTCTTCTTTTTATTTATCCACGTGCAGTATCCTTTGCAATTTCGTGTTTTTTTTCTTCTGCAGAGAATTTTGTCCACGGTGATTAGGTTGATAGATGGAATAGGATACCTGTTTATTTTCACTCCCGGGAAACATAAGTCCATCATGTCCCACTTTTGTTGCTAGAATTTTCTTGTTCCTTTTGTCTTTTTTCTTCTATGCTAGGGGCTATGGCTGGGCACTTCCCGAATCTTTATTATATTCACAAGTTTGAAACCATTTGAATTTATCTTGACCTTGCTTCACTTTCTCGTCTATTACATGAAAAATGCATATTGTGGAGCTCTTAATCTTAATAATACTTTTCTACCTTAGACAACATTGGTTTCTCTTTTCCCTTGTGTTTTTCTAATAATCAAATATTACTTTCCATGTGGAATAACAGAACTCTGCAACACCTAAACCTCATTTTCTGAACTGCTTAACAATGCAGTGAAATGTCAGACAAGCCATCTCAGAGAGGAAATTGCCAGGATACTGGAGAAAAAGGGGCAGATCTGTTCCATGATTTTGGTAAAACAAAGAAAAATTGCTTCTTTAGGAGCTGATTCATCCACCCTCAACCAGGTAAAACTAAGAGCTGGCATCAATTAACTTTGCAACGGAGCTGAAACTAAAAGTCCCACATCGCCCTTGATGGATAGGATAAGTGACTCTGTCTGTTCTCAGCTTCACAACCGTAATGGCGTAATCCAACTAGACATGGGTTCTAAATCAGAAGTTTAGAAGTAAATGTGTTTTGACATAAAGATTAGGCTAGTTACAATTCTGTATTTTTCAGAAGTGGGGGATGAAAATTATGTAAAAATTAAAAATTTGGTCTCGTCTTTTATCCAGAAACATACTGTTGAAAGAAGGATGAAGTAATGCATATTACGAAAGTGGTCTATTATTTGACTGTCAAGCTATAAACAGCAATGTTCTTGAACTACTTAAACGAATAACAATCTTTGGAGTTCAAATTCTTAGCATTTTTTGCATAGAAGGGAGAAGAATTTTGGTTATTTAGGAACTAGGTTTGCAAGTTTTTACTTTGCATAAACTTGTTTTTTGATAAGGAAAGTTGGGTTAGTTCTTGGAATCATGTGATATAGAATATATTCTTTGATCCTTGTTTGTTAAACAGACATCGGAGCTCCTTCAACAAGAAAGAAACAACCTGTCAGCAAAACTTCTACAGAAAAGGTAACTTTAAAAGCATATATCAGTGATTTCTGATGGACAGTACATAATGCTAAGTGCATATGGTATTGGTTGTCATTACAGTGATTATTATGCTAAGACTGTTAAAGAAGTAACTACTCAGCTAGGAGAACAACAGGTTTTCTTTTTTCCATGTTCCCTTCTCTGTTGCTTTCCACTTAGATTGTTCAACTATATAAGCTTTATTTTGATCCAAAGCAAGGGTTCCTACTTTTAGGGTTGGACCAAAGATTGCAAACAGAACTTGTGGGTTGGAGAGAATGGCCAGGTATTTCTACTGAGTCATAATGTTTTTTTCTGAATTTTGGTGCTCCTCTATAGATTATCTTGGAATTATAAATTTCCAACAGATAAACCGAGTAATATTTTTTGTGTATATAAACGCCGAATGAAAGGAAAAACAAATTCCCAAAAGCCAGGTCAAGGTAATTACAAGAGGCGTATTCTAAGATAATCAAATGCATTCCATTTCAAGCTGTGAAAGCAAATAAGATCCTTACAAAGTATCAGAAATTACTGAGAATAGTATGATTACAGTTTAAATTATGTTATTTTATGTGATGCTTATCTTTTCAAGTGCGATATTTGAATGCGTTGTGAGTTTACAAGTTTTCTGAATTTTTCAAGTGCAACTATCAAAGTGATTTGATATTTATGAGGCCTAAGGCTTTGACCTAGAGAAGCTGCTTAGGTTCAATTTTTATTCACTCAAGTTAACTACTTTTGCATCTTCCCTAGGAATTCTTGTCCATTGGCTTCGAAGATATAGTGGCTTTGGACTTGATGTATTTTGATTTGGCAATTCTATAGTTTCTTGTGATTCTCAACTGACACATTTTTTTCTGGAAAACTGAGGTATGAACCATGGCTTGGTGAATCTGACATTAAAGTTTGAGCATAAACTAACTGGTGATATGATGTTTCCTGCATTAACCCAACTTTGTAAATACCCCATCAACTATTATAGTAGTTGTCATTCCTCTGCCAATATGATATATTAGTAGAGTCACTAATTGCTGCCTAGACAAGCTGTCATTCTACCACCAAAAAATGGGATAGAGTGGCTTATCTGAATAAGATTCATACTCTAGCATTAATATTCTACTGGAACTGATGGCTAAAGCATTCAGGTGACGGACAAAATTGGTGAGAAAACTGGTGAAATTGAAGGTATGACCAATGCACTGTTAGTTTATATTCTCTTTCCATGATTGGGTTATATTGCAAATGATAAAAATGACCATTTAGCAACAGTAGCATCTCAATATGCTACAAGCTAATTTTGGAATCACTGTGTAGACTATATATTCACCTCTGCCTTAACTTTGTTTTCTTTCTCTTTATTCTTTTTCTTTTTCCTGTTCAACCTGTTTGAAGCAAATTCGTATTGATTTACAGAGAATCAGGATGATGTGGCAGAAATTCTAAAGATGAATTTGACAGACGCTAAAATAAAGCTAAACCAGATGAGTGAGCTGAAGTCCAAACTTGTCACAGAGAAAAGCCAGGTTTGCTTAAACAATTCTGACCATTCCGTTTTAGTGTGGTGACTAGCCCTTCTCCTTGGGGACTGAAAAAGAAAAAAGGGCAGCCCGGTGCATTAAGCTCCCGCTATGCGTGGGGTCCAGGGAAGAACAAAGCAAGAACCAAAAAAAAATATTGCTATTCCCATTAGTTGTTTGATGAACCATTGAAGTATATCCTTCAGTCTAGACGCATTTTTCCTGCTGAGTCTCTATGTCAAGTCAGAGATCTTCAATGTTCCTTGAAGTCTTTCTTCTTTTTCTAGTTCCAGCATTTGAAAGGAAAGTTGACCCTTTGTCACGACCCAATTTCTCGGTCATGATGACACCTACAACCCCCCAGTAGGCGAACCAATCCCCGTAGCCCGGAACGGTTAGTAATGAGCTACTATCTAACAAGCAAGAGGAAGAAAAGTATAAATAAGTGGAAGCAAGGGAACAAGATAAAAAAATAAGCAACAAGAATACATAAACGGAAGCTAAACCAAACCCAAAACCTGGTATCATAGTATAAAAGGCGGAACTAAATATCCAGAGTACAAAAGGATCCAAAATAATATATATATATATATCTCCGAATAGTAAAAGAGTACATAATACAAAAGATGAGCTAAAAGCTAAGCCCGGTCGTCAAGAGCTCACCCTCAGCCTCAGATAGTCCAAAAGGTTGGCCCGCACGAGTCTCCAACAAATCAGCGGCGATGGCCACACTAGGATCTGCACCAGGAAGATGCAGAGTGTAGTATGAGCACCAATTGCTAAGGAACGGGTACCCAGTAGGTATCATAGCCCGACTGGGCACATATAAGATATAAAGGCAATAATATAGCAGAAGAGAAGAAAGTAGTCACAGAAAACAACGAATAAGTACACGAAAGCTAGCACAGAAGGATACAAGAAGGAAACAACATACTTGGCTAGCTACTAGAATATATATAACACAGACACAGGTGAAAGAAAGAAATAACGCACCTGGGATCCTCGCAATAACAATATATATAGAAAGTTTAAGAAGAAGGCAGTATACCAGTAACCTCAAGTAAGGATGGAAGGAGGAAAAGAAATAACAGTAACCATGCTCGCAAACAAGACTAAGAACTAAGTCATGCTAGTAATACCACTCTCAATTACCAATCATCGGAATACAACTATAATAAAGATCCATATTGCGATAAAATAATGATAAGTCTACCTACAATCCCAACAGGCGCCCATACACCCGAGGAACGCATACAAGTGAAGACAAACCCTCCGGCATCCCATACTACCCGAGCGTACACTTAACAAACAGCAGACAAGGGTGAAATCGGACACACATGTATGATATGATGCAACTGGTGAAAACCAGGTGGAACAGTAACCCTGTATGTACCTCCTCTGGCACCTACGGGCGCAGCAGGTAGGATCCATGGAAGGACACGGCCCGTATACCTCAACCACACCGTATACCCCTCCTCCGGCACACTCATCACGTAGCCCCTAGTCCGGATCGGCAAGGTCCATGGAGGTCCTCGACCACATACTAACTCTCGTAATCTCAACGTAACAGTCCAGAGTGAATCCGGATCCAAACTAGTGATCAAGTCTCGAAAATGCATGCCCGGAGTCTATCCAAGTCTAAATCGGTGAAATAAGTCTCAAAAGCCCCTACAAGGGTGCCCGAACATAACCGGGTCTAAAACAGTAGTAAAACAAGCCAGAGGCTCGGCCTAATTGAGTCTAGTATCATCTCCAATCAACAGTAAAACATGTCTAGCAGTTCGACCCCGCGGAGTCTAGTAGTAGTCTGAAAACAGTGATAAATTCAACCTATTAGCTTTCTTACCCTAAGAAGATCCATGAAAATCATTTCCAAAACCCGTTATAACCACTTTTACCGAAAATGAGCCCTCGGGGCCATGCAATGTTTAGAAAACCATCAATAGTAGGCCCGAAGCCAAAACCGTAGTAAAACATGTGAAAAGCCTCTTTATATGCATTATAATGGCATGCTCAATCACAAACAATAGCCCAACGGCTCACAATCAACCTATCGGCCCTGCACAGGCTCCAATCGCTCTTGAACACAGATAACCAGCCTAAGATCACAATATCGATGTCCGGGACTCACGGACATTCCCAAATAACCCACCATCTATGGTCCAGAGTCAAATACAAGGCCACACAGGACCACAAGGGTGATATAGGCAACTATAACGAATTCTACAACCAAACGAGTGAAATAATACGGACATGAAAGAACGGGCAAGGTTTGGGGTACCAAGCTAATAAACCCAACCCAAGGATGCTAATTAGTACAATTATATCCTATATATGCAGAGTCTAAAAAGAGTTAAACCGTAACCTACCTGTCGTATGACGACAAGCTGCTGGAACGACGATGTCCAAGCCCGAACCGCTCCGAGAAGCTATGAACAGTAATCAAACTATCATAATCATAAACTAAGCATTAAAACAAGACCAATGATACTCATAAGGCTATAATTATAGCTGGGTCGAAATTCGGGTCGCAGGCGGGCCCGTGGGCCCCGCAACCCGAAGCCGAAAACGAAAGAGCGCACAATGATCACCACACTCCCGTGAGTGCATGCTCAGATTATTAGGAGAAGTTGGCCATGGAAATGGCTCAAAACAGCCTACAAGCTAGAGGAACAATTAAGGAATCAAAGGTGCGAATTTAGCGGAATTAAGCGGAGAAAACTTACAATTTTGATGGAGGAACGATCAAGGCCACGAAAATCCCACCCTAGCACCAAGAATTAAAGTAATGCAGAGAATTAGAGAGTTGGAACTTATATCTATGGGAAAAGCGGATTTGAAGTAAAGAAGACGAAATGGGAGTTTGTTCGCGAAGGGATCCCACGCGGTCGCGATGACCACGTTGGCTAGACCATCACGATCACGAGGACTAGCCATGCGGTCGCGAAGAACAAAGGGGAGAAGGCTTCATCACGGTCGCGACAAGGAATGTTGCGATCGCGTAGCACAAGGAAACATGTGCTACATCATGGTCGGGAAGAGGGACTTCGCGATCGCGAAGAACTAAGGTACAAGGTCCACAGGAGCTTCATCGCGGTCGCATGCAGGGACCTTGCGATCGCTATTAAGGCTTGAGGCCTGTACCTGCAACAGCTACTAGTAGAAAACACAAGAGGAAAAAGTCTCCGGGTGGGCCCACAGGGCTCATTCGGGACCACGCGCGCGCAAACGAACTATGTTAACGTACTAGAAATAACATTCCGGACTCAACGGAACTGACGGAAAACCCAACGGAGGTCAATTTAGCCAAAAGTGGGCCAATGCCCCAAACCAACCTAAGCCAAAACAGAACTCAACACCCAAAAACGAGTCCGGGAGCCTTGAGACCGGAACCAAAGGTCCCTCTAGCCCAAAGTCGACATTCTGGAACTAACGGCGCCGACGGAATTTCCATCCGAGGCCGTCTATTCCGAATTTTGACCAAAGTCAAACTTCCAAGCTCAACTAGCTAGAAAACACAAAAAACCAACACAAAACCAAACCGAAAGCTCCCAGACCCAACCAAAGGTCCATCTAGACCAAAATCCACGCTCCGGAGCTAACAGAATTGTCGAAATTTGATTCCGAGCGCGTTTACCAAGAATGTTGACCGAAGTCAACAATATCCTAAGTTAAAGCTCTAAAACAGGGAAACGACCATAACGACCAAACGAACGGCCAGGGTACCGAACCACCAGTCCCAACAAGCCATAAATGACTTGGGGCCACTACAGGCAAGCTCTAACAGTACAAGAAAAGTGTAAACGCAGGAATGACCGGAAGGGTCATTACATCATCTACTACTAAAAAGGACTTTAGTCCTCGAAAGCCAAAAACAAGGAAGTACCTGAAGGCTCAAACAACTGCGGCTACTGCGCCTGCATCTCTCTCTCGGTTTCCCAGGTGGCCTCCTCTATTTGACGGTGCCTTCACTGAACCTTAACAACCAGAATCTCCCTAGATCTCAATCTCCTGACATCTCTGGCCAAAATAGCTACCGACTCCTCAACAAAGGCCAAACTCTCATCCAACTGAACTGTATCCCACTGCAACACATGAGACTCGTCTGGAACATACCGTCGCAACATCTATATATGGAAAACCGGGTGCATAGCTGAAAACATCGGAGGCAAAGCTAACTGATAGGCAACACTACCAACCCTCTGAAGAATCTCAAACGGCCCAATGTACCTGGGCTAAGCTTGCCCCGCCTACCAAATCTCATCACACCCTTCATGGGCGATACACGGAGAAACACCAAGTCACCAACACTAAACTCCAAGGCACGAAGTCTACGATCAGCGTAGCTCTTCTGCCTATTCTTGGCTGCCCGAAGTCTGTCCTGAATCACTCTGACCCTGTCTAGTGAATCGCGAAGCAAATCTGTACTCTGTGGTCTAGACTCCAACCCATCAAACCAACCAATCGGCGATCTGCAACGCCTACCATACAAAGCCTCGAAAGGTGCCATGCCAATACTCGAATGAAAGATATTATTATAGGCAAACTCGGGGCACAAACTGATCCCAAGAACCCCTAAAGTCAAGAACACAGGCCCGAAGCATGTCCTCCAGGACCTGAATAGTCCTCTCGGACTAGCCATCTGTCTAAGGGTGGAATGCCGTACTAAGCTGAACCTCTGTACCTAAGTCTCGCTGAATTGCCCTCCAGAACTGAGATGTGAACTGAGCACCGCAGTCTGAAATGATAGAAGCTGGGACCCCGTGCAACCGAACAATCTCACGAAGGTAAATCTGAGCCAACCTCTCTGCACTGTAAGTAATCTGAACCGGCATGAAATGCGCTGACTTAGTTAGCCGATCCACAATCACCCAAATGGAGTCGAAACCCCTAGAAGTACGAGGCAACCCAACTACGAAGTCCATAGTGATCCCTTCCCACTTCCACTCAGGAATGGGAAGTCGCTGCATCAATCCACAAGGTCTCAGGTGCTCGAACTTCACCTGCTGACAGTTCAAGCACCTAGATACAAACTTCACTATGTCTCGCTTCATACCACTCCACCAGTAAAGCTGTCTCAAATCTCTGTACATCTTGGCAGCGCCAGGATGGATGGAATATCTAGAACAATGTGCCTCACGGAGAATCAATTGAATTAAATCCCCAACTCTCGAAACACAAAGTCGACTATCAAACCTCAGAACCCCATCTGAATCTAGAGTAGCCCGGCTGGCCTCACCTCGAACAACCTGATCACAAAGGTCACACAACCGCTGATCCTCAAACTGACGACTCTGAATCTGGTCAATCAGGGTAGAAGGAACCTCGATACTGGCGAGAACTCTGCTAGGATCCGACAAGTCAAACCTAACCAAACGGTTAACCAAGGACTGGAGGTCCAAGGCCAACGGTCGCTCAGGAACTGAAAGTAAAGCTAGGCTACCCATACTCACCGCCTTCCGACTCAAGAAATCCGCTACCACGTTTGCCTTGGCCGGATGATACAGAATGGTGAAATCATAGTCCTTCAGTAGCTCGATCCATCTCCTCTGCCTCGAGTTCAGCTCGCGCTGACTCGTGATGTACTGAAGACTACGGTGATCGGTGAATATCTCGCAGTGAACCCCATATAAGTAGTGCCTCCAAATCTTGAGCGCGAAGACTACCGCCACCAACTCTAAGTCATGAGTGGGGTAGTTGCGCTCATGAACCTTCAGCTGCCTCGACGCATATGCTATCACACGACCCTGCTGCATCAACACACAACCAAGACCAACCCTTGAAGCATCACAATATACCGAGAAACTCTGACCCTCAACTGGCAAAGTCAACACAGGAGCCGAAGTGTACAAGGCCTTAAGCCTCTGAAATCTATCCTCGCACTGATCCGACCATTGAAATGGGACATCTTTCCTAGTCAGCCTAGTCAAAGGTGCTGCTATGGAAGAAAACCCCTCGACAAAACGTCTGTAGTACCCTGCTAAGCCAACAAAGCTGCGAACCTCGGTAGGTGTAGTAGGTCTAGGCCAATCATGAACTGCTGAAATCTTACCTGGGTCCACTCTAATCCTATCCTTAGACACCACGTGTCCTAGGAATGCAACTGACTCAAGCCAAAACTGGCACTTTGAGAACTTGGCATAAAGCCGATGATCTCTCAAAGTCCGAAGTATAATCCTCAAGTGCTGCTCGTGCTCATCTCTACTCCACGAATATATTAAGATGTCGTCTATGAAGACTATAACAAACGAGTCCAAGTACGGGCTAAGGACCCTGTGCATCAAGTCCATGAAAGCTGCGGGGGCATTAGTCAACCCAAAAGACATCACCAGGAACTCATAGTGGCCATAAAGTGTCCTAAATGCCGTCTTAGGGATGTCCTCCGCCCTAATCATCAACTGGTGGTAGCCTGACCTCAAATCTATCTTAAAAAACACAGCTGAACCCTGAAGCTGATCAAACAAGCCGTCAATCTGCGACATCGAGAACTGGAGCTCCCCAATGCGACACACTCGGCCTAATGAAACCCTTAGCTAACAAGTCTTGGAGCTGCTCTTTAAGCTCTCTCAACTCAGCTGGAGCCATACGGTAAGGAGAAATGGAAATGGACCTGGTGCTCGGCTCTAACTCAATAGCAAAGTCGATATCTCTCTCAGGTGGAAGGCCTGGCAAGTCGGTAGGGAACACATCCAGGAAATCTCTAACTACAGGAACAGACTCAGGGGAAGAAGGGTCGGCACTAGCATCTTGGACATATGCTAGATAAGCCAGACACCCACGAGAAATCAACTTCCTAGCTCGAAGACAAGAGATGATCCTAGACGGTGCGCGGCTAACAGACTCCTGCCACACAACCGGGGATACGCCGGGCACGGCTATGGTAACGGTCTTGGCATAGCAATCCAAAACCGCACAGTGAGGGGATAACTAGTCCATGCACAGAATCATATCAAAGTCTAACATAACAAGAATCATCAAATCACCCCAAGTCTCAATATCTCCAACAGAAATCATATAGGACCTCACAATCCGATCCACTACTAAAGAATCTCCTACTGGGGTCGAAACAGATGCAGGCATAGATAACGGCTCACTAGCCAACCCCAAACAAGGCAAATAGTAGGCAGAAACATACGAGCAAGTAGATCCAGGGTCAAATAAAGCAAAAGCTGGTCGACGGCATATAGAAGTCGTACCTGTGATCACAACATCCGAGGCCTCTATCTCCGGTCTCCCAGGGACCACATAAAACTGACGACGACCACCACCTGACCGACCGCCATCCCTACCACCTGTCCTGCCACGCGGTGCACCACCTCTAGCCTGACCACCACCTCCCCTAGTCGGTGGTTGAACTGCACGGATAGGCTGAGCCGTCTGAGCAGCTGGCTGAACTGTACCCCGCTGGGGGAAATCTCTGGCATAATGCTCAATAACTCCGCACTCAAAGCAAGCCCCTGCCGGTCTAGACTGCCGAGACGAACCAGCTGAACCTGTATGACCACCACAGCCTGATGCCCCAGAAGCTGTACCCCTCGAAGACTGACCACTATAACCCTGCTGGCTACTCTGACCCTGCTCAAACTGAGACCCACCAGAAGACTGAAGCGAAGCCTGAACCGGTCGACTAGACTGACCCTGGTGCTGCTGTGGCTGATAACCTCGGCCCCAGTGGCCTGAACCTCTACCGCTGTGACGGGAATCACTGTAGCTACCTTGATGTCGAGGCCTCTTATCCCTGGCTCCCGGATCATGGCGATGTAAATCCTCCACGGTACAAACATAGTCTGCAATAGCCTGAAATGATCGACCACGGGCAACTAATATCTCAGTTGGCTCTCTAAACTCCGTCCATAATCCCCAAACAAACCTACGGACTCTGTCGGGCTCGGTAGGCATGATCATAGCCCCAAAAGGAGCAAGCTGGTGGAAGCGAGTCTCATACTCCGATACGGTCATAGAACCCTGCATAAGTCTAGTGAAATGCTCCCTACGCTGCTCCTGTCGCTCAGTAGCAAGAATTTGGCCATAAAGGCCTCATAGAACTCTGACCAAGACAACAGAGGAGATGAAGATGGTTGCAACCAACCTGGGCTCTCCACCATAACTTAGCTGAGCCCTCCAGCTGATAAGTAGTGTATCCAACACCGTGAGTTTCCAGTAAACCCAAATGGTGTAGCATCACCTTACAAGTAGTAATGAAATCATGTGGATCCTGACCAGAAGTACCAGCAAACCTCGGAGGTCAATCTCAGGAACCTACCCAACGCGTTTTGCTCCGTCTCTGTCATAGTTGGGTGAGGAGCAAGAGGCTGTGCAATAGATGGAACCGGAAGAACCTCAGCACGAGGAGCCGCATTAGCAGGATGCGCTCCTGAACTTTGTGCACCCAGGGATGCCCCCTGAGCGGATGTCTGTGCTACCTCAGCAGGCTAATCCCCGATCATACCCAATAACTGTAGAAGTAAACCCCGAATAAATGAAGACTAAGCTGGGGCTGAAGCTGGTGCAGAAGCTGGTGCTGGCACTAGCGATACCTGGGCTGTCCCCTGGTCCACATGTTGCTGCTCGGGAACAAACTCGGGCTCATACTCGGGCTCAACCTCGACCCTAAGAGCTCTAACTGGTGCCACTGCTCGGGCACGTCCTCTAGCTCTACCTCTGCGACCTCCCCTGCCCCTAGCTGGAGTCGGAGGTGCAGGGGTCGAAGGCTCTCCTCCACCTGTTGCCGACGATCTCGTACGAACCATCTGCGGAAGAGTGAACTAGAACAAGTGAGATTCAAGAAACTTTCAAGGATACTACGCACGAGATAAAAAAAAGGGCAGCCCGGACCTTTTCTTGCTTCTACGCACGAGATAGAAGCAAGAATAGGTCCATGTTTCCTAAGATGTCACTGTAGCCTCTCGAAGATTGAGTACGAACGTCTCCGCCCTGATCCGCAGGACTCTATTAGACATTGGCTCCTATATCGATGACATCGGTGAAACCTAGGCTCTGAAACCAAGCTGTCACGACCCGATTTCTCGGTCATGATGGCACCTACAACCCGCCAGTAGGCGAACCAATCCCCGTAGCCCGGAACAGTTAGTAATGGGCTACTATCTAGCAAGCAAGCGGAAGAAAAGTATAAATAAGCGGAAGCAAGGGAACAAGATAAAGAAATAAGCAACAGGAATACATAAACGGAAGCTAAACCAAACCCAAAACCTGGTATCATAGTAAAAAAGTCGGAACTAAGTATCCAGAGTACAAAAGGATCCAAAATAATATAATATATACATGTTTCCGAATAGTAAAAGAGTACATAATACAAAAGATGAGCTAAAAGCAAAGCCCGACCGTCAAAAGCTCACCCCCAGCCTCGGATAGTCCAAAAGGTCGGCCCGCACGAGTCTCCAACGAATCAATGGCGATGGCCCACACTAGGATCTGCACCAGGAAGATGCAGAGTGTAGTATGAGCACCAATTGCTAAGCAACGGGTACCCAGTAGGTATCATAGGCCAACTGGGCGCATATAAGATATAAAGGCAATAATATAGCAGAAGAGAAGAAAGTAGTCACAAAAACAACGAATAAGTACACGGAAGCTAGCACAGAAGGATACAAGAAGAAAATAACATACTTGGCTAGCTACTAGAATATATATAACACAGACACAAGTGAAAGAAAGAAATAATGCACCTGGGATCCTCGCAATAACAATATATATAGAAAGTTTAAGAAAAAGGTTGTATACCAGTAACCTCAAGTAAGGATGGAAGGAGGAAAAGAAATAACAGTAACCATGCTCGCAAACAAGACTAAGAACTAAGTCATGCTAGTAATACCACTCTCAATTACCAATCACCGGAATACAACCATAATAAAGATCCATATTGCGATAAAGTAACGATAAGTCTACCTACAGTCCAAACAGGCGCCCATACACCCAAGGAACGCATACAAGTGAAGACAAACCCTCCAGCATTCCATATTACCGGAGCGTACACTCAACAAGCAGTAGACAAGGGTGAAGTCAAACACACATATGATATGATGCAATAGGTGAAAACCAGATGGAACAATAATCCTGTATGTACCTCCTTCGGCACCTACGGGGCCTAGCAGGTAGGATCCATGGAAGGACACGACCCGTATACCTCAACCACAACGTATTCCCCGCCTCTGGCACACTCAACACATAGCCCCTGGTCCGGATCGGCAAGGTCCATGGAGGTCCTCGATCACATACTAACTCTCGTAATCTCAACGTAATAGTCCGGAGTGAATCCTGATCCAAACTAGTGATCAAATCTCGAAAATGCATGCCCAGAGTCTATCTGGGTCTAAATCGGTGAAATAAGTCTCAAAAGCCCCTACAAGGGTGCCCGGACATAACCAGGTCTAAAACAGTAGTAAAACAAGCTTGAGGCTCGGCCTAACCGAGTCTAGTATCATCTCCAATCAACAGTGAAACATCTCTAGCACTCCAGCCCCGCCGAGTCTAGTAGTAGTCTGAAAACAGTGATAAATTCAACCTATTAGCTTTCTTACCCTAAGAAGATCCATGAAAATCATTTCCAAAACCCTTTATAACCACTTTTACCGAAAACGAGCCCTCGGGGCCATGCAAGGTTTAGAAAACCATCAATAGTAGGTCCGAAGCCAAAACCGTAGTAAAACATGTGAAAAGCTTCTTTACATGCATGATAATGACATGCTCAATCACAAACAGTAGCCCAACGGCTCACAATCAACATATCAGCCTTGCACAGGCTCCAATCGCTCTACAACACATATAACCAGCCTAAGATCGCAATATCGATGTCCGGGACTCACGGACATTCCCAAATAACCCACCATCTATGGTTCAGAGTCAAATACAAGGCCACACAGGACCACAAGGGTGATATAAGGAACTACAACGAATTCTACAACCAAACGAGTGAAATAACACGGACATGAAAGAACGGGCAAGGTTTGGGGTACCAAGTTAATAAACCCAACCCAAGGATGCTAATTAGTACAATTATATCCTATATATGCAGAGTCTAAAAAGAGTTAAACCGTAACCTACCTATTGTCCGACGACAAGCTGCTGGAACGATGATGTCCAAGCCCGAACTGCTCCGAGAAGCTCCGAACAGTAATCAAACTATCATAATCATAAACTAAGCATTAAAAGACCAACGATACTCATAAGACTATAATTATAGCTGAATCGAAATTCGGGTCGCAGCGGGCCCGTGGGCCCTGCAACCCGAAGTCAAAAACGAAAGAGCGCACAATGATCACCACACTTCCGTGAGTGCATGCTCAAATTATTAGGAGAAGTTGGCTATGTAAATGGCTCAAAACAGCCTACAAGCTAGAGGAACAATTAAGGAATCAAAGGTGCGAATTTAGCGGAATTAAGCGGATAAAACCTACAATTTTGTTGGAGGAACGATCAAGGCCACGAAAATCCCATCCTAGCACCAAGAATTGAAGCAATGCAAAGAATTGGAGAGTTGGAGCTTATATCTATGGGGAAAAATGGATTTGAAGTGAAGAAGATGAAGTGGGAGTTTGTATACTGCCCAGGGATCCTTCTTCGCGATTGCGAAGGGATCCCACACGGTCGCGATGGCCACGCTGGCTAGACCATCGCAATCGCGAGGACTAGCCACGCGGTCGCGAGGACTAGCCACGCGGTCGCGAGGACTAGCCACGCGGTCACGAAGAACAAAGGGGAGAAGGCTTCATCGCGGTCGCGACAAGGAACGTCGCGATCGCGTAGCACAAGGAAACAGGTGCTACATCGCGGTCGCGAAGAGGGACTTCGCGATCGCGAAGAACAAAGGTACCAGGTCCATAGGACCTTCATCGCGGTCGCGTGCAGGGACCTCGCGATCGCGATTAAGGCCCGAGGCCTGTACCAGCAACAACTACCAGCAGAAAACACAAGAGGAAAAAGTCTCCGGGTAGGCCCACAGGGCTCATCCGGGACCCCCCGAGCGCAAACGAACTATGCTAACGTACTAGAAACAGCATTCGGACTCAACGAAACTGACAAAAAACTCAACGGAGGTCGATTTAGTGAAAAGTGGGCCCAACGCCCAAACCCAACCATAAGCCAAAACGGAACTCACCACCCAAAAATGAGTCCGGAAGCCTCGGGACCGGAACCAAAGGTCCCTCTAGCCCAGAGTCAACATTCTGGAACTAACGCCGCTGACGGAATTTCCATCGAGGCCGTCTTCTCCGAACGTTGACCAAAGTCAAACTTCCAAGCTCAACTCGCTAGAAAACACAAAAACCAACACAGAACCAAACCGAAAGCTCCCAGACCCCGACCAAGGGTCCATCATAACCAAAATCCATGCTCCGGAGCTAACAGAACTGTCGGAATTCAATTCCGAGCGCGTTTACCAAGAATGTTGACCGAAGTCAACGATATCCTAAGTTAAAGCTCTAAAACAGGAAAACGGCCATAACGACCAAACGAACGACCAGGGTACCGAACCACCAGTCCCAGCAAGCCATAAATGACTTGGAGCCACTACAGGCAAGCTCGCGTAAAAGCGGGAATGACCGGAAGGGTATTTACACCCTTACCCCTCAAATTCTTGCATTTTAAAGCGGAATTGTTACAGGGTTATTATACCCCTGTAATGTCCTTGCTACTGAAGTTGACTTTCTCAATTAACCAGTACAGTAGTTGCAACACTTTTCCTCTTCAATGAGCCTTTGGTGCTTTAGTGGTTATTTATATATCAATACCTAAATCCCCTAATCCTGACTCTCTTTACAGAAGAAAGGAACATCTCTAACCCAAAATGGAAAAATTGAGTCCTTCTATTGTTAAAGATTGTTATGAGGGAAATTAACGTCTGAGATTTTCTTTAGTTTTGTTTCTCATTCAAATACAGTTATTTTCAGTTTCAGTTCAAATACAAGAATCTGAAAGGCAATTCACTTTGACAGGTAAGGAGATGTATTGAGCTTCTGAAGTCGAAGATGAATGATTTGAAGGTCAGTTATAATCTGTTTTATGTATATTATGTTCAGTGTTGGCTCAAAGCATATCTCTTTTGATAATGATACAACTGCCTGTCAAATCCATCTTGGCGTTTGCAATTACGCAACAAACAGGTGCTTTGGATATAGTTGACCAGCAAAATGCATCAAATTTAACTTATTGGGAGATCAGAAAGTTAAATCATAGAAGTCAAAATAGGAAACAATAAAAATGCCTAGCAACTTTTTTCTATGGATATAAGGCTTTAATTGATAGAGATAGAGGAAGCACCGTAAAGATCAATTAGCGAGGTTTTGGGCCGATACAATATTAACGGCGTACTTGTCTCATGATGTGAGATATAGATTAGGAATTAACTTATGTAATAGAGTCTATCCACTAAAGTATTAAGCAGCAGTGTAGGATCAGATCCCAAAGATAGTAAGTGTTTTCTTTCTTATGAAAGAAAGTAAAATCATGATGGGAAAAAGATGTTCATATCTTCTAATTTTTGAATCTAAATAATTGAAAGAAATATACTTGCTACAATTCAAAGCATCAGCCTCCAAAAGTCTATCATCGACCATCATGAATTATTCTGCAGGCACAACTCAGGGAAATGGATAACAAATCCTTACAAGAGGAGTACCAAGAACTTCTCTCAGACAAAGCTGGAGAGGCAGGGTATCTGCAGTCTTTACAACTCCAGATTGCAAAATTGATGGTATTGAGAAATATCCACTCTCTCTTTGCACTGACATGTCATTCAACTTGCGGTATCAATGTTAGATTTTAAAGAGATTCAAATATCCCAATTGATGGAGTTAATATCAATTGATTTTTCCATTTCACTCACAATTAGTAATTTTTGCTTTCAGAGAATTTCCCACAGTATCAAATGTTCTTGCGGAGAGGAGTTCAAGATAGACATGGATCATTGTGGATGAAAATGACCAGGGTCAGGCAAGTACTTCAACTAGCAAGGTGGTGGAGTTTCTTCAGTACTAATCAGGTATGTTTGCAAATAATGGTCGAGATAGGTTGAGAAAAATGGCGAAGCTAATGCAGGGAAGCTGTTGCAGTTGTTGAGATGGCATAATAATGTGGTTTGTACTTTGTTGCAGTAGTATCTGTGTTCTATGTAAAACATACTTATCAAATGCTTGTAGAGTTCTGTTTGAATGAATAACATACGTGCGACTGAACTTAAGCTGAGCCTTTCTCGTATAGAAATTTGGATGTTTCATCACACGTGTACCTCTATGATATATCGGAAAACAAAGTCTAATAACTACTATAGAAACTTTGTCATCTATCATGACACCTCAGATTACTACATTTATGGAGGTGTGCATTTGGTTCAACACATTTAAGCATGTGCAGACTTCATGAGATAAATTTGAAGATGATGGTGTTTTCTGTAGTACACTAAGATTGAAAAGTTACCAAGTTCAAAAAAAAAATAGTACACTAAGATTAAAGATTATCAAAATGCAGTCCTCTAATAGATATCAGATAAAACTAATTGTTATATGCCTACATTGTGTTTTGAACTCTTGTTGTACTATGAACTTGTATATGTAACTTAATATTTCTACAAAGTATAATATTGAAACCCAAACTTTTACTTGCGTGCTCACTTTTTGACTGAAGTTTTTCCTGTGATGTTGCAAAGAAATTGTCAAATAGAAGCATCCGAGACTTTACATGACCCCTAACTTCTCCAAGGCTGTAGAGATATCCTGGGTTTCATATCCTTCAGCTGCACATATGCTTGTACTATCTAGAGGCACTACATCATCTGTTTTGAAGCTGTCTTCATTGTGAAGAAGCTTCTCGCTGGCATATTCCACACTTCGTTTTAGAATAACAGTCTTGTGAAGGCCGACTAGCAAGCCTTCATAGTCTGTATCTCCCTTTTCCCCCACAAAAACAACCATACTGGAAAGATCAACTCCCCATCTAACCGAGAGATACCTGCATTACACGCAGAAAGGAGTGGTTGTGAAAATTTTTATGTTGAATTGATCTTTCCTAGTATCTGCCAACCAAAGAACAGTAGTATCACTGGACCAAAGATTAGTAAGGAATGAAAGGATTTACCTAAGTGCTTGGGATCTCGATGCAAATAATGGTGTCACGTTCAACCTTGATGCAGCATGTGTGTAGACAACATTGCAACGGAAGCCTCTCATGCGTAACCTCTGACGAAGGTCATTAACTTTCCTTACCTGTCACATGTAACTTATTATCAGGATGCAAATGGAAAAACCAATTTTCTATTTGTGTTGTCTAACTTAGAACATCAAGAGTAGCTTAGCAATCTTACTCCGGTTCCTGGCTTGATGCTATATGAGTAGCATCGAGAGCTACATGCACTAGAGCATTGTGCAATGTCATGCTCAGAACCTTCTTCGATTTTACAAAGCCTCACCACTGCTGATTTAATGTTCTCACCTGGCCACCGGTACTCAATGTGGGCTTCGTAGTCGTCATCTAGTCCTAAGTCCTTACAGGGGTAGTATATTTCACTTCCACTGCTGCAAATCAATGCATCAAAATCTTCTAAATTTGTTGGGCAACTGTTTAGCGCTTCTTTAGCCTCTTGCAGACTCAAGCCTGTCAGAAAAACTAAACCTATTTGGCTGGACCTGGAACCTGCAACTTGCATTATATTATTGACCGTTAGAGATAAGGTCTCAGTAGGAGATCCTTTGCTGTTGTAACAGTCAGTTGCCACTACATATAGGACCTGCCTTCTCCCAGTGCAGTAGCTAACAATCGGCTTGCTAATTGAATTAGCTTTCCGTGAGAGTATCTCAACAAGTTCCTGCTGCCTTCTTTCCATATCAAGCTCTCCATTGGCCTTGAAATCCACATCAATGGAAAATTTTAGAGAAAGGTCATCAACATCTCTTAGTGATTCACTCATAGGTTCTTCAGGAGTTGGCTTCATGACCTCAAGACGATTGGCAGGGTGGCGATTTCTGCAGTGTTGAACATGGGCGAGGTAATTCAGGCAGTGCTCTGGCCACGAGAAGCAGTGGATATTCTTTAGGCCATTCTTACAGCACTCCAGCCATAGGTTCTTGTCAGCAACAAGTCTTAGAAGAGCATCTGCTATGGCTTTTTGATCATGTGGATCAATGAGTAGCCCATTGTTTAGTGCCTGATTGAACATTATGTTCCACATTATATTCATCCATAAGTTACAATAAGTCACCACTTGAGGTGTACATGGAATTAAAAAGATAACTATTTTAAAAAAGACGGGGAAGTTTGCAACAGAAAGCTTGGGGCATCACTTTTCGGAAATTCGTAAAGTCACGTGTTGCATGAAGTGTTTGTTATCGAGATTTTGTGCACTTCTCTATAATTCTACCCAGCTTATTCTGCAAAATTTAGGTTTCCAATGGATAACTTTATATCTAAAAATATATTCAGGACTTATGCATCAAAGTTAACGTTTCAACCAGCTTGTGTTTACCTTGAGTATATCTACTGGCCCTCCATTTTTGGTAGCAACTATAGGCAAACCATAAGCAGCTGCCTGCAGAAAGAAGACTTTCCTGAACTATAACATTTTTCATACATAGCATCAACTGCTAAAACTACTTGTGATGTAATTCAGAAGTTACCTCAATTAGAGTGAGGCCGAATGGCTCAACAAGAGCTGGATTGATGAACACTCCCTTCAAGGATAAATCACCATTTAAGAATTATTGGCAGTCATATTATGGAATTAAAGAACATTGGTTAAAGAAGGTGTCAATTCTATAGTTCATCTTCTTTTAAAGCATGGAAGAAAACAAATATTAATGGATCACTGAAATAGCTCTATCCGTCTTGATTGTTTTCCTGCACACACAGATCCAATGGACAGCGGCATCTCTATTATGAACAAGGCACGGAGAATGAGTACAAACACATGAGACCTAGCTACTTCTGTTCTTGGTGGGAAAATGCCCAATTCCTGACACTTGTTTATATATTATTTCTCTGCGTTACCTTAGTTTTTGCAGCCAGACGATATATATCAGGAACCTCTGGTTGCTTATGATGCTTTGGATATGCCACCTGGCCATACAAATTGTACTTGTCTATGAGCTTTATTACTGTTGTGATTACTGCAGAGCTGCTACTGGACATGTCATCAATGTCATCTCTGTTACCTAGGATCAGTGTCTGCAACACCATTTATTATTAAATCAGACTCTGCACTAGTCCACTAGCATCTGTTATAATTAAAGGAGGTTGCAGATAAACTTAACCATACCAAGTTGGCTAGTTCTCGAAGTGCTTGACATTCTCCAAAGGCCCTGAGCACAGTAGTTACATTCTTCTTAGGATCTGGACGTGACAGAGCAAGTAGCATAGGCTTGTGAGGGTTAGAGAAGAATCGCATGATCTGTGTTCATGAAGATACAGGAGACATTGGCTAAAAACATTTATAGGAAACCCCATACTAACAAAACATTATTAATTAGTTGTCATCAATTATTTCAATCTAGTCTACATCTTGTTGCTTCTCTCTTGTTATCCATTTTGACATGTTCGCAAATTTTATGGTATTGACTTCAAGAAAGAGTTAGGAAAGTCTGCTATGTAAATGAGAAGGACATCCAACCTCAGACCATATATGTGGTATAGGTCTCTTTTGACTTTTGTCTGTTCCAATCAATGACTTGAGATCTCCATCTCCTTCCAGTGAATCTTGTGCGTTCACGTTACTGAAGTCCATCCCCGGTGGTATAACCTAGTTTTTCATAATCATCAGAAACAGACTTTACTTCAAATTTCTTCACATCTTGGTAAGAAGCAATTTTGCCATTGTTTGAACAAGAACTAGCTAGTTGAGTTAGTGCATACCACCATCCTCGGCATGTATCTCCCGAGGCAACTCACTCCTCTCCGTCTCCTAACTCTGAGTTTTCTCTCCAGCTGAATATCAAAACCATCATACAAATCCCATTGTTCATCAATCTCTTGTCTTGTGCTAGTTACCACCATTTCAGCGGTATCTAGTCCCAACTCTTCTGCTTCTATTCTCCTCATTATCTTGTAGGTGGTATTGATGTCCCCCTTAGTGAGTCTGCCCTGTTTAAGCAATTGCTCGAACTTGTTTCTTCCTAGTGAGTGTCCTGTTAACACCATTGGTACGTTTAAGGTTCCAGATAAGCGGGCTGCTACCTCTCCTGCATCAGCATAATGCCCATGAATTACATAAGGCCACACTGCTTTTCCAGCATTGACTTGCTCTCCAATAGCCCTTGCCATATTCACAATGTGGCTTAATGCCCCGTCAACAAATTCTGGTATGTAAGGCCAGAGTGATTCCTTAGGAATATACCTGTCACAAAGATAATGTTCAAAATATGGAAGATTGAACCAGATAGCTAGACAGATATGACAAGGAATTAGTGGTTTTGAACCACATTTTCTAAAAGATGTGCCAAGTGTAGAATAGCAGCATTACTTGTCACGTGGTCCGCATGGGATTCGAATTATGTAGGCACCGCAGCTGCCAGCAGCATCAGATGGGCATGAGAGCATCTCAATTGGCTCACCATAGCCAGAGTCAACCTCTGGGGATGTGATCTGCCGAGTCAGGAGATCAACTCGATGAACTCCTTTCATGTTTGCAAGTGCTCGAGCAAGCTCTACCACATACTTCACCTGATCATTCATTTAACAAAACACAAAGTTTCATGAAAGTTCTTGAGTTTAGCTCATTTCATACCGTAGGAATCGACTACGAGGGAGTGTTTTGGGTTGTCAATTAGGGATCCACGTGTCCAGTCTTGTTACTAGCTCATAAGTGTCAATTTTCTGCTATTTGGAGCAACATTTTCAAACTTTCTTCTTGCGTGTTTTCAGTTAAACATGTTCTCTAGAATAGAAGATTTAGAGGCAATAGTTTTATCGATTAAAGTTCTTTAAACAAAGATGACAGGTAATATCACTACCTCACCACCAGTGTCAGAATCTCGTCCAAGTTCCATGTTTTCTCCACGCACCAACCCATGGGTACTACAATAAACAGTAAACATAGCTTAAACTTGTTTGCCCAATGTTTGATAGTATGTAACTTGTTTGATTGTTATACTTCTTGTTTAATCTTGTATTTGCCATGTATCGTCATACTGCATTTATTCTTCTTCCTGTTTTCTTGCTCTTGATGTGTTTCTTAACCATGCACGAGCTACTGTAACAATTTGTTACTTCACTATTACAACAATCTGAATGTACCTGATCAAGACAATGTAGAGTTGCCTTGGTTTATCTTCATCAGTCCACATCTGTGTATCCGAGTTAATCCTTGATATGACATGGTGAGAGTCTGATATATTTATATCTCCTTTCTCCTTCTCACCTTCTGAAAGTTCAGAAAGATCTTCTGCTGCATCAAAACGACCTTTCTCTAGTTCAAGCCGCCGTTTTACTAGTTTTCGTGCGTCATCCCAGGCTATCTGCAATTTCTCAGTGTCGCAAGAAATTATCTTCAAGCTGCTAAGTAGTATACTTTTATGTGTTTTCTAATGTGAGTTCTTCTTTAAGGTTATTTTTAGCCGTATTATTTTTAAAAATTAAATACTACTTGTTGACATGACTCTGACAAAAATATTCACTCAACAGTCGAGACGTTTTTCAGTGCTCTGTTGACTTCAGACATTTAGGCATTTGTTTTAGAATTTGCAAGCTCAATTTTTTTTCTTTTTTTTTTTGAAAAAGTGTTTGTTTTAAAAGAAAATTTAAAAAAAAAGATATACAAATATTTCGCAAATATGTTTGAAGTTGACCAAGTAGCCATCAAAGAACATGAGACTGTTTCTTTAACATGTTAAACATTTATCACTTTCTAATTCCTTTCGGGGTCGTTTGGTTTGAAGACAAGTTATGCTGGGATTAGTTATGCTGGGATTAGTTATGCTGGGATAAGTTATTCTGGGATTAGTTATGATGGGATTATTTCTTATTGAGTGTTTGGTTTGTTGTATTCAACATAATATACATTGCATAATTTTTAAGAATAAGTTATTTGTTTACAAAAATACCCCCCACCTTATTTAATTTTATTTTTTTATATTTTCTTACAAGCTTTAGTTATTCATTTAAAAAAAATAAAACTTCCATCTTATTTAACTTAAATATTTTGTGTGTGCATTCCCATGATTGTCCCGTGTGTATTTAAAAATAAAACTTCCATCTTATTTAGTTTAAAAATAAAACTTCCATCTTATTTAGTTTAAAAATAAAACTTTCATCTTGAGATTGTTAAAGTAAAAGAAGATTTATTGTTTATGTCTCTTCATTTAAGCACATATCACTCCTATATTGTAAGCTTTAAGGTTATCTTCATTTTAATTGATATATAAAATACAAACTTTCAAGTGATTAAAAGAATATTTAATTAAAAATATGTAATTCAGCGTTAGAGAAATCAAAATATGAATAAACATAAAAATTAGTCAAATAAATTCAATATGTAATTCGGCGTTAGAGAAATTAAAATATGAATAAACATAAAAATTAGTCAAATAAATTCAACGTATAATACATTCATAAATAAAAATTATATTTATATAGTGTAATTTTTTAATGAAAAAATATGAAGAATTATCATAAAATATCAAGTAATGAAGGTTGTAAATGTTATTATACATGTTATTAAAAATGATGTAAATATACATGGATATAAAAGTGAGGTATAAAAAGAGTTTAAAAGGATATCTTTGTCTTTTTACCTATTTTATCCCGGGATAAGTTATCCCGGTATTACTATTCCACCCAAAGGTAGGAATAACTTATCCCAACACTAACTATTAATCCTGGAATAAGTTATCCCATGCTTTGTAACCAAACATGGGATTAAGTGGTACTAAAAATTTATCCCGGGATTAACTTCTCTTATCCATCACACCAAACGATCAAGTATAAAGGAATGCAATATATAGTTGAGGGTATAGTACATAAAATAATAAATAAAATAAGAGAAAGCACCTGTTTCTTCTTACGGTTAAGATGCCAAATGCGCCAACACATATTCTCGAGCCTATTATTCCTCTCACGAGAATTCCTTGTTGCCACTACCTGCAATGTCCTTTTCTTAATTTCCATCAATTTCTTTAAGCATATATACTTTAATTTTTTGCAGAATAGAATAGAACCAATAAAGAAATAGACGAGTGCGTTTGTGCATGTCTTTCCTTTTCCTCTTCTTTAATTTTCTCAAGTACACTGATGTAACTGTAAACATCATTAACACCTTTCACTTAGCTCATAACTGAAATCCTTCTTTAGTACTTTTAAAGACAAAAACGTCTCTTAGTTGAGACGAGAGTAATATTTATGCCTGTGGCCAGGGGGTGGTGAACAAAATTAAACTGCAAATCGCACTAAATTGGAAAAAAAATCGATTAGTGATTTGGTTTGACTTAGTTTTGGTACTTTTTTTTAAAAAGAGCCCGACATTATATACATATACATATATATATACATATACATATATATATACATATACATATATATATATATATATATATACATATATATATATATATATATATATATATATATATATATATATAATTTTTAAAATTATCTTTTACATAAAAAATATTATTATAATATACTTTATATATTTTTCTTTAACTTTGTCTTAGTTTTTAGTTTTAACATCAGATTTATGCTTATCATTTAAGCTCACTGCCCCGTATATGTGATGAAGATAAATAAAACTCAAATCAAACTAATTTACACCTTAAGTCCCTAATATTGATATTTCATTCACTTCTAAGTAGTAAGATGTAAACTCAAATCAAATTGGTGGCAAGCAGTATTATACCACCTTGATCCCATGGTTGTCTTTATGTTTAGTGATAAGAATAGTCTATGTTTGATTTTTCCATTTTCATTTTACAACAGCGTGAATGTTTGACAATTCATTTGTGGCGATTGAAATGGTTTGATGATAGCTTCATCAACATCTACCAATTTTGTGAAACATGGCTATTATTGAAAAGTTAAATAATGTTGATATAATTGAATTTAATTGTCCTACACAGCTTCTTAAAGATGATTCACATCGAACCACAAAAGAAATTAAAAAATCTGAAAAAACTCGAGAAATCCGAAGTTGAAAACCCCGATTATTATTGATTTTATTTGGTTTATAAATATAAAAATTGAACACCTTTAGTTTGATTTGATATTTGAAAAATCGGAACCAATCCGGACTATGTACACCCCTGGCCATTTGTGGTTTACCGATTAGTTAAGAACATGCATGAGAGAGCAGAAAAGGTTAGATGGTTAATGCTTAAACCATCCCTCATTAAATCTTCATCAAATTATGAAGGAAAAAGTAATATAGAATGATAATTAAACAAGGAGAATTGAAGAGAATCATTGTTAATTTACCTAAAGTTGGGGAACTGACCTTGATCCAAGTTCTGTGGAGGTCGGACTCATCAAAGGTGTTGACAACTTCTTCAACAAAGTACTTAGTGGGACTAAACAGCTTCTCTTTCTGGATTTCAAACCTCAAATTTTCCTCCATTTTATTATGATTGAACCTGCTTCTCTCTTCAATACTAATAGCTCCACTTTCTTTCTTCTGCCTTGACCCATTTCTTTTACTTCCTATGTCCAATATTGCCTCCAAATACCCGTTTAACCATTCGTTCTCTGCCATCGACTGATTGAATAGAGACAATGAGATACTTATATAACGAACAAGAGGGACTTAGTTGCTTGAACCGAGTTACAAGTGAAGAAAAGTTAAAGCCTTTATATATAGGCCTAGGAATATTGCAGTACTAATATTATGGACTACACTTTTTCAGCTCAACGTAACAGAATATATATCGATATATTGTGACTGTTTTATGTTTTCTTACTCTATTTTATGTGGTTTATCAGACAAATATCCTTATTCTCTCATATTACGTATACACAAGAACACATTGTTGGCATGGACTCATGGTGGTGATTCCTCCTCTTCTTTCTTCACTTTTTCGTATAACTTTTCAGAAAAAAACACTAGTACCTACTTTTGTTTAGAATATTGTCCATCCTGCAAGTTAATATTCTTTAAAAATAAGATGTCGTTTGGAAAAGACTACACTGGCTAGTTAAAATTTTGTATTTGGTCACTAATTCACTATATTTACTTGTATAAATTTAGGGAACTATTATCCCTTTTTAGTGAGAAAAAGAAAATTTATTAGTGATAGAGTAACAGCTCTTGGTCTCAATCACAAAAGTGGAAAAATCTTACTTGATGGTTGTTGGGAAATATCTTTTGGTTTTTCTTTTCCGAAAAGTCTTAACAGAAAGTGCAAGAGAGGGGAGGGGTGAATTATCTTCTTTTTGGGTTATTTAATTAGTTGACTAATTATTTTCGGTAGTCAACTATTAATTTAGTAAACAAAGAACTTTAAATAAGACCCGAAGTAAATGTCGAATATCAAATGACACCAAATGTTTTATACTGATTGAGATCTAGAATTAATCTAGTAAACAACAAATTTCAAATAAGGCAGGAAGTAAATGTTGTAATATCTAATGACACCAGATGTTTCATATTGATTGAGATCCAGAATGGATCTTAGTCCAGTCCCTTCGATTGCAAAAATGTTCTCTTCTATCTTCTTGTCACTGTGCTTATACAAAGACGTTGGAGTGTAACTCTTACATCTGCCCTCAGGACTCGTTTGACTAGGGGTGTACATGGACCGAGTTGATTCAGATTTTTTAAATACTAAATCAAACCATTAGTGTCGGGTTTTTAAATTTATAAACCAAACCAAATCAAACTAATAAAAATCGGGTTTTTCAACCTTGGATTTTTTCGATTTCTTCGGATTTTTTGGGTTTTTTCGGGTTTTTTCCGGTAAAGTCTTCATACAAACATATAATTAACTTGTGCTTCAAATATTTATTTAGTCCGAGTAAAATACAACTATCTAAGGTATTTCTTAAAAAAATAACACAATATATTCACTTTATTTGAAATTTATGAAGTGAGTGATGACAATAAAATATTCAACCAAAAAAATAATGAAATCGCATAGAATAAATATTGCATATTAATAAGTCATAATAAAAATAATCATAATTTAAAAGTATTAAGTCATGCTAAAATAAGTCTAATAAGTATTAACTACATGACTAAATATTAAACAGAAAAATAAATTAGTTTATATATTTATGTAAAACTAAAGAATAAATATCTGTCATTCCTAGTGTTGGATTGAGTAATTTTTTGTTAACATTCGTATTGATTTGGGCTTTATTTGAGTTACTAATATCTATGGGTTGTAAAAAGACTTATTGGACCATTTAAAATTCTAAGTTTAAACTTGAAATAATATATTGAAAGATAAAAACTATGAAAAAGTTGAAGAAATATTTATAAATTACATCACAATAAATATTTTTATGTATAAAATATTTTTAAAAATAGTATACATGTAATATCGGGTTGGTTCGGTTCGATTTGACTTTTTTTAGTTAAAATCAAGCCAAACTAATTATAGTCGGATTTTTTTCAATACCAAACCAAGTCAAATCAAACCATTAGTCGGGTTTTTTTTTGCGATTTGGTTCGGTTTGCGGTTTGGTTCAATTTGCGATTCGATTTTGTACACCCCTACGTTTGACCATGAACATTTTCCATCTTTTTTCAAAATTATTTTTCACTTTATTTAAAAATCAGTGTTTGTCCATAAAAAATTTAACGGAAAAGGGCTTAAATTACCCCTCACTTATTGAAAATGGTACAAAAAAACCCTTCATCCACCTATTGGCTCTATTATACCTCTGACATCCACCTTTGGGCTCTAAAACGCCCTTCAAGTTAATAAAAAAGGGAAAAGGGCCAAAAATACCCCTGAACTATGGAAAAGGTCTTAAAATACCCTTCATTTACCTTTTTGGCACACTTATACCCTTGAAACTAACAGTCTCCTTTATATATATATATATATATATATTTTTAAAAACTACTTATTATGTGTAATTTTTTTATTGGGTAAAATAAAAACCTCATCCCACCAAGCTGATGATATGACAAATAAGATTGACTAAAAATTACATGTCAACAAATAAAAATAAAGACTACTAGTTAAGAACTGAGAAAAGAGATGACCAGAGAAAATTTTATCATTGAACACTGCTATCACCATCAAGATAATTATTACCAACGACTAAGAATATGAAACTAAAAGCTACTGTCACTATCATCAGTCCATAAAATAACATCTTCCACAAAGCTTTTCATCTATTACCTTTTACCAAATAGGCATTGTTATCACATAAGCTAATGACCAATTCACCTGTAGTCATACCAGAATTGTTAAGAGCATAATCAACGAGAAAATAACAAAAACTAAGAAATGTTTTAAGTCGTATTAAGTTCAGTTAGTACGAGAGATTGAAGAATTTGTGATAAAGTTTGGCATAGAAAATGTTGACGTGTCTATATCCAGTCATCTTTATTTATTTCGGTAATATATTTTCGACAACCAATCAAAATATTTAATTTTCATAACACTAGTAAGTATAAAGGTGACACTACTATATTTAAATTTTTTGATAAAATTTAGTTGTCGAAAGAGTTGGTACTTTGTTGGATCTTCAATTCACTTTATCTCTTCTCTTTTTCTAGTTCCTAACTAGTAGTATTTATTTTTATTTGCTGACATGTAATCTTTAGTTAATCTTATTTGTCATATCATGAGCTTGGTGCAGTGAGATTTTTATTTTACCAAATAAAAAAAAACATGTGATAAGTAATTTTTTTAAAATAAAATATAGAGGAGGCTATTAGTTTCAAGGGTATAAGTGAATCAAAAAGGTGAATGAAGGGTATTTTTAGACCTTTTCCTATAGTTTAGGGGTATTTTTTGCCCTTTTCCATTTTCTGTTAACTTGAAGGGCATTTTAGAGCCCAAAGGTGGATTCCAAGGGTATAATAGAGCCAATAGGTGGATGAAGGGTATTTTTGTACCATTTTCAATAAGTGAGGGGTAATTTAGGCCCTTTTTCCATAAAATATTTAGAACCTATGACTGGAGATTTATTTACGGCAAGATTTGCTGATTGTCATTCTGATAAATCAATATACCCAACATTAAAGGGAGAATATAAGCAACTCAAAAAGGAGATAGATTGGAATGCATTATCACTATCTCATTTAGACCCTCGTATAAATAAATGTGAACTAGAAGTTCAAAAGATAGTCTATTTGTAAAATATTGTAAATCAACTGCCAGATGCATTCACTGACCTATCAAGAATTATTAAATCTCATATTCCAGCTTCTAATGCTTCAATTCGAGTTGATATCCTAGTTGGACAATTAATTAATGTAAATGAGTCTAAACCATGCTTAAAACATGGTAGACCGATTGGTTCCAAAGATAAAAATCTTCAAAAAATAAAAGAAGCAAACAATCATTATGATCATAATATGGAGGAAGCTGCTCAAGAAGAGTAGCATGACATAACAGTTGATGAAACCCGGGAAGAGGTTAAGGTACCTGAAAATAATGAAAATGAAGAGATCTCAATAAGTTATGTCTCATCAAGAAAAATATGAAACCAAAATGATATAATTGTCGATAATATTTTTTCTTATAATGTTGCAAATGAAATAATGCAACAAGATGAGGATCTTGAACCAAAATCTGTCGAAGAATGTAGACAGAGAAATGATTGGCCAAAATGAAAAGATGCGATTCAAATTGAATTGACTTCGCTTGAAAAACATGAAATTTTTGGATCTATAGTCCGAACACCTAAAGGTGTAAAGCTAGTGGGGTATAAATTAATTTTAGTGTGAAAATGAAATGATAAAAATGAAGTCGTTAGATATAAAGCACGACTTGTGGCACAAGGATTTTCACAAAGACCTGGCATTGATTATATGGAGATATTGTAATGACCCTTTCAGTCATTTTCGTGTTTACACCATCTTTATACTGTTAGAGCCTTTCTGTAGAGGTCCTAAGTCATTTATGGCTTGTTGGGGCCAGTGGTTCGGTGCCCTGGCCGTTCGTTTGGTCGTTATGGCTGATTCCCTATTTTAGAGCCTTAACTTAGGAATTCATTGAATTTAGTCAATATTCTTAACTAACATGCTCGGAATCGAATTCCGACAGTTCCGTTAGCTCCGGTACGTTGAGTTTGGTCTAGTTGGACCTTTAGTCGAGGTCTGAGAACTTTCGTAATGGATTTTATGTTGGTTTTTCTGTTTTCAGGCCATTTGGAGTTGGAAGTGTGACTTGGGTCAGCTTTCGATGATCGGAGTTTCAGATTTGAGATCTGATGGTTCCATTAGCTTTGAAATATCGAATTTGAGTTAGATAGGTGGTTGGTTCGGTTCCTGGGTGAGCCGGGCTCATTTTAGGTGTTCGATTGATTTTAGTTAATGTTGACTTGGGTCAACATTCCTCCAAAACGACCTCGTATGTAAGTTTTGTCAATTCCATTAAGTACGAAATGTCGTTTTCACTCTAATGGCATTATTGGTTTCTTAGTATTGGGTTCCAATTGTGCCCGGAATGTCCCGTAGAAGTTTTTAGCATTGCTGATATTTCTGCTGCGTCCAGGCCCTATAAAATCCCTCAACTTTGGTTTTTCAGTCTTTTTCTCCAAGATTTCTCAGTCTAAACTTATTTTCTCTCAACCCAAATTGCTCCCAGACCAGTCCTTGGCCTTGGAGGTCCATAAATGGGTGATTAATCTCGCTCCTTTGTCGTTTGGGTAAGCTCATTCTTCCCCAACTTTACTTCTTCTCCATTAAAAACCTCCATTGATGAACTCATAAGCTTGGGGAAAATTTTCCTTGTAGTGGCTTCTCGTTTTTGGTTTCATGCTTGTGGGTTCGGGGAATTCACTCCGTTGGCGTGCTTCATCTCATCGTGGTGGCTAACTTTTTCCTTTAATTTCCGATTTTAGTCTTGAAATTTTCCTCTTTAATTCATTACTTGAGCGGGCTATTTTAAGCCCTTTCTCTTGTCCAAATTTGCTCAAATTTGGGGCATGCACTCACGGGAGTAGTATGTTCATCGTGCTTCTTTTCATTTCTGATTTCGAGTTTTGAGCCCCGTGGGCCCGTTTTAAACCTGAATTTTGACCCGTCTATAATTCTAGCAATATGGGTATCGTTAGTCATATTTTAATGTGTAGATTGTGTTCATGATAGTGTGACTTCCGTTCGGGACTTCTCAGAGCGGTTCAAACTCAAACAACGTCATTTCAGTAGCTTGTCATCGGATGACAGGTAGGTTACGATCTAACTTCTCTAAACTTCGCATATATAGGATAAAATTGCACTAATTGGCATCCTTGGGTTGGGTTTATAGCTTGGCACTACAGACCTTGACCGCTTTTCCATGTCCTCCTCGTTTCTTTCCTCCATTGTGTGTAGTATTCTTGTAGAATGATATTATCACCCTTGTGGTCCTGTGTGGCCTTGTATTTACTCTGGACCGTAAATGGTGGGTTATTTGGGGGTGTTCATGAGTCCCGAACATTGTTATCGCAATTTGTAGGCTGGCTATCTATGTTTTAGAGCAATTTCAACCTGTACAAGGTCGATAGGTTAGTTGTGAGCCGTTGGGCTGCTATTTGTGATTGATCATTCCATTTCCATGCATAATAAGGGATTTTCTAAATATTTTACTACGGTTTGGGCTTCGGGCCTACTTTTACTAGTTTTCTAAACTTGCATGGCCCTGGGGGCCCATTTTCGGCTGAAATGACTTTAAATTGGTTTGGAAATACCTTGCATGGATCTTCTTAGGGTAAAAGAGTTAAAAGATGAGTTTTTATCATGGTTTTCCAACTATTTCTAGACTCGGTAGGGCCGTGGTGCTAGATTGGCATTTTACTAAATTGAGATAATATTAGACTCAGTCAGTTCGAGCATCTGAGCTGTTCTACTACTGTTTTAGACCCGGTCATGTTTGGGCACCCTTGATGGGGTTTTGAGACTTATTTCACTGTCTTAGACCTGAACAGATCTGGGCATGCATATTAGAGATTTGGGCTACTAGATTGGATCCGGACCTACTCCGGATGATGTTTTAGAGATTGAGTTACAGTATGTGGTCGAGGACCTCTATGGACCTTGCCGATTTATGCCAGAGGCTTTGGGTTATGTGAGCCGGAGGAGGGGTATACGGTAGAGTTGAGATATACGAGCAGTGTCCTTCTATGGAACCTACCTGTTGGGCCCTCTAAGCGCCAGATGAGGTACATAAAGAGTTATTCTTCCACCTTGACACCAACATGCGTCATACCATTCATTTGTGTGAAGTTCCACCATTGTTTGCTGTTTGCTGAATGTACGCTCTGGTAAGATAGGATGCTAGAGGGTTTGTCTTCACTTGTTTGTGTTCCTCGGGTGTATGGGCGCCCATTGGGACTGTAGGTAGGCTTATTCTTGCTTAGTCGAGTTATTATTCCTTATGTTGATTTCTTACTACGATTTGGATATTGATAGTAGTACTTGTATCTTTACTTGGTTCTTATTTTTGTATCCGGGCATGCTATTGTCTTTCTGTTTCCTCTATCCTTTTTTACTTGAGGTTACCGATATACTGCCTATTTTTCTAAAAACTTATTATATATATTGTTATTGCGAGGATCCCAAGTGCATCATTTCTTCCCTTCACCTGTGTCTGTAATATATATTTTGTAGCTAGCCATGTGTGTTATTTTTGTTGTCTTCCTTCTTTGCTAGCTTCCGTGTACTTCTTCGTTGCTTTCTGTGACTATTTGCTTCTACTATGCTTATTACTACTCTTTTATCTTATATGTGCCCAGTCGGCCTATCATACCTATTGGGTACCATTTGCTTCCCATTTGGTTCTCATACTACACTCTGCATCTTCTGGTGCAGATCCTAGTGTGGGCCCTCGCCGCTGGCTTGCGAAGACTCATGCGAGGAGATTTTGGACCATTCCAGACTGAGGGTGAGCTCTTGGCGACCGGAGCTTAGCTTTTAGTTTATCTTTTGTATCATGTACTCTATTACTATTCAGAGACATCTGTATGTATTATTTTGGATCCTTTTGTACTCCTTATATGTAGTTCCGACTCTTATACTATGATACCAGGTCTTTTCGGTTGGTTAGCTTCTGCATATATGTTATATATATTCCTATTGTCTACTTTCTTCACTTATTTCCCTTTCTTCCGCCTATATATATTGTTCTTCCGCTTGCTTGTTAGTTAGTAGTCCATTACTAATCGTTCCAGGCTACGGGAACTAGTTCGCTTACTGGGGGATTGTAGGTGCCAACATGACCGAGAAATCGGGTCGTGACAGCTTGTTATCAAAGCCTAGGTTCACCAGGGTCATCAGTATAAGAGCCAATGTCTAGTAGAGTCCTGCGGATTGGGGCGGAGACGTCCATACTCAATCTTCAGGAGGCTATGGTGACATTTTAGAAAATATGACTCTCTTATTGCTTCTGTATCGTGCGTAGTCCTTGGAAGTTTCTTGGAATCTCATGTGTTCTAGTTCATTCTTCTGCAGATGGTTCGTACGAGATCGTCAGCCTCTGGCAGAGGAAAACCTTCGACCCCTGCACCTCCGACTCCACCTAGGGGCCAGGGTGGTCACAAGGGTAGGGGTAGAGATCGTCCTCGAGCAGTAGCCCCTGCTAGAGCTGCTAGAGTGGAGATAGAGCCCAAGCATAATTATGAGCAAGAGTTTGTTCCTGAGCAGTAGTATGTGGACCCCGGGATAGCCCAGGTGCCACCAGCTCTAGTGCCAGCTTGAGCACCAGTTTCTGTGCCAGCTTTTGTATTAGCCTCAGCTTATTCTTTAGATATTAGGGGTTTACTTCTACAGCTTTTGGGTATGATTGGAGAGCGGTCTTCTGAGGTAGCATATACATCCGCTTAGGGGGTAGCCCTGGGTGTTCAGAGTTCAGGACACAGTCTGCTACTGTGGCTCCCTGTGCTGAGGTTATTCCAGTTCCAGTTGTTGCACATCCTCTTGCTCCTCGCCCAGTTATGACAGAGACGAAGAAGAAGGTATTGGGAAGATTTCTGAGATTGGCACCTCTTAGATTCTCTAGTGCACCGGGTCAGAACCCACATGACTTCATTACTACCTGTGTTGTGATGTTACACCATTTGGGTTTGTTAGAGACTCACGGGGTCGGTTATACTAGTTATCAGCTGGAGGATCCAGCGAAGTTATGGTGGAGGGCTAAAGTTGCTTGCAGACCATCTTTATCTCCTCCATTGTCTTGGTCCGAGTTCTATGAGCCCTTTATGGACAAGTTATTGCCTCATAGTGATCGCGAGTGTCGGAGGGAGTATCTCACTAGGCTTTCACAGGGATCCATGTCTCTATCCGAGTATGAGACTCGTTTCCATCTGCTTGCTCCATTTAGATATATGATCATTCCTACTGAGCCAGGTAGGATCCGCAGATTTGTTTGGGTGTTACGGACAGAGCTTAGACAGCCTGCTGAGATCTTAGTTGCTAGTGGTCGGTCATTTCAGGCTATTGCAAACTATGTCCGTACTATGGAGGACTTGCATCGTCATAATCCAAGGACCAGAGATAAGAGGCCTCGTCATTAGGGTAGTTATACTGGTTCTCATCATGGTGGTAGAGGTTCAGTCCAGTAGGGCTGGGGTTATCAGCCACAACAGTACCAGAGTCAGTCCAGTCGACCAGTTCAGGCTTCGCTTCAGATTTTGGATAGTTCTCAGTTTGAGCAGGGTCAGTCTTCGAGGGGTGCAACTTCTGAGGCATCAGGTCATGGTGGCCATACAGGTTTTGCTGGTTCATCTCGACAGTTCAGGCCACTAGGGCCTTGCTATGATTATGGTGTTGTCGGTCATTATGCTAGAGATTGCCCTAAGTGGGGTACAGTTCAGTCAGCCACTCAGCCGGCCAAGCCTTTGCAAGATGTTTAGCCATCGGCTAGAGGAGGTGGTGGTCAGACTAGGGGTGGTGCCCTGCATGGCAGAGCTGGTGGTAGGGATGGTGATCAGGCAGGTGGAGGTCGTCATCAGTTCTATGCGATCCCTGGGTGATCAGAGGCAGAGGCCTCGGATGCTGTGAATACATGTATGATTTTTGTATGCCATCAGTCAGATATGGCTTTATTTGATCCTAGATTTACTTGTTCGTATGTATCTGCCTACTTTTTGCCTTATTTGGGGTTGGCTAGTGAATCGTTATCTGTGCCTATATCTGTTTTGACCCCAGTAGGAGATTCTTTAGTAGTAGATCAGATTGTGAGGTCTTGTATGATTTCTATTGGTGATTTAGAGACTTGGGGTGACTTGATGATCCTTGATATGTTAGATTTTTATTTGATACTGGGAATGGACTGGTTATCCCTTCACCATGTGGTTTTGGATTGTTATGCCAAGACTATTACCATAGCCATGCCCAGTGTATCCCCGATTGTATGGCAGGGTTCTGTTAGCCATGCACCATCTGGGATCATCTCTTGTCTTCGAGCTAGGAAGTTAATTTGTCATGGGTGTTTAGCTTACCTAGCATACGTTCGAGATGCTAGTGTTGACACTTCTTTCCTTGAGTCAGTTCCTGTGGTTAGAGACTTCCTAGATGTGTTCCTTAACGACCTGCCAGGCCTTCCACCTGAGAGAGATATTGATTTTTCTATTGAGTTAGAGCCAGGTACCAGGCCCATTTCCATTTCTCCTTACTGTATGGCTCCAGCTGAGTTGAGGGAGCTTAAGGAGAAGCTCCACAACTTGTTAGCTAAGAGGTTCATTAGGCATAGTGTATTGCCTTCGGGTGCTCCTGTTCTATTTGTGAAGAAGAAGGATTCGATGGGTATTCAATGCCGCGTATAGATGACTTGTTTGATCAGCTTCAGGGTTCAACCGTATTTTCAAAGATAGATTTGAGGTCAGGCTACCACCAGTTGAGGATTAGGGCGGAGGACATCTCTAAGACAGCATTGAGGACACATTATGGCCACTATAAGTTCCTAGTGATGTCTTTTGGGTTGACTAATGCCCCCAAAACTTTCATAGACTTGATGCACAATGTGCTTAGCCCGTATTTTGATAGGTTCGTGATAGTCTTTATTGATGACATCCTGATATACTTTAGGAGTAGAGATGAGCATGAGTAGCACTTGAAGACTGTACTTCATACTTTGAGAGATCACCGACTTTATGCCAAGTTCTCAAAGTGCGAGTTTTGGCTTGAGTCAGTTGCATTACTAGGACATGTGGTGTCTAAGGATGGAATTAGAGTTGATCCGGGTAAGATTTCAGTGGTGCGTGATTGGCCTAGACCTACTACTCCTACTGAGGTTCGCAACTTTGTTGGGTTAGTCGGGTACTACAGATAATTCGTTAAGGGATTTTCTTCCATAGCATCAGCCTTGACTATGCTGACTAGGAAGGATGTTCCATTTCAGTTGTTGGATCAGTACGAGGATAGCTTCCAGAGGCTTAAGGCCTTGTTGACTTTAGCTCCTGTATTGACTTTGCCGGTTGAGGATCAGAGTTTCTCCGTGTATTGTGATGTTTCTAGGGTTGGTTTTGGTTGTGTGTTGATGCAGCAGGGTCGAGTGATAGCATATGCATCGAGGTAGCAGAAGGTTCACGAGAGCAACTACCCCACTCATGACTTTGAGTTGGCGGGCGGTAGTCTTCGTGCTCAAGATTTGGTGGCACTACTTATATGGAGTTCATTGTGAGATATTCACCGATCATCGTAGTCTTTAGTACATTACGAGTCATCAAGAGCTGAACTCGAGGTAGAGGAGATGGATTGAGCTACTGAAGGAATATGATTTCACCATTTGATATCATCCGAGCAAGGCAAATGTGGTAGCAGATGCCTTGAGTCGGAAGATAGTGAGTATGGGTAGCCTAGCTTCACTTTCAGTTTCAGAGCGACCGTTGGCCTTGGACATCCAGTCCTTGGCTAACCATTTGGTTAGGCTTGACTTGTCGGATCCTAGCAGTGTTCTTGCCAGTATTAAGGTTTGTTTCACTCTAGTTGATCAGATTCAGAGCTGACAGTTTGAGGATCAGAGATTGTGTGACCTTCGTGATCAGGTGGCTCGGGGTGAGGCCAGCTGGGCTACTCTAGATTTAGACGGGGTTCTGAGGTTTGATAGTCAACTCTGTTTTGAGAGTTGGGGATTTGATTAAGTTGATACTCTATGAGGCACATTGTTCTAGATACCCCATTTATCCTGGTACATCAATGATGTACAGAGACTTGAGGCAGCTTTATTGGTGGAGTGGTATGAAGTGGGACATAGCGGAGTTTGTATCTCGGTGCTTGAACTGTCAGCAGGTGAAGTTCGAGCACATGAGACCTGGTGGTTTGATGCAACGACTTCCCATTCCTGAGTGGAAGTGGGAAGGGATTACTATAGACTTCGTAGTTGGTTTGCCTCGTACTTCTCAAGGGTTTGATTCTATTTGGGTGATTGTTATAGGCTGACTAAGTCAGCACACTTCTTGCCAGTTCAGACTTCTTACAATGTAGAGAGGTTAGCTCAGATCTACCTTTGTGAGATTGTTCGGTTGCACGGGGTCCCAGCTTCTATCATTTCAGACCGCGACACTCAGTTTACATCTCAGTTCTGGAGAGCTATTCATTGAGATTTGGGTACAGAGGTTCAGCTTAGTACTGCATTCCACCCTCAGACAAATGGGCTAGCCGAGAGGACTATTCAGGTCCTGGAGGGCATGCTTCGGGCCTGTGTTCTTGACTTTGGGGGTTCTTGGGACCAGTTTGTGCCTTTGGCAGAGTTTGCTTATAATAATAGTTGTCATTCGAGCATTGGCATGGCACCTGTCGAGGCTTTGTATATGGAAGGCCTTGCAGATCGCTGATTAGTTTGTTTGATGGCTTGGATTCTATGCCACAGAGTGAAAATTTGCTTCGTGATTCCTTAGACAGAGTTCGGGTGATTCAGGACAGACTTCAGGCAGCCCAGAGTAGGAATAAGAGCTACTCTGATCGTAGACTTCGTGCCTTAGAGTTCAGTATTGGTGACTTGCTATTTATCTGTGTGTCGCCCATGAAGGACGTGATGATATTAGGTAGGTGGGGAAATCTTAGCCCAGGTACACTGGGCCGTTTGAGATTCTTCAAAGGGTTGGTAGTGTTGCCTATATGCTATCTTTCCTCTGATATTTTCAGCTACACACCCTATTTTCCATGTATCGATGTTGAGGCAGTATGTTCCAGATGAGTCTCATGTGTTGCAGTGGGATTCAGTTCAGTTGGATGATGGTTTGACTTTTGTTGAGGAGCCAGTTTCTATATTGGCCAGTGATGTTAGGAGGTTCAGATCTAGGGAGATTCCGGTGGTGAAAGTTCCGTGGAGGCATCGCCCGGTCAAGGAGGCTACCTGGGAGACTGAGAGAGATATGTGGGCTCAGTATCTGCAACTATTTGAGCTTGCTGGTACCTTCTTCTTCTAGACTTTCGAGGATGAAAGTCCTTTTTGGTAGTGGATGATGTAATGACCCTTCTGGTTATTTTTGCGTTTACACCATCTTTGTACTGTTAGCCTTTCTATGACTGCCCCAAGTCATTTATGGCTTGCTGGGACCGGTGGTTCGGTTCCCTGGCCGTTCGTTTGGTCGTTATGATCGTTTTCCTATTTTAGAGCCTTAACTTAGGAATTCATTGACTTTAGTCAACATTCTTAGCTAACGTGTTTGGAATCGAATTCTGACAGTTCTGTTAGCTCCGGAACATTGAGTTTGGTCTAGTTGGACCTTTAGTCGATGCCTGAGAACTTCCGGTGTGGGTTTTATGTTAGTTCTCCTATTTTCAGGCCATTTGGAGTTAGAAGTTTGACTTGGGTCATCTTTTGATGATCGGAGCATCAAATTCAAAATCTGACGGTTCCATCAACTCCATAATGTCGAGTTTGAGTTAGGTAGGTGTTTGGTTTAAGTACCGGGTGAGCCGGGCTCATTTTGGGTGTTTGGTTGATTTTAGTTAATGTTGACTTGGGTCAACATTCCTCCAAAATGACCTTGTATAGAAGTTTCATCGATTCTGTTGAGTTTGGAACGTCGTTTTCACTCTAATAGCATTACCGCTTTCTTAGTATTGGGTTTCGATTGTGCCCGGGATACCCTGTAGAAGTTTTTAGCATTGCTGATATTTTTGCTGTGTCCAGCCCCTATAAAATCCCTCAGCTTCGGTTTTTCATCCTTTTTCTCCAAGTTTTCTCACTCTAAACTTATTTTCTTTCAACCTAAATTGCTCCCAGATCAGTACTTGGCCTTGGAGATCCATAAATGGGTGATTAATCTCGCTCCTTCGTCGTTTGGGTAAGCTCCTTCTTCCCCAAGTTTACTTCTTCTCCATTAAAAACCTCCATTGATGAACATATAAGCTTAGGAAATTTTTTCCTTGTAGTGGCTGCTCGTTTTTGTTTGCATGCTTGTGCGTTCGGGGAATTCACTCTGTTGGCGTGCTTTATCTCATCGTGGTGGGTAAATTCTTCCTTTAATATCCGATTTTAGTCTTGAAATTTTCCTCTTTAATTCATTACTTGAGCGGGCTATTTTGAGCCATTTCTCTTGGCCAAATTTGCTCAAATTTGGGGCATGCACTCACTGGAGTAGTATGTTCATCATGCTTCTTTTCGTTTCTAATTTCTAGTTTTGGACCCCGCGGGCCCGCTTTAAACCAAATTTTTGACCCAACTATAATTATAGAAATATGTACATCGTTAGTCATATTTTAATGTGTAGCTTGTGTTCTTGATATTGTGACTTTCGTTAGGGGCTTTTCAGAGCAGTTCAGGCTGGGACAACGTCGTTCCAGCAGCTTGTCATCAGATGACAAGTAGGTTACGGTCTAACTTCTCTTTACTTTGTATATATAGGATAAAATTATACTAATTGGCATCCTTGGGTTGGGTTTATAGCTTGGCACGCAGACCTTGACCGCTTTTCCATGTCCTCCTCGTTTCTTTCCTCTATTGTATGTAGTATTCTTGTAGAATGATATTATCACCCTTGTGGTCATGAGTGGCCTTGTATTGACTCTGGACCATAGATGGTGGGTTATTTGGGGGGTGTTCGTGAGTCCCAACATCTTTATCGTTATTTTTAGGCTGGCTATCTATGTTGTAGAGTAATTTAAGCATGTGCAGGACTGATAGGTTGGTTGTGAGTCATTGGGCTGCTATGTTGTAGAGTAATTTAAGCATGTGTAGGGCTGATAGGTTGTTTGTGAGCCATTGGGCTGCTATTTGTGATTGATCATGCCATTTCCATGCATAATAAGGGATTTTCTACATATTTTACTACGGTTTGGGCTGCGGGCCTACCTTTACTAGTTTTCTAGACTTGCATGGCCCCGGGAGCCCGTTTTAGGCTGAAATGACTTTAAATTGGTTTAGAAATGCCTTGCATGGATCTTCTTGGGGTAAAAGAGTTAAAAGATGAGTTTTTATCACATATTTCCAACTATTGCTAGACTCAGCAGGGCTGTGGTGCTAGATTGGCATTTGACTAAATTGAGATGATATTAGACTCGGTCGGTTCGAGCATCAGAGCTGTTTCACTTCTGTTTTAGACCCGGTCATGTCCGGGCACCCTTGATGGGGTTTTGAGACTTATTTTACTAGCTTAGACCTGGACAGAGTCTTTGCATGCATATTAGAGATTTGGGCTACTAGATTGGATCCGGATCCACTTTGGATGATGTTTTTGATATTGAGTTATAGTATGTGGTCGAGGACCTCCGTGGACCTTGCCGATTCAGGCCAGGGGCTTTGGGCTGCGTGCGCTGGAGGAGGGGTATACGATGGAGTTGAGATATTCAGGTAGTATCCTTCCATGGAACCTACCTATTGGGACCTCTAGGCACCGGAGGAGGTACATAAAGAGTTACTGTTCCACCTAGACACCAGCATGCGTCATACCATTCATTTTTGTGAGGTTCCACCCTTATTTGCTATTTGTTAAGTGTACACTCCGATAGTATAGGATGTCAGAGGGTTTGTCTTCACTTGTTTGTGTTCCTCGGGTGTATAGGCGCCCATTGGGACTGTAGGTAGGCTTATTTTTGCTTAGTCGAGTTATTATTCCTTATGTTGTTTTCTTACTATGATTTGGATATTGATTGTAGTACTTGTATCTTGACTTGGTTCTTATTTTTGTATCCGGGCATGCTATTGTCTTTCTGTTTCCTCCTTCCCTTTTTACTTGAGAATACCGGTATACCGCACATTTTTCTAAAAACTTATTATATATATTGTTATTGCGAGGATCCCAAGTGCATCATTTCTTCCCTTCACCTGTGTCTGTAATATATATTTTGTAGCTAGCCATGTGTGTTATTTCTGTTGTCTTCCTTCTTTGCTAGCTTCCGTGTACTTCTTCGTTGCTTTCTGTGACTATTTGCTTCTACTATGCTTATTACTACTCTTTTATCTTATATGTGCCCAGTCGGCCTATCATACCTATTGGGTACCATTTGCTTCCCATTTGGTTCTCATACTACACTCTGCATCTTCTGGTGCAGATCCTAGTGTGGGCCCTCGCCGCTGGCTTGCGAAGACTCATGCGAGGAGATTTTGGACCATTCCAGACTGAGGGTGAGCTCTTGGCGACCGGAGCTTAGCTTTTAGTTTATCTTTTGTATCATGTACTCTATTACTATTCAAAGACATTTGTATATATTGTTTTGGATCCTTTTGTACTCCTTATATGTAGTTCCGACTCTTATACTATGATACCAGGTCTTTTGGGTTGGTTAGCTTCTGCATATATGTTATAGATATTCCTATTATCTACTTTCTTCACTTATTTCCATTGCTTCCGATAAATGCTCAAACGTACAACGATCGTCAAGCAAAACACATTTATAAGTACCCAACGGATGTCAGGGTCGTACCCACAGAGACTTGTAGATAGCACAATGATGATTGTATAGAAACGACTTCACTAAGAGAGTAAGTGTTTAAATGCAAGAAAGTAATGGATTGGGGAAAATTGGGATTCTGTTACAACAATCTCAATTCAAGCAAGACAATAAAGTAAAACGGGTGTACAAATGAGAGTGGACGACTAGGGATGTGCATCCAATGGAGATTTAGTGTGGGATAGGGTGATTGCCTATTCACACAAATTCTTGCTTATTGACATAGGTAGACTTTGTTATAGGTATGGTTGTTCATATCTCAATCAACAACCATATATCTGACAATCTTGATTAAAGCACTATCGGTTTAACAATAAACAACCATGCTAAAGCTTAGGGAGGTCATACTATTTCTCGCTTAGATCCTTAAATGGGTGATTCCATCGATATGAGCTATTTCTAGCCTCAATCTAAATGGAAGCAAGTTCCCACTAGCAATTTCACATCCGAAACTATGAAATTCTCTTTCAAGCAACAACATAGCCAAGTAAGGAAAATCAATGTTTGCAACCACCAATTTTAGGATTATAACTTGGTGAAACTACTAGACCAATGTCAAATAAGCATTTATAAGCAAGAATTAGCAACACCCACACCCATTTGTCAAGAACCCATTATCAACATATCCCTAGACAATGAAATTAGCTACTCATACTAAAGGAAGGAGATATACCAAGTGGGTAAGTCAAATTTCTCTTCATTCAAGTGTAATTTCAATATCTAAGCTCAGTTTTGTACACAAATGGTGAACTAAGAATTGGAAGAGGGAATGGATTGAAACCCTCTTCTTCTTCTTAGAGAAGAAACTTGTTCTCAAAGCTAAAATTAATCAATAGTATTCAGTGCTGAAGAATTCTCTTTACAATTGTGCCTAAAATAGGTTTAAATACTTTCCCAAAATGTCACTAAATTTCTGGACAAAAATGCCCTTCGAGTGGTGTGCAGCGCGACGTGTAGTTTGCACGTCATGATGTGCGCATCGCACACCCTTTTCAGTTGAACCAGTGACTCAGCTGACTTGGGAGGTGTTGTGCAAAGGAGGTGTGGTTTTCACCATGAGTTGTGCATATCACACAATGACCTCACCTCATAACAAATCCTTCAGTTGATTCAAGGCTCCATGCAGTGAGAGGTGCGGACCGTACCATGGCTTGTACGTGTCGCACAAGCGCCACATCTCAAGGCTGAATCTCCATCTTTTTTGATCGCTTCACACTTTACTCCTTTAAGCTCTTTTTGGGTCCATTTCCTTATTTTTCCATCTTTGATCACAAGTACCTGTATAGACATCAATAAGGGCCATAAGAACCTCTAAATCTATTCAAAACATAGCAGTAATTCATGGATTAAGGCTCAATAAGTTGGTATATTAATGACTTATCAAATCCCTAAACTTGAACTATTGCTTGTAACTTTTTGGATAATTTAGATATAGCAACTAAAAGAAAGCTAAATCGAATCGGAATAGGATAAAGAACGCATGAAGGATCAGAGAGAAAGAGGATTCTAAAAGCTAAAAGCCTAGAAAACTAGATTGTCAGACTCGGAGGTAGCAGTAAGATCTCTGTCTCCAGAGAAGGCATGAGGGTTTTCCACAAGCAAGATACTCACAAGGCAAGGAATGACTTATGCTCTGGACTCAATCAAGGCACAAAAGACAAATCTATGCTAAAAATCAAGAAAAAGAATAAACAAAAAGACTCAAACAAAAAGACTCAACTACAATGCTCATCTCAATTTGAACCACCACAATATCAAGGCAATTGGTCATTACAAAATTTTTTCCAAAAGGACTTCATTTCTCATTCAAAATAAGATATTTAAGCTTCTCAAGTCATTGGCATGGACCGTCAAGGTTTGCCTCGAGATTCGCCACACAACTTGTCTCATTCATTCCTCTCTATTGAAATAGAGACCTCATATTTCAATTCGAGTGCATGATGCCACTCACCACAAGAGAGAATCCCAATCATAATCATGCAATTTTCAAAACAAAGGGATTATAGGAGAACCAAGAAGACTCTCACTCTCTCAAGAAAGTTCAAGTGCACACACGTCGAACCATAGGCTTGCCCTTCATGTACATCACCACTAATGTAGGGTATCCAAGCTCAAAATCACTAAGGACTTGCTGGTTACGATGTTGGCTAGGGCAAAGGTGACGATTTCATTGGGTTCAAGTGACTACACCTTCCTAATGCTTTTTGTTGTTGTTTCAAACACCGCTCATATTTTCAAATGTCAACTTCACCTTATTTCTCCCTCACACAACCCAAGCTTCTCCTTTTCAATTAGGATCATTCAAACTCCTTGTATCACCTACATTTGGTAGAACCTATTCTTGCTTTTCATTTTGCTCATGGGATTGCTTTCGGAGCAATTTTCAATTCAAACTTAAGGTGCTACCTTTCACTTAAAGTGCATTTCTTTTCTTCTCCTCATTTGATCACGCACACCCCCAAACTTTGGCATTTGCCTATGTTGTCTTTTCATTCCCCCCAAACTTAGGCTTTTAGCCTATATTTCACTTCCAAGCAATTAGGGAGGACGGGTGCCAAGATAGAGGTTCCAAAAAGGTCAAGGTGTTAAACAAGGTGCCAAAGAAGTGTCACAAGCTCAAAGGGGTCACTAGGATTAATGTTGAGGGAAGTCAGTTGGGTGAAGTGGCTATCAAAAAGGGCCTAAGGTCATCTTCCAAGCTCGGTCACACCTAGAATTTTTCCTTGAATCATATTCGGGGTAAGTTCTAGATGACACGCATGCACGAGAATCAAGGTAAAGTCTCACCACACAAGGCATCATGCCACAAAACTTCTCTCATTAGTCTCAAAATCAATTGGGCCGAATGACTGTCGATAATCTATTCCGAGTTCATTACACACTCGTATATGAGTCAATCAAGCCAAAGCAAGAGTGTGCAAATCATGACAAGCGAATGATTTTCCTAAAAAAATCATTTCCCTTCTTCCTTTTATTTTCAAAAACAACTTGCCAAGAAAATTGTTTCGGTGGGCGCATTTTGAGACAAGTAACTACAGACTCAATTTTAAACTAAAACTTGGCATTTTCCCTTAAGAAAGCCGCCTCTCAATCTATCATAGGGAAAAAACCAACCCGGTTTGACACAAAAACAATCAAAAAAGAAAGTAAATAAAAATTTTTCTCCTTGGGAAAGAACCGTGGTATTAAGAAAACTCTCGGAGTTTATTGCTTAACTACTATTAACAAGGCGATAACCAAATTGAGCGCTCATGATTCAATTAAGAACAAGCCTCGGTGTAGGCCTTTAATGCATTTGTAAAGCACGGGTAGTAAAATAATGGGGCATGTAAGACCAACCTGGCAACACAATATCCCATCAAAATAAAAAATCAAGCCCAGCGAGGGCACAAATTAAGCTAAAAAACAAACTAACATAAGAAAAAGACCCGGAAAAGGCAATAAGCATCACAATCATCCCAAATGTGCCCGAAAAGGGCCAAATGAAATCTAGCAGAACTACAAATGTCAACAAGGCCTGTCAAGGGCAACAAAAACAATATCTCAAGCCTAATCACGGGCAACCAAAAAAAAATCAAGTAATGCCACCCCCTCCCCATAAAAGAAATATTTCCCCCAATGCTAGGAAATAAGGTGCAACTCCCTGAAGGACTATGACTCATCATCATCATCATCATCAGCTGCCTCATCATCCTAGGTCCTTCTACTCGGGCCAGCACCACACTTTCGGGAGTGCATAGAAAGTGTCGAGTCCTGAAGGACTTGCTGGAACTCAGGGTCCTCATCATCGTCCAAACCTACATCCTCATTACCGGATAACACATCCTCATCATCTACATAAGCTGCCAACATGGGGTAGAGTGGTCAAATCTGCTTCTACCACCGGAGCTTTAACTTTTGCTTTGTCAACATCTTTTCGGAGTGTTGTGATCGCCCCCTTAATGGCATCCACCCTTTTTCACAGTGTAGTTATGCTATCCAGTACCCCTTACAATGCATTCTTTACAGCTCTATTTATCATACCGGGTAGCTTCATAGTAAGGTTGGCCAGCAGCTGCTCATGGCTATAAGTTTTGTCCACCATGTACTGAAGGCCATTTTTGGTCAAAGAGGGTGTAGGGGCATATGGTGCATGCCTATGAAGTAGCTCAGGAAGGAGATGAAACATCTATTCGAGCATCAAGCTCATCATTGTCAATTTCCTCCAACTGCTCAGTCCTTAGCCTCTTAAATCTGGGGGCGTCCTTATCTGTTTTCTTATCAAGGTCGATAGTCCCAATAGCATGAGTGAACTTATCATAACTGAGGATGGGGACATCAGCCTTAGTACAAAGCTTAGTAATCAGCACAGGGAAGGGAAAGAATCATTTCCTCTATGAGCTTTTCTCCTCATCACCATAGCTGCTATCTCCCCAAAATTTAGATGTTCCTCCGTCATAATAGCCGCGACCAAGATAGCCCCATCTTGAGTTATTTTTTGATCATTTTGGGAAGGCAGGAAATGATTGCAAACAAGATCATACCAAAAATGAGCTTCGAAGATCAAGGACTTCCTTGGAATATCTCCCCCTATAGTGGACCAAAGAGGGGTATCCTGAGCAATGACAGGGGCCGTTTCATGATAAGGCTTTTGCTCTACAGCCAACCTAGCTAAGAGTGCTGGGGCAGGTACAATTGGGTGACCACAGTAGATGGCATCAATGTCAGCTGGGGTGACAGAAACTTTCTTACTCCGAACAACAACTAAATCCAAGTTAAGGAACTTCTCTTTATTCCCTTTGTAGCCCTTGTAATCCTGCATGGCTTGATATGCTGCGAAGAATTCTCAAACTATCTCCTCATAATAACCCCTGGGTACATCTTGGAATGGCTGCCACTCTTGGTCAGCAAATTAACGATGCATGTTGGGTAGCTCATCCCCAATTTCCCCCAGGTTAAAACTTTGCTTCACATTGAAGGTCCTATTCTTGTCCCGCTTATAGAAGGCTTTCATGCCTTCCATGCCAAAGCAAAGCCTTACTTCTTCAACGACAGACATTTGCCTTGGTTGGCCTCCCGTGTTTATCCTGTTAGAAGACATGTTCTGGATACAGAGATTATGAGCCAAAAACAAAAACAAAGCCTAAAAAGAAGTTAACAAACTAAAATGGATGGAATACAATGAATTAGAAAATAAATTAGGGATTGCTGGATCGTGCGAGCCGCATGCAAACCACACCAGAGGAAGTGCGCATCACATATGCCTACGCACTAGCTAACAGAACCCTGCTGGAGTTTTTTCTACTGAGGTACGAAGCTGGTGTGGACCGCACCAACAAAAGTGCGCTTCACACACAACTTTGCCCCTTGAAGCAGTGAACTAGCCTTTTTTTTCAAACATGGTGCGATGCCTTGTGCGACCCGCACATTAAGATCTATACATTACATGCGAAACGCACAAAGGCACAATTGGAATTTTTGGTTCCTTGTGTTCTTGTGAATCATACATGTGATCCATAGAGAAAGATGTGCTTAGGCACTTGGCACCATGCAACAAACCAACAATATTAACAAGGGGGCAAAGGGGTATCATTACCATAAACATTCGGGTACTAAAACTTCCCTGGATTTTCATTGACAAATCCAACAAGCAAGAAAAGAACTTAATGATTTCCCTTAAGATGGACGTTACCCCGTTTATCATCGGGAACATCAATCCCTCACTTGCAACAATGGGCACCAACAAGTTTAGCAACGATTAACCCCTCTCCGCACAAGAGCATACAACCAAGGAAAATCTTCAACAATGAATCATGGGCATACAAGTAGCAAAATTCATCCCCAACAATAGATTTTTGGTAAAACTTTATGACAACGACGATTTGCCATTAAGAACGACGTCACTCGATCTATCATTGGGCCAAATCATGCGTCAATCACAAGTGGGTAACTAGACTTCACCCCAAACACAGATTTCAAGGCAAAAACTCACTACCAACTAACATTCATTAACAAAAATCAAGTTCTACCAAGTTGACACTAAGCAAAATTCACAATACAATTCAAAATTAGGGACTTAAAATTTTTGGATCTCACCCAAAAATCAACATGACAATTCTATTAAGCATGCTGCACAATATGAGTTCTCAACCTTCATAAAACAAGCATTTAATCTCACGGAATTTACCACAAGTAAAGATTTGGAGTAGAGAAGTAAAAATTAGAGCTTTTAGAAAGCAACAATGGTGACCCAATCAACTCGCCCGGAGAGACAATGGTAGCTACATGGAGGATCGATGGTGGTGATTGTGGGGGAAAAGAAGAAGATTTTTGGAGAAGTAGAGGGATTTGTGGGAGGTTTTTAGAGAAAATTTTGTGAGTTAGAGAGAAAATATGGTGAAGATGGTGAAGGTGGCAGAATATAAAGAGAAAAGAAGAAGAAAAGTTGAGCCGAGTCATCTCTAGGTTGGGTCGGTCAACGGGTTAGGTCCATTAAAAATTAAAATTTACCTTTGGTGCACCACGACGTGCAATTTTCATGAGCCCTTGTGCGGACCGCATGCCATTCGCACATCGCCTTTTCTCTCTCCTGGGTTTGCCCAGGCCTCTGGTTTGCCATGCGATGGAGGTGCGATGTGCACTTGGGCTTGTGGGGTCTGCATGGACTAGTGCACATTGCCCCCAATAGTTCTATTTTCTCCTAGGCCTTCTGTTTTGGCATGCGATGAGCCGTGTGACACGCACAATGGTTTGTGCAGTCCACACGGCTCTGCACATAGCCCATTTTTGCCCTGTTTTCACTTGTCCATTTTTCTCCCCCATGCATTCCCTAAAAACACACTAAAAATAAAAAACGATAACCAAAAACAAAGGAAAGAAACTTGGGTTGCCTCCCAAGAAGCGCTTGATTTAACGCCGCACCTCAACGATACAACCTCAATCAGTCGTTCTTTGGATTGGTGATGGTATCACTGGGCAAAGTTCCTTTCATCCTCGAGTTCATTTGGGTTGAGAGGTGGTTCAGTTGGGCCTCAAGATGCTTGATCAAGGCTGAGTGAGAGCTCACAGTTTGATGAAGTGTTGAAACCTCACTTTTTAGCTCACTCACTATGGTATTGGTTGTATCCACCTTTTTGAGAACCAAGGACAACATGTCCTCGAGTTTGGAATGACTAGGGTTGCTTGTGCTCGGTTGGTAGAGAGAGTTTTCTTTGTTTGGAGGTACATAGGGATTTGAGCTCCACTGATTGAATCGATCACCATCCTTATCTCTATCTCTCCAATTGCCATCCCTTTCCTTATTTCTGATCCAACCCTGGTTCTCTTCTCTCGGGCAATAATACCCAGAATGAAAACCCACCGACACAATGCACAGTTTACCATCAATAACTGTCATCAGCTCATCATCACTTGCTTTAATTTTTGGTATACTCACATCATTCACCGCCTTAGCACCACCAACTCTCATTACATTCTTAGCCATCAAATCAATTTGTGTCATCATTTTTTCCATTGTCTCATCTTTCTCCTCATCCCTTTTTCTCATTTCATTGGTAAAGATGGATGAGGGCGCTCCCGAAGTTGGCACATCCACTTCTCTTGTATGCCATGCTTGGTTAGTCTTGGTCATTCGCTCTAATAAAGTTGAAGTAATAGGAAACTCTAAGTCCATGAAGGTGCTACCTCCAAGGTTGTTAGCCACCGACTTATTCATAGAGTTCAATGACCGATAGAAGCTTTGGAGCAATACGTTGTCCGACAACTCATTGTTCGGACACAAGACAAACTTCTTTTTAAACCTTAACCAAACCTCATGTAGAGGATCATCCGGGAGTTGCCTAAAGTTGGTAATCTCATCTCTTAGCTGCATCATTCGAGATGGAGGAAAGAATCTCGATGTAAATGCCTCAACCAACTCAGCCCAATATGTGGTAGATCCGTCCGTCAATTCTTCCAACCACGTCGTGGATTCCTCCATCTAGGAAAATGGGAATAGGTGTAATTGGATGGATTCTTGGGAGATATTTTGAAATATGAATGATTGGCAAATCTCCACAAAATTCCAAATATGCAGGTTGACATCTTCATGTGCTGCTCCACCAAACATGCCCTTCATTTGGATCAAATGGAGCATGGTGCTAGTAATGTGAAATACAATATTTCCCACCGTGGAGGGTTGGCGGATTGCACCCACACCCCCTTGAAACATAGGCTCATCAACATTTGCATCCTTGAAGCCATTTACGCTCTCGTTATTGTCTGCCTCGCTCATAGGCTAGCCTGCTCAACTACAACATAAACAACGAACAAAAGTAAAAGAAATAAGCACTCTCTAAGTGATTTCAAATGTACAATCAAAAATAGCTATCAAATCAAGTCCCTGACAACGACGCCTTTTTTGATAAATGCTCAAACGTACTCTCCAATGAGGAGGTATCAATGATCGTCAAGCAAAACATATTTATAAGTACCCAATAGATGTTGGGGTCATACCCACAGAGACTTGTAGATAGTACAATGATGATTGTATAGAAATGACTTCACTAAGAGAGTAAGTGTTTAAATGCAAGAAAGTAATGTATTGGGGGAAATTGGGATTCTTTCACAACAATCTCAATTCAAGCAAGACAGTAAAGTAAAACGGGTGTACAAATAAGAGTAGAGGACTAGGGATGTACGTCCAATGGGGCTTTAGTGTGGGATAGGGTGATTGGCTATTCACTCAAATTCTCGCTTATTGACATAGGTAACCTTGGTTATGGGTATGGTTGTTCATCTCTCAATCAACAACCATATATCTGACAATCTTGATTAAAGCACTATCGGTTTAACAACAAACAACCAAGCTAAAGCTTAGGGAGGTCATACTATTTCTAGCTTTGACCCTTAAATGGGTGATTCCATCGATATGAGCTATTTCTAGCTTCAATCTAAATGAAAGCCCAAGTTCCCACTAGCAATTTCACATCCGAAGCTATGAAATTCTCTTTAAAGCAACAACATAGCCAAGTAAGGAAAATTAATATTTAAAACCACCAATTTTAGGATTAAAACTTGGTGAAAGTACTAGACCCATGTCAAATAAGCATTTATAAGCAAGAATTAGCAACACCCACACCCATTTGTCAAGCACCTATTATCAACACATCCTTAAATAATGAAATTAGCTTCTCATACTAAAGGAAGGAGATATACCGAGTGGGTAAGTCAAATTTCTCTTCATTCAATTGTAATTTCAATATCTAAGCCCAGTTTTGTAAACAAATGGTGAACTAAGAATTGGAAGAGAGAATGGATTGAAACCCTCTTCTTCTTCTTAGAGAGGAAACTTGTTCTCAAAGCTAAAATTACTCAAGAGTATTCAGAATTAAAGAATTCTCTTTACAATTGTGCGTAAAATGGGTTTAAATACTTTCCCAAAATGTCACCAAATTTATGGATAAAAATGCCCTTCGGGTAGTGTGCGGTGCGATGTGCGGTTTGCACATCATGATGTGTGCGTCGCACACCCTCTTTAGTTGAACCAGTGACTCAGCTGACTTGGGAGGTATTGTGCAAAGGAGGTACAGTTCGCACCATGAGTTGTGTGCGTCGCACAATGACCACACCTTATAACAGATTCTTCAGTTGATTAAAGGCTTTATGCGATGAAAGGTGCGGACTGCACCATGGCTTGTGTGTGTCACACAAGTGCCGCATCTCAAGGCAAATTTTTCATTTTTTTCAATCGCTTCATACTTCACTCCTTTTAAGCTCTTTTTGGGTCCATTTCCTTATTTTTCCATCTTTGATCACAAGTACCTACATGGACATCAATAAAGGCCATAAGAACCTCAAAATCTATTCAAAACATATCAATAATTCATGGATTAAGGCTCAATAAGTTGGTAGATTATCGACTTATCACTTTTGCGTATTTATACTGTTCTTCCACTTGCTTGTTAGATAGTAGTTCATTACTAATCATTCCGGGCTACGGGAACTAGTTCGCCTACTGGGGGTTATAGATGCTATCATGTTCGAGAAATTGGGTCGTGATAGATATATTCTCCCATGGTGGATGCAATCACTTTCAGGTATCTTATAAATCTAGTAGTTCGTGAAAAACTTGATATGCATCTGATGGACCTTTTCACAGCCTATTTATATGGCTCACTAGACAACAATATTTTTATGAAATTCTTGAAGGATTTAAAATGCCTGAAGCATATAAAAATTTCCAAGAAACTTATTCAATAAAGCTTCAGAAATCATTATACGGATTAAAGCAATCAGGGTTCATGTGGTATAATCACCTTAGTGAATACCTATTGAAAGAAGGGTACAAGAATGACACAATTTACCACTGTGTCTTTATTAAAATGTCTGGATCTAAATTTGTCATAATAGTTGTATATGTTGATGACCTAAATATTATTAGAACTCCTGAAGAGCTTTAAAAGGCAGTAAAATGTTTGAAAAAGGAATTTGAAATGAAAGACCTCAGAAAGACAGAATTTTGTCTTGTTCTACAAATTGAGCATTTTACAAATGGACTATTTGTTCATCAATAAACATAAACTAAAAATATTTTATAAAGATTTTATATAGATATGGCGCATCCATTGAGTACCCCGATGGTTGTGAGATCACTTGATATTAATAAAGATCCATTTCGACCTCATGAAAATGATGAAGAACTTGTTAGTGCTGAAATATCATATCTTAGTGCGATAGGTGCATTGATATATCTTGGTAGTAATTCTCGACCAGATATATCTTTTTTTGTAAACTTATTAGCAAGATTTAGTTCTTTCCCTACACGAAGATATTGAAATGGTATTAAATATATATTTAGATACCTTTGAGGGACCATTGATATGGGACTACTTTATTCAAATGAGTCTGATTCATGATTAATTGGTTATGCAGATGCAGGATATTTGTTTGACCTACATAAAGGTTGATCTCAGACAGGTTATTTATTTATGTGTGGAGGTTTATCTATTTCATGGCATTCAACAAAACAAACTATGGTTTCTACTTCTCCAAATCATGAAGAAATAATAGCCATTCATGAAGCAAGTCGAGAATGTATTTGGTAGAGGTCAATAACTCAACACATCCAGGAAACTTGCGGCCTTCCTTTGGAAAACGTTATTCCAACAACACTATACAAAGACAATGCTGCATGTATAGCTTAACTAAAAGAAGGATACATCAAAGGATACAAAACAAAACACATTTCACCAAATTTTTTTTTTTACTCATGATCTTCAGAAGAAGGGTGAAATAGATGTTCAACAAGTTTGTTTGAGTGATAATTTAGTGGATATATTCTCCAAGGCATTGCTAACTTGAACCTTTGAGATGCTGGGATATAAGATTGGAATGCATCGTCATTGAGATATTAAATGATGTTTTCATCAGGGGGAATAAATACGCGCTGCACTCTTTTTTGCTTAACCAAGGTTTTTTCCCATTGTATTTTCCTGGTAAGGTTTTTAATGAGGTAGCAAACAATGTGTATTATGAATAACTATATATAATTTTTCTTTTTCTACAGTTTTCTTATACATAGACATCCAATGGGGAGTATTGTAATTAAAATAGATGACCATGAAAATTATGTCCTCGTTGGAGGATTTTTACCCAAGTAGCAAACCTACTTCTCCATGTTTGGAGGCCTATATAAAGAGCCTTGCATTTATATGAAGAACATCATCAAGAAAGATTGAAAAGAAAAATTACTACTACTACTACTCTCTCTTTCTCTTCTTATCATTTAAGTTTTAATATATTTCTTTAATTTTATAACATATCTTTACTTTTATATATAGTTAGTTATAAATAGTTCCTCTCTATGAAGAATACCATTTGATGATTAAGGAGAAAGAACAATACCAATGAGTAAGCTATCACGCCCCGAGGCTAGCCCCTAGATGTAATACGGGACCTAGGATCATAAGTGACCCCAAGCTAACCCTGAATCTGGCATATCATAAGCATACTAAATAAATCGAAAGAAATGGAAGCATAACTGAATAAAGAGTATAATCTAAAAAGAATTCGACTAAGAATATCTGAATAAATAACTGTCTAAAAAGTAGAACAATCCAAATCAACTGAGTCTGACTCTATGTCTGAAAGCCTCTAATACTGATGAGCTTCTGGGACAAACCCCCAGCTAACTCCAAATACTAAAGATAAGGACAACCTACCTAACTCAAAAAGCATGTAAAATATATGTCCTCGTATGATGAGGACTCACCATTGACTGCTACTGAGGTAGCACCGATATGCACTAATCACGCGGCTGAAATTGAGAACCTAAACCTGCATCATGATAGGGCGCGTCACATAGAGTATGTATCAGTATGTTGAATGTACTGAGCATGAGGGATTTCCAAGGCTGACTAAAATATAAATATGCTAAAATATTGAAAAGTTGCAAACTGAACTAAACTGCAGTACATAGGCCCAAAATATAATCACGCATAAATAACTGAAATACAAGAGTAATCTGGAAACATGCTGAAAGCTAAAAGTAAATATAACTGAGGTCCTAATGCATATTACTGAAACTAACACTATGGGAGAGTTTATTAACCGACATAAATAACGTGAGCTAAATGTACAGTCCGATGTATACTCCCCATCGAGAGGACCCAATATACCTCACCAGGGTATAAAGGCATGGCTGATGTGATTACTATTTTTGAGGTCCAACTGAGGGGCTAAATAACCTAAAGTGGCACGTAGTTTTGGGACTTTAAGGGTACGCTGAACCTGCTCTAACTCGGTGCTAAACACGACTCTCAAATTGAATATTAATAGCTTGTTTTAAAATTAGAGTCCTTTGTTTCTGAGTCAAGACTAAACTAGTTTGAATCTCTATTTTTCTGAAATGCTGTCGTAGACTAAAAACTGGCTAAAATTCTGCTCTTAAAACTCATACTGATAATCTAGGTTGAACTTCAAAGGAACTATATTAGTTTAGAACAATCCTACGATTGAGGGCTAATCTCTTGATTCCTCAAGTCATGGTAAAAACTCATGCAAATCATTAAAACATATTGCAATTCATATAAAACAGGATATAAATAATATGAGAATCATAAGAACTAAATTCTAGAAGGATTTGCATAATTGGGTAGGAACCCTAGTTCTTAAACCATGAATATTTGAAGAAAGACTAGAAGTTTGGGCATAAGGGTGAGCTAAATCCTTACTGAATACCCTCATACTTAAAAGCGAGACCCTTGTTGAAATCTTTTGATTTGGAGCCTGAAGTTGGAGAACCCTAACTTGGATGAAGAATGATAAAGAAATCTCTTCTTGAAGTTCTTCAATTCATTTCTTGAAATCTTATGGTCAAGGGTTAGGATTTCTATCAATAATTTGAAATTTAATGACAGAATTTGATTTGGAAAATTTGAAATCTTAGAAAAGGACTTGCCTTGTTGAAGGAGGAGGATATGAGGAGAGAAAATAAATTCTGGGTCTAAAAGAATGGTAAAAGGATGAAGAAAAATGGATTAAAACTGACTTAAAAAGGTCCTCGTCAGCCCACGTGCCATTTGACATACGACAGCATGTGGGGATCCGCGCACCCCATGTGATTTACACTTGCTTCCAGAAAGTTGGAAAAATTTCCCCGATGTGCATTTGGACGTGCGATTCACACATGAGGTTTCGCATCTCGCATGTCATTTCGCACTTGATTTCCAGGATGTCAGTTAAAACTAAAATGGTCATAATTTCTTACTCTAGACTCGTATTAATGCACGATTGGTGGCGTTGAAAAGAAGACTCAAAGACTTTTAATTTGATGGGTACTAGGCCATCCAACTCCCTATATTCTAGGAGTAATGGTTGTTTGAAGTTGACCCTAGTTTAGTCTTTCATGGAAACTTCTTTGGTTGGGGTGCTTTCAACTTAACTTGTTGATCAGAGTTTCTTGTGAACTTGATTCACATCAAAAGCACACACCATACTATGTAAATGATTATTACACTCATTGAAATGGTTTGGGTTTTAGCTAATAATCTTTGGGGTGTTACAATATCTCCCCCTTGGGATCATTCGTCCTCGAATGAAGACTAACTAGGCTGAGAGGGATAGGGAAAGAGCTGCAATTCCACCAACTGAGTACTAAAAACAAATTTCTAGCTGACATAGGTTCTAAGAACATGAAAGAATGCTTAAATTCATGAATAGCTGATGGAACATGATATTGAGACTGAAATACGCATGAGAATAAGATGAGAAACTAGAGAGGAACTACTACTTCAAGTTGAAGCTGAATCGGAAGGGAAGAGGTGAGGGTACTTGGTCATTATAGCTTCTTCTGCTTCCCAAGTAGCCCCTCAACAGCCTGGTTCCTCCAAAGGACTTTCACAAAAGTGACTTCTTTGTTCCTCAACCTTCGAACCTGACAATCAAGAATCTGAACTAGGATCTCTTTATAAGAGAGACAATCCTTCACAACCACGCTTTCTAGTGGCACAACTAAGGTTGGATCACGAATGCACTTCTTCAACAAGGATAGGTGAAAGACTGGGTGCACTGATGCTAAGTCTGTGGGTAATTCTAACTCATAAGCCACCTTGCCAACTCTCTTCAAAATGTTGTAAAGGCCTACATAGCGGGGACTAAGCTTCCCCTTCTTACCAAACTTCATCACGCCCTTCATGGGTAAAACCTTCAGGAATACCCAATCATCAACCTCGAATTTTAAGTCCCTTCTGCTCACATCTGCATAAGATTTTTGACGACTTTGAGCTGCCTTCAACCTCTCCCTAAAGAGCTGAACTTTCTCCATGGTCTCATGGACTGAATTTGGCCCTATCAAAGCTGCTTCACCTACCTCAAACCAACCTATAGGTGATCTATATCTCCGCCCATAAAGTTCCTCATACGGGGCCATTTGAATGCTGGAGTGAAAACTGTTATTGTAGGCAAACTCTATAAGCGACAAGTGCTCATCCCAGTTACCCTTAAAGTCGATAACAAAAGCACTCAACATATCTTCTAAGTGCTGAATGGTACACTCTGCCTGTCCATCTGTCTGCGGGTGAAAAGTTATGCTAAGATTAATCTGAGTACCAAGAACCTTCTAAAACGATCTCCAAAACTGATATGTGAACTAAGTACCACTATCTGAGATGATGGATAAGGGAACTCCATAAAACCTGACTATCTCCCAGATGTAGAGTCTGGTATAGTCCTCTGCTGAATATATTGTCTTGATAGACAAGAAGTGGGATGACTTTGTCATCCTGTCTACAATTACCCAAATAGAATAGTGCTACCTGCGAGTACAAGGTAAGCCTGTGATAAAGTCCATATTGATCACCTCCCACTTCCAAGTAGGAATGTCCATCTCCTGAGTCATACCACTTGGTCGTTGATGTTCTACCTTTACTTGCTGACAGTTGGGGCACTTAGCCACAAAATCAGCAATTTCCCTCTTTATACCATTCCACCAATAGACTTCTCGTAGGTCACGGTACATCTTGGTGGCACCAGGATGGATGAAATACCTGGAGCTATGCGCCTCTGTCAAAATCTGTTGCCTTATGTCACCTACATTAGGAACGCATAACCGACCTTGATAACAAAGTACACTATCTCCCCCTTGGGAGAAAATCTCTACCCTCTACTACTGGACAACACCCTTTAGCTGAAGTAAGATGGGATCACTGTCTTACTTTTCCTTCACCTAGGCTACCAATGAAGACTCTGACCCATTCTTAACAATGACACCACCTTCTAATGAATCTGTGAGGTGAACCCCTAAATGAGAAAGCCTGTGAACATCCTTGGCTAATTCCTTCTTTCCTTCCTCAAACTGTGACACACTACCCATGGATAACCTACTAAGTGCATCAGCTACTACATTGACCTTACCCGGTGGTAAAGCACACTCATGCCATAGTCCTTAAGGAGCTCTAACCACCTTCTCTGACAAAGATTCAACTCCTTCTGTGTGAACACATACTGAAGGCTCTTATGGTCAGTAAACACATCTACATGGACACCATACAAGTAGTGTCTCCAAATTTTCAAGGCAAAGACCACTGCTGCTAACTCAAGATCATGAGTAAGGTAATTCTTCTCATGAACCTAAGTTTTCTGGAGGTATAAGTGATGACCTTACTATGTTTCATAAGAACACAACCTAAGCCAACTCTGGATGCATCACAATGTACTACAAAACCATCTGAACCCTCTGGTAGAGTCAAAACTGGGGCTGTGGTCAACCTAGTTTTCAACTCTTGGAAGTTTTTTTTGCATTCATCTGAGCACTGGAACTTAACCTTTTTTTGAGTCAACCTAGTAAATGGAGAAGCTATGGATGAAAACTCCTCAACAAACCTCCTGTAGTAACCATCCAGACCCAAAAACCTCCTAATATCTGTCGGAGAAGTGGGTCTAGGCCAATTCTTTACTGCCTCTATCTTCGGAGAATTCACTTGAATACCCTCCTTAGATACTACATGATCCAGAAAAGCAACTGACTGTAACCAAAACTCACACTTACTAAACTTGGCAAATAACTGGCGATCCATGAGAGTCTGCAACACCACTCTCAAATGATTTGCATGCTTCTCCTTGCTCCATGAGTAGACTATGATATCATCTATAAAGATAATAATGAACATATCCAAATATTGCACTCAGTTCATCAAGTCCATAAAAGCTGCAGGAGCATTCGTTAGTCCAAAAGACATAACCACAAATTCATAGTGACCATATCGAGTTCTGAAGGATGTCTTTGGGATGTCACTATCTTTGACTCTGAGCTGATAATAACTGGATCTGAGGTCTATCTTAGAGAAGCAACTAGCACCCTGAAGCTGGTCAAACAAGTCATCAATTCTGGGGATGGGATACTTGTTCTTGATGGTGACCTTGTTTAACTGACGGTAGTATATATACATTCTGAGAGAACCATCTTTCTTACACACGAAGAGAACTGGAGAACCCCATGAAGAGATATTAGGTCTAATGAAGCCCTTATCTAGGAGGTCTTTGAGTTGTTCTTTCAACTCCTTAAGCTCAACTGGAGCCATTCTATAAGGAGGAATAAATATGGGCTGCGTATTTGGAAGGAGGTCTATCCCAAAGTCAATCTCCCACTCAGGAGGGACTCCAGGCAGATCTTCAGGAAACACCTCTAGAAACTCACTAACTATCAGAATTGACTGGAAAGGTAGGGTTTCAGAATCAGAATCCTTAACCCGGACTATATGGTAGATGTAACCTTTTGAGATCATCTTCCTAGCTTTGAGGTAAGATATGAAATGACCTTTTGATGTTGGAGGACTACCCTGCCATTCTAAGATAGGCTCATTTTGAAACTAGAATTTCACGACTCTAGTTCTGCAGTCGACTGAGGCATAACATGCATGTAGCCAATCTATTCCAAGAATGACATCAAAGTCGGCCATATCTAACTCTACTAAATCTGCTGAGGTGGTTCTATGAAGGACCGAGTCTGGGCAATTTCTGTACACCCTCTTAGTTAAGACTGACTCACCAACTAGAGTAAAGACTAGGATGGGCTCTAGGAGTTTTTCAAGATTGACTCCGAATTTACATGCAATATAAGGGGTCACAAAAGATAGGGAAGCCCCTGGATCTAACAAGGCATAAATATCAAGAGAGAAGACTAATAACATACCAGTTACTATATCTGGTGAAGTCTCCTGATCCTGGCAGGAACACATGGCATAGAGACAGTTCTAATGCTGACTGCCACCTGTTCCAGAAGTAGTACCCTGTTGAGCTGTGCAACCTGCTGGAGCTGCTAAAGTGGTAGACTGAGCTTTGTTACCCCCTATCCCTGCCTGGAGGAAGGGCACTCCTTCAGCCTATGGCCAAGATGAACACACTTAAAGCACCCCTCTCTGCCAACAAAACACTCACCTGGATGATTTTTACCACACTTGGGGCAGGCTAGAAAAGTGGGGTTACGTAAAACACTGCCCTGAGACTTAGAGCTTAGTGCTTGCCTTTTCTGATCCTGTCGAGGCCAGTGAGATGGAGTAATACCTGATGAAGGTGCTAGGGTTGCAGACCTCTGCTGAAACTGTGAGCAATTCCCACCGCCTGACCTCTGCTGAGAATATTCATAGTTGCCTATCCTAACCTTTTTACTATCCTTATCCATCTCCTTAAGCTTATCTTCCTCAACCTGTTGAGCATGGGTCATCAGTCAAGAGATATTGATATCCCCCAACAACATAGCATTCCTACACTCTGTTTTCACTAAATTGGATAACCCATACAAGATGTTGCCCATTTATACCCTCGGATCAGCCATCATAGATGGGGCATACCTGGAAAGCTGAGAAAACTTCAGCCCATCTTCCTGGACTGACATCGATCCCTGCCTCAAATTCATAAACTCTTGGGCCTTAGCCTCCCTCAGCTCCCTTGGGAAGAACCTGTCCAAATAAGCTCCAGTAAAACAATCCCATAGCATAAGAGCTGCATTCACACCCTTGTTGTCTTTCCATTGAGTGAACCAAATATAAGCCACATCCTTGAGTTGATAGGATGCTAACTCAACGCTATCAACACCAGTCACTTGCATTACCTCAAGAATCTTCTTGATATCATCAATGAAATTCTGTGGGTCTTCACCAACCTTTGACCCTAGAAACTCTGGCGAATTCATGCGGACAAAATCCCAGACTCGGGCTGCAGTTGATCTACCATTTTGGTTTGTAGGAATTGAGGCCTGCTGATAGCCTGATTGGCCACAGTCTGAGCCAACAACTGGATTGCACTACGAAATTCCACATTCGTAACCTTATGGTTCGGGGCTGGATGGTTAGCATTAGCATTGCATGCATTAGCTCTGTGAGGAGGCATGATCTAAAATTCATAACGAATAGATTAGAGAGGAGAAACTGACTTAAACCCCATCGCACGATAAAGATAGTGAAAGAAGTGAAGTTTTTCTTAAAATACCTCATAGCCTCTCCCTCATAAGTGTGGCGCACTTCACACCCATGAAAGAGACTCTACTTAGTGCGGCTTTCAGACACCCTAGGACTCTTGAACCTGATGCTCTGATACCAAGTTTGTCAAGCCCTGAGGCTATCCCCTAGATGTAACACAGGACCTAGGATCACAAGTGACCCCAAGCTAACCCTAAATTTGGCATATCATAAGCATACTGAAATAACGCGAAACAAACAGAAGCGTAACTGAATAAAGAGTATAATCTAAAAAGAATTCAACTGAGAATATTTGAAAAAATAACTGTCTAAAAAGCATAACAACCCAAACAAACTGAGTCTGACTCTATGTATGAAATCCTCTAATACTGATGAGCTGCTGGGACAAACACCTAGCTAACTCCAAATACTAAAGATAAGGACAAACTGCCTAACTCAAAAAGCATGTAAAAGATATGTCCTCGGATGATGAAGACTCACTACTGACTGCTGCTGAGGTGGCACCAATATGCACTAATCACACGGCTGAAACTGAGAACCTAAACCTACATCATGATAGGATGCAGCACATAGAGTATGCGTCCGCATGTTGAATGTACTGAGCATGAGATATATGCAAGGCTGACTGAAATATAAATATTCTAAAATATTGAAAAACTGTAAACTGAACTAAACTGCAGAACATAGGCCCAAAATATAATCATGCATAAATACCTGAAATTCAAGAGTAATCTGGAAACATGTAATAAGGGCCTAATGCACATTACTAAAATAAATACTGTGGGAGATTCTATTAACCAACATAAACCACGTGAGCTAAATGTGGAGTTCGATGTATACGCCCCATCGAGAGGACCCAATATACCTTGCCAGGGTATAAAGGCATGGCTAATGTGATCACTATTTCTGAGGCCCAACCGAAGGGCTAAAAAACCTACGGTGGCACGTAGTTTTGGGACTTTAAGGGTATGCTGAACCCTGGTCCAACTCGGTGATAAACACTACTCTCAAACTGAATATTAATAGCTCATTTTAAAACTAGAGTCCTGAGTTTCTGAGTCAGGACTAAACTAGTTTGAAATCTCTATTTTTCTGAAATGCTGTAGTAGATTAAAAACTGGCTAAATTTTACTTTTAAAACTCATACTGATAATCTAGGTTGAACTTCAAAGGAAATATAATACTTTAGAACAATCCTACGATTTAGGGCTAATCTCTTGATTCCTCAAGTCATGGTGAAAACTCATGCAAATCATTAAAATATATTGCAATTCATATAGAACAAGATATAAATCATGTGAGAATCATAAGAACTAAATTTTAGAAGAATTTGCATAATTAGGTAGGAACCCTAGTTCTTAAACCATGAATATTTGAAGAAAGATTAGAAGTTTGGGGATAAGGGTGAACTAAACTGTTACTGAATACCCACATATCTGAAAGCGAGACCCTTGTTGAAATCTTTTGATTTGGAACCTAAAATTGAAGAACCCTAACTTGGATGAAGAATGATCAAGAAATATCTTCTTGAAGTTCTTGAATTCATTTCTTGAAATTCTATGGTCAAGGGTTAGGATTTCTATCAATAATTTGAAATTTGATGGCGGAGTTTGATTTGGAAAATTTGAAATCCTTAGAGAAGAACTTGCTTTGATGAAGGTGGAGGATATGAGGAGAGAAAATACGTTCTGGGTTTGACAGAATGGTAAAAGAATGAAGAAAAATGGATTAAAACTGACTTAAAAAGGTCCTCATTGGCCCACGTGTGATTTGACATGTGGCTGCACGTGGGGATCCACACATCCCATGTGATTCACACTTGCTTCCAGATAGTTGGAAATTTTTCCCCTATGTGCGTTTGGACGTGCGATTCGCACATGAGGTTTTGCGTCTCGCATGTCATTTCGCAGCTGATTTCTAGACTGTCAGTTAAAACTAAAATGATCATAACTTTTTACTCCAGACTTGTATTAATGCACGGTCAGTGGCGTTGGAAAGAACACTCAAAGACCTTTAATTTGGTGGATACTAGGCCATCCAAATCCCTATATTTTGAGGAGTAATAGTTGTTTGAAGTTGACCCTAGTTTAGTCTTTTATGGAAACTTCTTTTGTTGGGGTGTTTTCAACTTAACTTGTTGATCGGAGTTTCTTATGATATGATTTACATCAAAAGCACCCACCACACTATGGAAATGATAATTACACTCATTTAAATAGTTTGGATCTTTGCTTAGAATCTTTAGGGTGTTACATAAGCTTTCCTCTACATCATTATTTTCTTACTTCACTTCATGTTAGAGTTTATTTTAGTGGGCCTCTACTATTCACATTTCAGCAATACACCCAAATATATTAGTTTATATCCTCGAATTTGGCGTCAAACTTTTAAGCTCAATAAAAGATTATACTTCTTGTGGTCATTTGAAATTTGCTGGACTATCATTAGCTATGAAGAATTCGAGATAAAGTTTTCATTGAAGGACATCGGTAGTTATTACTAATACAGTCCTCCATATATTATTTATGCCTTATGTACTAATATATTTATTTTGTAGTGATGTCCCTCGTTGACACCCAATTTTTGTCCGCCACATTACGAATTAATCTTGAGCCTTTTTGAATTTTAAATAATTTTTTAAAATAATTGTTTTGTAGAAAAGGGGGTAAATTACTTTTCAAATCAGCTTTATAATAGTTCTGAGTAACAATTTATATTTTTTATATTTAACTATGTGGAATTTATATAAGTTTGCTTAAGGAACTATTTAAAAGTTTAATTTCATAAAAATCCTTGTTAAATGATTAACACTTGATTTTCCTCCAAATTAATTCAAAATGAGAGATTAATTTCATAATTGACTAAAGAGGTAATTAGGTGTTAAATATAATAATCTTTATTTCAAATTGTTTAAATCATTAAAGCTCGAGGTTAATTGAAATTAGTTCATTTTTATTCCTATTCTAGCCTAAATCCCTAAAATCTTTTAAAATCTAGCCGAAACCCATCAATTTGCTCTCAATTTGGCTGTCTACTTAATTTAAAATGGCCACATTTGCAAAAATGTGGCCATATTCTAAATAGCCCTTCATCAGCTTTGCTTCAGCTGACCACTTTGGGCCAACAATACTCCATAACCCACCGGCCCACTCCCTTTTCCCCACTCCCGTTTTCTCTCCAGTCCACCTCCCACTCGCCCAAAAACCGGCTCAAAACCCTTCACTCTCTCAGTTGACTCAAAACATATACCTACACATATTATTCCTCCCGTTACTTTCACGCTCCCTTGTTCCCAAGAAAAGAGTGTGTTGTACGAGATAACGCGCCCAACTCACACTAAAATGACCCCTTATATTCATCTTCTTCTCTCTCACAAACAGATAAACAAACGACCCCTTTACTTTGTCTTCTTCTCCCAATAACCCAGTACAAACCCTAAACGGTCACAGCTCAACAACAGCTTCACCAATGCCTACACTCCATCAAAATTCCCAAACACCATCCAATCCTTCATTAAAAATCGAGCTGTCAAAGTTGAGAAACTTCCAGAAGTAGCTAGGTGGTGATTTCTCCACATGATTTGTGGATTCTTATACAAATTCGTACATGATTCTTGCTGGCCAATCCTATCCGTTGGGGAATTCTAATTTCCCACAATGAATTTCCCAATTGCCCTCTGTTTTCCCCCATTTTCTCCACCAGAAATTCCCTATATAAACCCTCCCCTTTCATTGTGTGAGGTAGAGAGAGTTCTTTTGGGGAAAAATTAGGGATTCTGGAGAGTCTTTTCTCTAATCTCATGTAACCAAAAGAATTTCAGATATAAACATAAAAAATGGGTCTCCGACGGGTCAAAATTAAACTCTGGTGGTGTCGAAGTTCCCCGTTGGAGCTTATGGTCTCAGTCGCTGCTCAAAAATAGAACCTCGCCCGAGTCTCTATGAAGACTCCCCTCCCTCTCGTGCATTTCGTTGAGTCTAAAACTCAATATGTATCATCAAGTCGGCCCTATTACAACTCCGAAAGCCAGAAACAGACCGAAATCTGAGAGAGAAAAAAAAGAAAAATGGGCCAAGCCCATGACTAAAGTAGCAGCAAAAGTAGTCCAAATGGACTAAATCCCGAAGAAAATTAGGCCAAAGCCCATAGCATGAATAGCAACAGTCCGCCCAAATGGGCAGAAGATGAAAATTGGACTGAAAATCCAAATTAACAGTAAGTGGGCCTCAAAGCCCAATTAGAATAGGACAGGTTTTATTGACCGACAGTCCATTAATTAAGCCAAAGAGCATAATTTCTTCTCTTTCCTTTTTAAACTCTTTATATAGTGTTTAGTTAGAATTACTTGTAACTAATTTGGACTAACTCTTTAACTTAGTGAATTTTCTCCAAAAGAGCAAACCTTTTCTTGTTAACTTTCGTAAACCGCTTATATTCTCTTTATGTAAAAACGATTAAATGTATTATGCTTTAATTGTCAAAGAAAGCATGTTTTCTTAAATAAATTCTTCATGCCTTTTCTTAAAATCAATATTTCAATCTTCTTTATCAAGTTTGATCTTCTATGTTTTCCTAAATTAAAAAAGAAGAAGATAATTTCCTCAAGATTAAAACAAATCAAATTTTTTTTCATAAAGTTAGTCAAAATAAGTTAGTTTTCAAACAAGTCTGGATAACCGCGAGTTAGCGGATACTCTTCGTGCCTTAACACCCTTCCAAGGGTATTAATAGGAACCTCTTACCCTTAATCTCTAAATATTTTTAAAGTTATATTTGTTTTAGCTTTAAAATATTTTTATAAGTTTTTCTTTGTTTTTACTTTTATAAAAATTAAGTGGCGCCTCTTGCTTTTAAATTGAAAAAGTTTTGAAACTTTTAACTTAGATTTTTCGAAATGATTTTTCAAACATCAAGTCATTTTTCTCAAAAACAAAAATGGTGACTCTGCTGGGGATAATTCAACTAGGTTCTAACCTCATTGTTTGCAACTAACTTATTTGACTAACTATTCAGATTGTAATAATTAGTAACTTTATTGCTTTTCTCACTTGATTATTTTTCCGCAACTATAAACTGTTCATGGCATCTTCCGCCTCCCTTGGCAAAGCATTAGATTGCATTAGGGGTAAAAAGGTGATTATGCATGTATTTGCAGTCATTCTTAATAAGAACACAATTTTCAAAACAGACGAGTGAAGTAGTTGACCCGCGGTCGGTTAAAGGTCACTTGTTGTTTTAGCCCTGGTTGTCTGCCCAGGTTCCCGGTCAATTTCGAAACCTATTCTAGAAACCCATGATAGAGCAAAAACAAATTTCAAAATAGGAATTTACCTAAGATGTCTTAATATCCAAGGGATATTAAGTCCATTAGTAAGACCACCTTGTGTTCGAAAGGGCCCGCGGCCCGAAAGAACAATCATCCCCTACGTGCTCAATTGAAGGATGTGATGTCAAATTATACAAACCATTGTCCCACAGGATTAGGATACATTTAGATAGTCTTTTATTTTTGAAGATTGTCATCTAAAAGGCATTCAAAATTTGCAAGAAGTCCGAGAAGTTCGAGGACGAAGGACAAGCCACGGCGGACTAGTTTAGGATTGTACCCCTCTGCGGGACTTATTTCGATGTACATTCCCTTTTTCCCTCGATTTTGTACCCCCGTTTCATTTATCTAATCGATATGTATAAATATATTTTGAGGCAATGGAACATTTACAAATGGCATACACATCCTTCAATTCGTTAGGCCTACCTTTGGCATAAAAAGGTCGCATATCCGTATAGGACGCGCTATGAATTGTTATGTGATATAACTGTCTTACGTGTTTATATGCATTGCTCGAATCAAAGATGAATTGATCCACTCCTATATTTTTAAACCCATAAGCAGATTATAAGTCCACCATGCAAGATCCGACCAAAATCGCTTTTGGAGTTCTTCAAATTTCTTCAGAAAAATCTAAAGACTTTTTAAGTCTTGTTCGGAAAATGAACTTGCTTTATCCAAACTACATCCTTTCAGGGCCCGTACCTTATCCTTAAGAAATTTTCATTTCCTCACTTCGACAAAAATGCTGAAGAACTCAGAAGATACACCAAGTGCTGAAGACTCGACAAGTCAAATCTCTTGATAGAATCTACCTACCCCAAATCGATCCTGTCCGTTGAACCCTCGAGCCAATAAATACCTGTGGATCAATTTGCCTTGATGAAAAGCAACTTTATATGTTTATTCTCGGTCGGATATCTTGTATTGTTTATCACTAACAACTTCGACAAAAATGCTGAAGAACTCAGAAGATACACCAAGTGCTGAAGACTCGACAAGTCAAATCTCTTGATAGAATCTACCTACCCCAAATCGATCCTGTCCGTTGAACCCTCGAGCCAATAAATACCTGTGGATCAATTTGCCTTGATGAAAAGCAACTTTATATGTTTATTCTCGGTCGGATATCTTGTATTGTTTATCACTAACAAGATCTAACATATCGGCCTTTGAGTTGTTTTACTTCAACAGGTAATACATATTGATCTGTGTTGACAAAACTGGCCGAACATCCCTACTTCACCCGCTCAAAGGCACAAATAGATTCCTTCTCTAACCCTCGTTTCGCTAAGGGTAAAATGACTGGTAGTGAAGAAGAGAACGCTTTGGCTGTAAGAGACAATGTTATTATTGAACAAAGTGAAATGATTGCCGAACTGGCAAGGAAGCTAGAGAAGATGCAAGAAGAGGTGCAAAAAGGCAAAGATATGGCAAGCCTAGCTATTGCCTCTAACACCCCAACTCTAGGAAGCGCCCAAAACCCTCTCCAGATTCCTCCACTCAATTCTCCATTAACTGAGAACCAACCAAGAGATATCCCTTCCTCCTCCGCACCTAGAGCTTCCAATAGACCTCTCTCTAGTAATCCCCCTCATATCAGATCCTCCTATCAAATCCATACTCCTCCTATCCAGCACACTAACCAGAGCAACAATCCAAGTGCCTACAATCCACAAAACCTCCCTCCAAATTACCAAATAAGCCACTGAATGCCTACAACTCCCAGAATAACCATCTCAACGTCACTAATTCGCAGAACTATAACCCCACGTACCCAATTGCCATTTCACATATCCAGCCTCCACTTGTCCAGAACCCACTACCTCCTGTTTTTTATGCTATGATAGAATCATACATCGCTATCCCAGAAAGCCCCGAGCTTGACCATTACGAGGATAAAGAGAAAGAATTGAGGGCCGCGAAGAAGAAGCGTGATCATGACATGGCTCAAATGAAAGAAGATATAACCAGGATCAGAGAGTTTTGGGGATAATCTTATGAGAAAGGCTATGACTATGATGATCTCTGTATCCATCCAGAGATAGACTTTCCAAACGGATTCAAGATTCCTAAGTTTGAGACCTTTAACGGTGTTAGAAATCTCGAGGCCTATTTGAGAAGCTACTGTGACCAAATGGTTAGTGCTTGAAAGAATGACACTCTGCTAATAAGGCTGTTTAGCCAAAGTCTGAGCGAGAGAGGCTTTGGAATGGTTCACCTCTCAAGAACTAAAGAAGTGGTCCAAATAGAGTGATCTGGCCCGAGACTTTTCTCAAAGGTTTGCATACAACGTGGAAGTTATCCCGGATCGATACTCTTTAGGTCGCATCAGGCAGAAATCAAATGAGGACTTTCGAGATTACGCCTATTAGTGGCAAAAAGAGGCAGCGAGAGTTCGACCTCCTATGACCGAAGAGGAGATAAGCGCGGTGTTTATGCGCTCTCAAAAGTTAAAATTCTATGACAAAATGATATCAGCAGTTAAAGCAAAATTTGCCAACCTAGTTAAGATTGGTGAAATTTTCGAAGAGGGTCTTCGTAACATCAATATTACCAAAGCCTCGGCATCCTCAGGATTGACAGGGTTTCCCAAGAAAAAGAGGGAAGAAGTGTCTTTGGTATCCTCCAGTCCTAACCCGAGATCGTGGAAACCTTTCGGGGCTAACTATAAGAAATCACTTGTTCGAACAACCCCTCCCCCAGCTCCACAAAACCCTCAACCGATTTACTATACTCAGCCTATTTACCAAGCTCTACAACCAAACGTGCAACCCATTTACCAAACTCCACAGCCAAATATGCAGCGCATTTACCAAGCTCCACAACCAAATGTGCAGCCTATTTACCAAGCTCCTCCCCAAAACATTCAAGTGTATCAAAAGGCTCCCGAGAATCAGAATAATCTCCAAGTTCCTCCTCCCGCCAATACAAATCTCCCTCGTCCAAATTTGGAAAAGAAAGCTCCTCAGACTTTCACCCAGTTAGCTGAAACCATAACTCAGTTATATGAGAGATTGAAGGCTGCTGGATTTATTCAACCCATACAACCTAAACCAGGCAATCCTGACTCGTGTTTCTTCAGGGCTGATCGACATTGTGCTTATCATTCCAGAGGAGTCGGACATGGTACCAAAGATTGCATTAGTCAGAGGCTCAAAATTCAGGATTTGATTGATCAAAGAGTAGTCATACTACAAACAACATCGGCCAATGTTAATAACAACCCGCTCTCGAATCATGGAGGAGCCACTGTTAAGGTCATAGAGGTCGATGAAGAATGGGTTGTGGGCAAGTCAATAGTGTCGATTAGCCCTAAAAAGCAGGAAATGCCGGAAAAAACTATATCTACTTTGAGTATTGTTGAGCTACCTTTTGAAGGGTTAATGCGCAACAAGGCCTTGCACGTTAATGACTGTGTCCCTATGATTGAAGAAGTCCCGAGAGGAAGCAATTTCTACACGGTAGAGATCATCAATTCCACTGGAGAGGATCTTACTCCTCAAATTTCCATGCCCCTAATCTATAAAATGCTTGCAACCACGATACTGAGAAGCGAATAAGAGCCAGGTTTTGGGTTAGGAAAGAATTCTGATAGTATGATTGAATCCTTAAGCATCCCTGGACAGTTGACCAGGCATGGACTAGGGTATGTGGCCCGAAAAGACAAGGCGAGAGTCAAAGAGAAGAAGCAGTCGAGACCGCCTAAGCCACTCCCTCACTAATAACAGTCATTCCCAATGCGTATTAGTCCTCCAAGTGATGGGTTATAGGACAGGATAGAGAAGCTGTTCAAGGAATGCGATGCTATAACAAAAGAAATCCCTGAGGCAGCCATGATCAGGGATGCCAAGCTCGGCAAAAAGTTACAAAATTGGTCGCAATTCCCCTCGTGACTCTCCACTCGGCTGGGTAGACAAAGATTCTATTTTATGAAAATCGGTGATGGTTCGGAAGAGGCTCCGAACCCGCCCTTTATGTTTTAATGTTCCTCATGCTATTTTACTTCTTTCCAATAGGCATAAACCTGCATTCGTGCGGGTTATAGCCATAGTTTATAAATATTTTTGGATTTCAAAGAAAAGCCTCCCTTATTGTGAAAACTTTGCTATATGATTGCTGGTCATTATCTAACTTGATTTGTTTATGATTTCAGTAATAAAAGCTTAAAACCTGCCATTGTCATGTCATGTCAAGAGCTTAACAAATAAACCAAGCTAGACGATAATGATTTTGAAAGGAATGTTGAAGAAATCATGGTCCTGGAACGAACAACCAAGAGGTCTAAGAACTTTGAAGACCAGGAAAAGACCCACCTGGAAGGGATTGAGGTAGTTAATCTTGGAAATGACGGTCAACTTGAAGAAATTAGCGTTGGTATTCATTTGTCAAAAGCACAAAAGAAGGAACTTGTCAATCTGCTCGAGCCATACATTGATATCTTTGACTGATCCTACAATAATAGGACAATAATGACTACAAACATCATCTCCCAATATTTATTGGTCAATCCAGAATTCAATCCAGAGAATGGACAGTCAATCCTTCCCTCCCATGGGAAAAAGGAAAGTTTGCACCAAATTGGCAAGGACCGTATGTTGTCCAAAAAGTGCTATCTGGAGGAGCTTTGATTTTATTTGAGATAGATAATAAAGCATGCCTAAAGTTTATTTTCCTTCTATGTCTTTCCCTGTAATCGCACTTTCTAATTGTAATCATTTTGCACTTAGTAAAAGCTTAAAAATTCCCTATCCTATCTACGAACTATGTTTGACCTGTCTCAAGAATGAGATACGTAGGCGGCCTGTGTCGGCTTTGGTCAACCCCTTAGAAAAATCTATCTTTCCCCTTCGCATCCTGAACTATATTTGACCTAAATTCTCAAGAATGAGATACGTAGGTGGCCTCTTCGGCTTTGGTCACCCCTTTATTTATTTCCAATTTTCTCCCACTACGAGTGTGGGAACTACGTTTGACCTGATTCCTGCCTCAATGAGATACGTAGGCACCACAATGGCTCGGTCATATCATCCCAGAAAATGGAAACTGGGGCAGAATTTTTGAGAAAGGAGTCTAAAAAATTCAGAAGATGAAGGTCATTTCCAGCAAAACAAGAGAAGGCTTGTGGATATGTAAATACCACGATGGCTAGGTCATATCACCCAGAAAATGGAAACTGGGGCAAAATTTTCGAGAAAAGAATCTTGAAAATTTAGAAGGTCAAAGAACATTCTCCAGCAAGTCGGAATACAGAATATGCCAAAGAGCAACTCAAATGAATATCAAGATAGAGTTTCGTGATCGCCACAGAGTCTCAAGTCTCTTGCCAACAGAATGAGATTCATCACAGAACCTTTAACTGGGGAATTTTTTTTGAGGAAGACCTAAAAATTTCCACCAAGCCTCATCCAAGAAGTTCAGCATTAAAATCCGAAAGTCCCTCAGCACCGAGAATATCACTAGTTGTAGCAAGTCTGAGGTGGATTAATCCCCAGCTATGACAGATTTCCTGAAAGATCATTTCCAAACTCCCCAGCTAGGATGGCGAAGGATCCCCAGAGTCCACTAGTCATATGTCAAAAAATGTTAAAGCCTCGAGTAAAGGACATTAGTTGAGCTAGAACATGATATGACAGGCAAAGACCTTTTCAAACTATCCTTTTTCAAAATCTTTGTTTTACAAAGAGACGGTTTGAAAAATCATTATGAAAACTAGTTTTACTCCTTATAATGTATTTTGTCTTATGTATACCATGGCCCGAGGAGAGTCGAGGGCGATGAGTACCCAAGATTGGAAAGTATCCGGAGAAGACAAAACGAGGAGAAGAAGATTGAAGGAGGCCAACACAAACCAGTTTCGGCAAAAAACTAACATTTTTTTGTTGATGCTGGTTGTCCCCAAAAGTATATTAGAAAGCAGTCCCTCATTATCCAACATGTTCAAAGAACCCAACGAGACCAGACGCCCCAAAATTTGGCGAGAAAAGCCAAAGCAGCGGAAAGAAGCCAAAGATGGCAAAAGTCCCTAGAACGGGCGAATCTTCTGTAGTTCACAGAAACTACCAGATAAAGAGAGACTGACAAAGTCCTCAAGTCCCCAAAAGGATCAGGAAATTTTGTTGATTTTCGAATTGGGACACCAAACGAGAGATCAACATCATTCTCCGTCAATCCTCGACAAGTCAGAAATTACTGCGAACAGACAATGTTCAAAGACGATATTTATGGCTGTCCCCAGAAATAAACACGACCATTTCATTCACATTTCAAATGAAAGTCTGTTTTGATTAGCTTTATAAACATCATCTTTAAAGTTTTTCAAATTTGACTGTGGTCTAGCGTAAGAGCGACACCGTGTCTACTAACCATTTGCCTTGAGCACAGGTATCCATAAAGGAGTCGACATGACAAAACAAAGACCAGAGGTGATGTTTTCTATAACTTTCCCATGGGCCAGTGCATCATACGACACTATATTGCATCATATTTGCATTCATATTGCACCACGTCATATTGCATCATACTGCATTACATGGCATAAGTATTATGTTTCATCATATTATGTCATATCATATTGCATCATATTATATTATGTTGCATTGTACTGTATGGCATCATATCGCAGGAACCATTCCACGAGGGCCATCATATTTGCATGTCGCAAGGACCATGCCACGAGGGCCATCATATTTGCATATCGCGAGGACCATGTCACGAGGATCATCATATTTGCATGTCGTGAGGACCATGCCACGAGGGCTATCATATTTGCATATCGTGAGGACCATGCCATGAGGGCCATCATATTTGCATATTACGAGGACCATGCCACGAGGGCAATCATATTTGCATATCGCGAGGACCATGCCACGAGGGCCATCATATTTGCATATCACGAGGACCATGCCACGAGGACCATCATATTTACATGTCGCGAGGACCATGTCACGAGGACCATTGCATGATTATCCACATTATCAGTCAATACCACAGATACACATCCCCTGCGAAGACTATTTCCCTCTACCGGCCGGTTTTAAAGATGATGACATTCATAGGCGTCCCTAAGTCGCACTTGCTACACAAGATCGACCTTCAGCATGCTTATATCCGAGATCACGTGAGACGGTGGAGTCTAACATTGAGGATATCATTATCATTATCATTATCATCAATTATTATGCCAAGTCTGGCACTCAGCATGCTTATATCCGAGATCGCGTGAGACGGTGGAGTCTAACATTGAGGATATCGTTATCATCATTGTCATTATCATCATTCATTATGTCAAATCTGACATTCAGTATATTTATATCCAATATCGCGTAAAACGAAGGAGTCTGACGTTGAGGGTATATGATCTCCTTTATTATGTCAAATCTGGCATTCAACATATTTATATCCAATATTGCGTAAGACAGAGGAGTCTGACGTTGAGGGTATATTTTCTCCTTTATTATGTCAAATCTGGCATTCAGCATATTTATATCCGATATCGTGTAAGATAGAGGACTCTGACGTTGAGGGTATATTTGCTCCTTTATTATGTCAAATCTGGCATTCAGCATATTTATATTTGATATCGCGTAAAATGGAGGAGTTTGACGTTGAGGGTATATTTGCTCCTTTACTAAGTCAAATCTAGCATTCATCATATTTATATATGATATCGCGTAAGACGGAGGAGTTTGAAATTGAGTATTACTATTTATCATGCCAAGTCTGGCATCCAGCATATTCATGTCTGATATCGCATAAGACGTCGGAGTCTGACGTTGAGGATATCTATGCACTCTTATTTGAGATCCTCGATTGCCGAAAGGGGCAATTATATTTGATCGTGGGGCAAAGGCCTTGTCACCCCGATAATCAAAACACTTGCCATCAAGGTCAAAAGCATATAGTCCGAGCGAAATCTGTAAGACACCATTCAAATCGGATGATGAACTGAATTTTCTCAAATTGGAAGGCCAAATGTCGTCTATAAATCACAACGATATCTGAAACCGGATAGTGTGCAAGATTGCCTAAAACTTGACAAACTAAGAGTTATATGTAAGACGCAGTGATATCTGAAACCAGATAGTGTGCAAGATCTCCTAAAGATTGATAGTTTAAGGGTAATGTGTAAGTTGCAATATTATCTTAAATTGGATAAAGTGCAAGACTACCGAAAATTCATAGTCCAAAGGTTGTCTATAAGCCACGGCATATCCATGTTGATATTGTGCAAGACTACCCAAAGGTTAGCAATTCAAGGGATATTTGTAAGTCGCATCACATCCAAGATCGGATAAAAGTGCAGGATTACCCAAAAAACTGACAATTCAAAGGACATCTATAAGCCGCCTCTATCCAAAGTTGGATGATGTGCAAGATTACTCAAAGTTGACAAGTTAAAGGCATCTGTAAGCCGCCTCTGTCCAAAGTCAAATGATATGCTAGATTACCCAAAGCCCAACAATGCAGGGAATATCTGTTAGTCGTATCGATACGGATGATGCACAAGATTCACCCCAAAGGCATATGCAAGAGACCGCTATCAATAGCCAAGAAGGCTATCATATTCAATAGAATGCCACAAATGGTCAAGAGGACCATCACCATCACAACGACTATGAAAGTCATCATATTCAGAGATCACCACATTCAACCACCTCGTTACAGTCAGATTATCAACACTTATAAGTCACAATAACGAGAATGTGCAAAGTGTTTAAGTCGCAACAACAGAAATGTGCAAATCTAACACGTCTAAGCTGCAACAATGGGAATGCGCAAAGTGTTTAAGTCACAACAATGGGAATGCACAAATCTAACACTTCTAAGCTGCAGCAACAGGAATGCGCAAAGTGTTTAAGTCGCAACAACGAGAATGCGCATCATGCAATCCAATCTGATAGCCAAGAAGGCTAACATGTTCAATCATCATGGAAATCGCTATTTCCTAAGACAGAGACGGGAAATGATGACATCTTCTTCAAGAAAGCAACAAACATAAAAAATGAGGTACAACGCTATCTCTCTTTATCGAGCTACTTTACTACTGATCATTTTGTTTCAAAGTATTGCTGAGAATATCCGAGAGGATGAAAAACTCAAACCAAAACAATAGGTATCAAAATGATGTCACAACCTAAGATTTGGACATAACCCAAGGATGAGGTATGGCCAAGAAACTACCTCTCCAAGTGGAATTATATTACTACTAACAATTTTGTTTTGAGATATTGTAGAGAGCATCTGAGAAGGATGAACTTCTCAAAGCAAAACCACAGGTGAGGACTACACCAAAAAGGACGCATCACAACGTGGAACTTTTTCTTAGTAGCGAACTGGGACATAGTCCAAAGAGAGAGAAAACTCTTTGGATGCGAGCTGATGAACCACTACCACCGCCATCAAACCGTACCCCTGTCAGAAGACATATGGGTATTTTCTATCTTTTGATCTTAGTTTCGCATCCAGGGAATTTTCTAAACTCAAACTGGAAACAACATTCTTTCTCTTCAAATTTGAGTGATAATACACCTCGAGCTTTGGAAATTATGTCTAGGTAAAATCTTATTTATGGGTGTGAAGTGCACCACATTCATAGTTGAGAGGTTACAAGCCTCTTTTCTATAGCTTAAAATTATTCATCACTTATCCCGAGCCAAATGTTGTCTTAACATAAAGACTGCCTTTTCCACCGATTGAGTCGAACTACAAGAAACCTGATTCTCAAGTCTTGGGATATGTAGGCGGGCTCTATGTTGAAAACTTGGATACTTTCCTAACTCCCCCCAATCCTCTTACTCCCTAGCTTTCCGGTCTCTCCGTACTCAGAAACTGAGATAGTTTAGAATTCTTTAAAAAATCGTGCATGAAATCAAGCGCCTTGAACTACAAGTGGCCTGAGTTCTCATGTAACCTGAGGTATGTAGGAAACTCGATACTGGAGTTCGGCCATGATTCCTTGAAATTCGGCTAGAACCAATTGCTTTCTAGAGATGAACCTGTGGTCGGATAAAATTGGGAACGTCAATTCCCTTTGTCCAGGGTTCATTACACTCACCCTACCCAAAGGGAGGGGAATTTGTTGACACCCAATTTTTGCCCGCCACATTACAAATTAATCTTGAGCCTTTTTGAATTTTAAACAATTTTTTGAAATAATTGTTTTGTAAAAAAGGGGGTAAATTACTTTTCAAATCAGCTTTATAATAGTTCTGAGTAATAATTTATATTTTTCATATTTAACTATGTGGAATTTATATAAGTTTTCTTAAGGAACTATTTAAAATTTTAATTTCGTAAAAATCCTTGTTAAATGATTAACACTTGATTTTCCTCCAAATTAATTCAAAATGAGAGATTAATTGAATAAATTAATTTCATAATTGACTAAAGAGGTAATTAGGTGTTAAATATAATAATCTTTATTTCAAATTGTTTAAATCATTAAAGCTCGAGGTTAATTGGAATCAGTTCGTTTTTATTCCTACTCTAGCCTAAATCCCTAAAATCTTTTAAAATCTAGCCGAATCCCATCAATTTGATCTCAATTTGGCTGTCTACTTAATTTAAAATGGCCACATTTTTGCAAACGTGGCCATATTCTAAATAGAACCTCATCAGCCTTGCTTCAGCTGACCACTTTGGGCCAACAATACTCCATAACCCACCGGCCCACTCCCTTTTCCCCACTCTCGTTTTCTCTCCAGCCCACCTTCCACTCGCCCAAAACTCGACCCAAAACCCTTCACTCTCTCAGATGACTCAAAACATATACCTACACACATATTATTCCTCTCGTTACTTTCACGCTCCTTTGTTCCCAAGAAAAGAGTACGTTGTACAAGATAACGCGCCCAACTCACACCAAAATGACCCCTTATCTTCATCTTCTTCTCTCTCACAAACAGATAAACAAAGGACCCCTTTACTTTGTCTTCTTCTCCCAACAACCCAGTATAAACCCTAAACATTCACAACTCAATAACAGCTTCACCAACGCCTACACTCCTTCAAAACTCCCAAATGCCGTCCAATCCTCTATCCGAAATTGAGATGTCAAAGTTGAGAAACTTCCAATAGTAGCTAGGTGGTGATTTCTCCGCATGATTCATGGATTCTTGTACAAATTAGTACATTATTCTTGCTGGATAATCTTATTCGTTGGGAAATTCAAATTTCCCACAATGAATTTCCCAATTGCCCTCTGTTTTCCCCTCTTTTCTCCACCAGAAATTCCCTATATAAACCTTCCCCTTTCATTGTGTGAGGTAGAGGGAGTTCTTTTGGGTAAGAATTGGGTATTCTTGAGAGTCTTTTCTCTAATCTCACGTAATCAAAAGAATGTTGGAGATAAACATACAAAAATAGGTCTCCGACGGGTCAAAATTAAACTCCGGTGGTGTCAAAGTTCCCCGTTGAAGCTTGTGGTCTCAGTCGCTGCTCCAAAAGAGAACCTCACCCGAATATCTACAAAGACTCCCCTCCCTCTCGTGCATTTTATTGAGTCTAAAACTCAACAAGTATCATCAAGTCGGCCCTATTGCAACTCCGAAAGCCAGAAACAGACTGAAATCTGAGAGAGAAAAAAAAAGAAAAATGGGCCAAGACCATGACTAAAGTAGCAACAAAAGTAGTCCAACTGGATTAAATCTTGAAGAAAATTAGGCCAAACCCATAGCATCAACAACAACAGTCCGCCCAAATGGGCAGAAGATGAAAATTGGACTGAAAATCCAAATTAACAGCAAGTGGGCTTCAAAGCCCAATTAGAATAGGACAGGTTTTATGGACCGACAGTTCATTAATTAAGCCAAATAGCTTAATTTCTTCTCTTTCCCTTTTAAACTCTTTATATAGTGTTTAGTTAGAATTACTTGTAACTAATTTGGACTAACTCTTTAACTTAGTGAATTTTCTCCAAAAGAGCAAGCCTTTTCTTGTTAACTTTCGTAAACCGCTTATATTCTCTTTATGTAAAAACGATTAAATGTCTTATGCTTTTATTGTCAAAGCAAGCATGTTTTCTTAAATAAATTCTTCATGCCTTTTCTTAAAATCAATATTTTAATCTTATTTATCAAGTTTGATCTTCTATGTTTTCCTAAATTAAAAAAAGAAGAAGATAATTTCCTCAAGATTAAAACAAATCAAACTTTTTTTCCTAAAGTTAGTCAAAATAAGTTAGTTTTCAAATAAGTCCGGATAACCGCGAGTTAGCGTATACTTTTGGTGCCTTAACACCCTTTCAAGGGTATTAATAGGAACCTCTTACCCTTAATCTCTTAATGCTTTTAAAGTTATATCTGTTTTAGATTTAAAAGTTTCTTATAAGTTTTTCTTGGTTTTTACTTTTATAAAAACTAAGTGGCGACTCTTGCTTTTAAATTGAAAATGTTTTGAAACTTTTAACTTAGAATTTTTGAAATGATTTTTCAAATATCAAGTCATTTTTTTCGAAAACATCCCTATTTCCGAGGGCATTGCATTCATGTTGCAGGTCCAGGTATAGGCCAGATAGACCTTTTTAATAGGTGGTTGTTGAGTTTAGTGTTTTGTTGGTAAGCTCCACTCCTTCTAGAGATCTTGAGTCAGTGTCTTAGGTATTCTAGATATATATATGTAGTGATGGGTAGGTTGGGGCCCTATTCTGACCATCTTGTAGATACGACACTCCTAGAGGCTTGTAGACCTTTTTATGTGTTAGTTATATTGTGTGGCCTTGTCGGCCTTACTAGTAGTTTATGTCTCCGATTTGTGGCCTCATCGTCCTTATGTATATATATACGTGTTAAGGTAGTTTTATTACAGGTTATCCTATATAGAGACCTTGTTGGTCCGTTCACTTTACTCTATCTTTCAAGCTTGTAGGTTTTCATGGCAGCCTTGTCGGCTTAGATGTTCTTTGGTTTCAATTATAAGATTTATGTTTAGTTTGCTCAGTCAAGTAAGGTACCTGGTTCCAGTCATGCCTCTCTAGATTTGGGGCATGAAGAGTACATTATCATGAAAGGTACGTATCATAGAGAACTGATGTTCAGCCATTCTACTGCACATTTGACTCCTTTAAACTAAGAATAACCGTAAGTTCTCAAGCAACCGTCGTCATTTTTGATGTTTTATGTTATGTTTGCAGGAAAGAGAGATAAAAATAGAAACAGAAGGAAATACGAGCAAAAAGACCCTCTGGATAAGAGTGACGGCCACCGTGATGGCCAGTCACCAAGGTGACGGACCGTCAAGACGACCGTCAAGTGAGGCAGCACCACTGCCTAGTGGTGACGGCCACCGTGATGGCCCATCACCAAGGTGACGGTCCGTCAGCCTGCCCATCAAGTGAAGCAGTACCACTGCCTAGTGGTGACGGCCACCATGACGGCCCGTCATGCCTGTGACGGTCCGTCAGGGTGGGCCGTCAACGCGACGCAGAATCCGAACGTTTTATTTTTGGACTTGATTTCCTGGACTACTATAAATACCCTATATTAGGTTTATTTTATTATTGATTACCCAATAGTTCTAGGATATTTTTAGTCGACTTTTGAGCGAGTTTTTGGAGAGAAAACACGACACTAGACGTTTTTCTTCTTCATCATCTTGTTCTTCCATTGTTCTTGGGATCTTGGTTTTCTTGTTCTTGAATAATTGAAGCTTGTGTTCATTATATTATAAGAATATTTTCTCTTTATTATGAATATGATTTTCTTCTCTTCTCCTAATAGCATGAGTAACTAACTTCCCACAACTAGGATTGTGGGAGCCATGGCAAAAGTAGCAATATAGATTCCGGGTAGCGTCGGGTTCAATATTTATGTTGTCACATTGTTAATCATTCATTATTAACGTTTTCTAGTGGTTGCAAACATTAGAACATGCCTAGGTTTAATTTGCTTGAGTAAAGAGATTTAAAACCGGGAAATTTGATTAACTACGAGGATTCGAGACTACCAACTCTCGTCTTATGATTAATGCTGTAACTAGATTAATCTACTTGATGTTTTAGGATTGAAATAAGAAAGCTCATCTTTTCAAGTTCGAGAGAATTGAAAAGGAAATTCGTCTATTTGGTTGAGAAATGTTTAGATGATACCATTAATTCAATCACATCGTGACATGCATATAGAAAGAACCCGGTTAAGCTTTGAGTCGACATTGTTACGACACCATGGTGAACACTTCCCTAGTTCACTCTCATATTGATTATTCATCGTACATTATTATTTGTTTTGATAAAATATTGTTCACACAAAACCCCCTATTTACCGGAAACTATTGATTACTAGTCATCTAATTCTCTAACGACTTAATTTGCACCTTATTGCCTGTGGGATCGACCCCAACCTCTGTTGGGTTTTATATTTGACGACGATCGCTTACGCTTCGTAATTGGAGTTGTAATTTGGGCGTATCAAGAACTCATAGTGTTTCATATTTTTGGGATCACATGCGCTCATAGATAAGGAAAATAGTAAATCAGAAGGTCATGCCATGATGGGTAAAAAGTTGTTTTAGCATTACATACCTTAATTCCTGACCTTAAGCGTAATAGAAGGGTCGATTAATTTGCTAAGACATTAATCTACAAGAATAATGATAATAAAAAGCTAAAATTAGCAAAGAAAATTCATGACTAAGACACTTAGGCAAATTAACGAACACAAGGTGAGTTAAGACTCCAAAACCCTTCTTTAAGGGTATAATCAGCACCAAAATTCTCCTTCTTTCCAAAAACAACACCAGAATTTTCTACGAGGTTACCATACCCTTTTTGGTATAAACACAACAAAAACACCATAATAGCAAACCCTTACTTCTCATAAGGATCGCCATAACCCGGGCTCATGGATTTGATCACCATCCCATGAGTACCGTCTCCAAAACATACTCAAAGTATCAATATAAATTCATTCATGAAGCTTAGGAGTATATTCTTACCTTGTAGAAGAAAACCCAAGGAAAAAATTCTTCACTTGAGCATAAGTGAGAAACCTTTGAATCTCTAAAATCTAAAGATAAATCAGTGTTAGAATCGCGTAATTGATGATATAATAACCATGGAAGACATTGGAGATCACTTACCTTGAAGTGGAAAGTGTGGGAGTTGAGAGAAACACTATTGAAGTTGGGTGGAAATGTGAAAATGAAGTAAAAATCTTGAATTCATGTATTTATAATAGTTGCCTGAAGGCCACCTATAGATCCATATACATTCCATACATGGACACATACGGTTGTAGGTGGGACGTAACTAGGCACCTAAAACTTCCCAAAGAATTTGAGTAGCTTCTTCAATTTGGGCATATGGAGTCATGTATGATCTATATGTCACCATATAAGGTTATAACTCTCTCTGTATCTGCAAGGAACAAACTTCAAAGTAACCAAATTCACACATGGTTCAACACATACAATTATATCTCACCATGTGCGGACCGTATGTGGTCTTTTACCTAGTCATGCTAACTTCCTGAATCTTATCTTTTGGAACCTTCTACATATAACTCGTACATCAAATATACGGTCGTATGGCATCCTATACCTGAACAATTATCCCAAAATTCAATCTTTTAGGTTTCTTCTACTCAAGTCTTAACCTAACACCATGGTACAGTGGATCCTTTAAATATATACTTAATAACAACTATATTCTCCAGAGTTATTATGGATTTATCTTCATTGAACTAGTCGTACCTTATCCAGAGTCATTGGATGTTACATTTGATCTATAGGATGCTATATTCAAGTTGAAGTGGGGAGGATTATATGGATTTTGTGGTAGTTTTAGCATGTACTTTAGAGAGATTTGATGCCATTTGGGTCATTGTTAATATATTGACCAAGTTGCAAACTTTTAACGATCAAAACACATATAATTAAGAAAAGTTGGCACTAATTTACATACGTGAAATAGTTTAGTTGTATTAAATACCTATTTCAGTTATTTCAAATTGAGGTACACAATTTATATCTCATTTCTAGAAGTATTTTCAAAGGAGTTGGTACACCGGTTGAGCTTACCACTATGTTTCATTCAAAGACTTACGGTCAGTCTAAGTAGAATATTAATATTCTTGAGGACATATTGAGAGCATGTGTGATTAACTTTGTTGATGATTGAGACCACTTTCTACCTTTGACAGAGTTTGTGTACAATAACAACTACCAGTCTAACTTTCAAATGACATGATATAAGGTTGAGTCCTCTGAGATCAGGCCATGCGGTAAATATTTGGTGAAGCATGCCTTGTAAAAGGTCAAGTTGATTCAAGAGAAGCTTCTCACAACTTAAAGTAGGAAAAAGAGCTGCGTGGCTTACAAGATCATAATGTAGAGTTCATGAAAGGTGAGCAGGTATTGTTAAAATTCTCAACCATTAAGGGTGTAATGTGTTTTGGGAAAAAGGAGAAGTTGAGATCAAGGTTCACTGGTCCATTTAAAATCTTACAATTTTTTTTATTTGATATATTGATTGGCATGTTACCTACTAAGTGATTTTATGAATAATATCAATATAAAAATTGTACCTTACATCATGTTCAAACTAAGAACTAGCTAGAATAAGGAAAATAATACTTATAAGGAAATTAATTACTTGTGCTACTACTTCCAAATGGAAAAAATATTGAAACTGCCTCAGCTCAGTCTTATTGATTTCGATAGTCATTGAATGATCTATAGTCCATAATATATTCATAATATCGCATGATCTCTATCATAGGATTATCTTAGTTCTAATTTTTATTATTGGACATTGTTATTTCTTTATATAATGTATCCTTCTTTATTTTGTTGGTAGCTTAGTAAATAAAGTGATTTTACTTTTGCCCTCTCTCTCAAAAGCAAAATTAGCCAAATAATTATCTAGAGCCTTTCCTTTTATATAAGTGTGAGTCAATTGTATTTGACAATGTTGCATCAATTTCATAGTATCATCCACAATAATCCTAATTTTCCATGAAATATTCCATATGTCTACCAATATGTTCTTCATGGTCATTGAGTTTGTATCCAAATTGAAATAAATAATTCCTTCAGCAACACAATAAGATAAAGCTTCTTTGATTGCAGTGGCTTTACCTTTCTGATCGGTACTCTCTTGTATTAATTCATCTTGAGAAAATAATAAATTTTCTTTATTATTTCTCAAGCAAACACCATAATAACTTCTCATGAAAGTTCTCCTACTAGCTCCATCAACATTGTATTTTATCCCGTACCTTGGTGGAGTCCAAGAGATCTTATTGTGAAATAATTTTGGCTATAGTTTTTTAGAAAATTAAACATCTCTGGCCAACCTATTGAAATTTTATCTTAGTATTGGATATTTGGTCCTGTTCAAATGCCAAATAGTTGTATTCACCTTATGAATTAACTTGTTGAATTTATTCATGCTTGACAGTATGCCTGTTCTTTCAACGTTCCCATAGAATAATAGTTTAAATAACAATTATTATTAGACTTAGCTTTGCCTTGCAAGGAATCGGCCACCACTTAATAATCAGTTGTGAAAATAGTACCCCTTCACTAAATAATACTATACTAGAAGAGAAAATTCTCCACAACTTGATAATTGTAGGAGAGTTAGAAGAATATGAGTCATTATTTCTAGTTTTGGTTTTGGCACCAACATCTACAGGCCATACATACTTTCATTTGTCACGATCCAATTTCTCGGTCATGATGACACATACAACTTCCATCCCAGTAGGCGAACCAATCCCCGTAGCCCAAAATGATTAGTAATGGGCTACTAATTATCAAGAAGGCAGAAGGAAACATAATATAGCGGAAGCAAGAGTTATACGATAAAGGAAAGGAATAACAGGAGTATATATATATATATATAGAAGCTAAGCCATCTCAAAACCTGGTATAACAGTATAAGAGCCGATACTACATATATAGGGAGTACAAAACGGATCCAAAATAATATATACACATAAAGTCTCAGAGTAGTAAGAGAGTACAAAATACGAAGGATAAACTAAAGTCAAGCTCCGATTGCCAAGAGCTCACCCTCAGTTTGGATGGTCCAAAGTGTCCTCGCACGAGTGTCCACGAGCTAGCAGCGAGGGCCCATACTAGGATCTGCACCAGAAGATGCAGAGTGTAGTATGAACACCAAATGCGAAGCAAATGGTATCCAGTAGGTATAATAGGCCTACTGGGCACATATAAGATAAAAGAGCAGTAAAAAGCAGAGTAAAAACAAATAGTCACAGAAAGCAATGAAGAAGTACACGGAAGCTAGCACAGAAGGAAGGAAACAGAAAACAACATGCATGGCTAGATAAGAGAATATATATATTACAAGCATAGGTCAAAGTAAGAAAAAACGCACCTAGGATCCTTGCAATAAAAATATATATATATAAGAAATTTCAGAAAGATGAGCCGTATACGAGTTACCTCAAGTAAAAAGGGAAGGAGGACACATATTGACAATAGCATGCTCGAAGGCAAGAATAAGAACCAAGTCAAAATACAAATACTACTTTTAAAAGCCAAATCATAGTAAAAAAAATCAACATTAGGGATAATAATAACTCGCCTAAGCAATAATAAGCCTTTCTACAGTCCCAATGGGTGCCCATACACCCGAGGAACACAAAAAAGTGAAGAAAAACCCTCCGACATCTCATACTACTAGAGCGTACACTCAGCAAACAGCAAACAACAAATAAGGGTGGAACCTCACACAAATGAATGGTATGATGCATGATGATGTCTGGGTGGAGCAACAACTCTGTATGTACCCTCTTCGGCGCCTAAAGGGCCCAGTAGGTAGGTTCCATAAAAGAAAACTGCCCATATACCTTAACTCCACTGTATACCCCTCCTCTAGCACACGCAGCCCAAACCCCCTGGTCCGGATTGATAAGGTCAATGGAGGTCCTCAACCACATACTAAATCTCAATCTTGAAAACCTTATTCGGAGTGGGTCCGGATCCAATCTAGTATCCCAACCTCTAATATGCATGCCCAAAATCTGTCTAGGTCTAAAGCAGTGAAATAAGTCTCAAAATCCCATCAAGGATGCTCGGACATGACCGGGTCTAAAACAGTAGTAAAACAGCTCAGATGCTCAGATCGACCGAGTCTACTATCATCTCAATTTAGTAAAATGCCAATCAAGCACCATGGCCCTGCCGAGTCTAGTTATAGTAGGAAAACCATGATAAAAACTTATATTTTAACTCTTTTATCCCAAGAAGATCCATGCAAGGCATTTCCAAACCAATTTAAAGTCATTTCAGCTGAAAATGGGCACTCGGGGCCATGCAAGTTTAGAAAACTAGTAAAAGTAGGCCCGAAGCCCAAACCATAGTAAAATATGTGGAAAATCCCATAATATGCATGGATATGGCATGATCAATCAGAAATAGCAGCCCAACGGCTCACAACAAACCTATCGGCCCTTCACAAGCTCAAATTGCTCTATAGCACAGATCGCCAGTCTAAAAATTGCGATAACAATGTCCGGGACTCACGGACACCCCCAAATAACCCACCATCTATGGTCCAGAGTCAATACAAGGCCATGCAGGACCATAAGGGTGATAATATCATTCTACAAGAATACTACACACAACATAGGAAAGAAACAAGGCGGACATGGAAAAATGGTCAAGGTCTGTGGTGCCAAGCTATCAACCCAACCCAAGGATGCCAATTAGTACAATTTTATCCTGTATTTATGAAGTCTAGAGAAGTTAGACCGTAACCTACTTATCATCCGATGACAAGCTGCTGGAACAACGCTGTCCGAGCGTGAACTGCTTCGATAACCCCCGAATAAAAGTCACACTATCAAGAACACAAGCTACACATTAAAATATGATTAATGATACCCATATTGCTATAATTATAGACGGGTCGAAATTTGGGTTTAAAGTGGGTCTACGGAGCCCAAAACCTGAAATTAGAAATGAAAAGAAGCACAATGAACATACTACTCCCATGAGTGCATGCCCCAAATTTGAGGAAATTTGGCCAAAAGAAAGGGCTCAAAACAGCCCGTTCAATTAATGAATTAAAGAGAAAAATTTCAAAGACTAAAACCGTAAATTAAAGGAAAAATTTACCCACCACGATGAGATGAAGCACACCAATGGAGTGAATTCCTCGAACCCACAAGCATGCAACCAAAAACGAGCAGCCACTACAAGGAAAAATTTCCCCAAGCTTATGAGTTCATCAATGAAGGTTTTTAATGGAGAAGAAGTAAAGTTGGGGAAGAAAGAGCTTACCCAAACGATGAAGGAGCGAGATTAATCACCAATTATAGACCTCCAAGGCAAAGGACTGATTTGAGAAAAATTTGGGTTGAGAGAAAATAATTTTACAGTGAGAAAACATGGATAAAAGGGCTGAAAACCGAAGTTGAGGGATTTTATAGGGTCTGGATGTAGCAGAAATATCAGCAATGCAAAAAAACTTCTATGGGGCATTCCGCGCACAATCGGAACCCAATACTAAGAAACCAATAATGCTATTAGAGTGAAAATGACGTTCCAGACTCAACGAAATTGACGAAACTTCCATATGAGGTCATTTCGGAGGAATGTTGACCCAAGTCAACACTAACTAAAATCGACCAACTAGCCAAAATGAGCCCGGCTCACCCAGGACCCGAACCAACCACCAACCTAACCCAAACTCATCATTCCAGAGCTGATGGAATCATCAGATTTTGAATTCGACGCTCCGATCATTAAAATCTGACCGATGTTACACTTTCAACTCTAAATGGCCTGAAAATAGAAAAACCAACATAAAACCCACACTGGAAGTTCTCAGGTGTCGACTAAGTGTCCAACTAAACCAAACTCAATGTTCCGGAGCTAACAGAACTGTCAAAATTTGATTTCAAGCACGTTAGCTAAGAATGTTTACTAAAGTTAATGAATTCCTAAGTTAAGGCTTTAAAACAGGGAAACAGTCATCACGACCAAACGAACGGCCAGGACACCAAACCACCGATCCCAGCAAGCCATAAATGACTTAGGGCCGCTACATGAAGGCTTTAACAATACAAAGAAGGCGTAAACGCAAAAATGACTGGAAAGGTCATTACATCATCCACTACTAAAAATGACTTTCATCCTCGAAAGTCAAGAAGAAGGAGGTACCTGAAGGCTCAAATAGCTCCGGATACTGAGCCCACATATCTCTCTCGGTCTCCTAGGTAGCCTCCTCAATCGAACTATGGCTCCACTGAACCTTTATAACAGGAATCTCCCTAGACCTCAACCTCCTGACATCTCTTGTCACAATAGCAACCTGAGCACAAAGTCTATGATCATCGTAGCTCTTTTGCCTACTCTGAGCTGCTCGAAGTATATCCTGGATCACTCTGAATCGGTTTAAGGAATCCTAAAGTAAATCAGTACTCTGTGGCCTAGACTCTAACCCATCGAACCAACCAACCAGCAATCTGCAATGCCTCAAAAGGTGCCATGCCAATGCTCGAATGGAAGCTATTATTACAGGTAAACTCGGCCAAAGGCACAAACTGATCCCAAGAACCTCCAAAGTCAATAACACAGGCCCAAAGCATGTCCTCCAAGACCTGAGTAATCCTCTCAGACTGGACATATATTTGAGGGTGGAATGAAGTAGTAACCTAAACCACGGTACCCAAATCTCTCCTAATAGCTCCCCAGAACTGAGATGTGAAATGATTGTCGCGGTCTGAAATGATAGAAACTGGCATCCCGTGCAACTGAACAACCTCTCGAATGTAAATCGGAGCTAACTTTTCTGCATTGTAAGTAGTCTGAACCGACAAGAAGTGCACTGACTTAGTCAGCCAGTCCACAATCACCCAAATAGAATTGAAACCCCTTGAAGTACAAGGCAACCCAACTACGAAATCCATAGTAATCCCTTCCCACTTCCACTCAGGAATAGGAAGTTACTGCATCAAACCATCAGGTCTCATATGCTCAAACTTCACCTACTGATAGTTCAAGCACCGAGATACAAACTCCGCTATATCCCACTTCATACCACTTCTCCAGTAAAGCTATGTCAAGTCTCTGTACATCTTTGCGGCACCAGGATTAATAGAGTATCTAGAACAACGTGCCTCACAGAGTATCAACTAAATCAAATCCCAAACCTCAGAACACACAGTCGACTATCAAACCTCAGAACCCTGTCTGAATCTAGAGTAGCCCGGCTGGCCTCACCCCGAGCCACCTGATCACGAAGGTTACACAATCTCTAATCCTCAAACTATCGGCTCTGAATCTGATCAACTAGAGTGGAATGAACCTCAATACTATCAAGAACTGTGTTGGGATCTAATAGGTCAGGCCTAACCAAACGGTTAGCCAAGGATTGGATGTCCAAGGCCAACGACCACTAAGAAATTGAAAGTGAGGCTAGGCTACCCATACTCACCGCCTTCTGACTCAAGACATCCACTACCACATTTGCCTTGCTCGGATGGTACAAAATAGTGAAATCATAGTCCTTTAGTAACTCAATCCATCTCCTCTGCCTCGAGTTCAGCTCTCACTGACTCGTAATATACTGAAGACTACGGTGATCAGTGAATATCTCACAATGAACCCCATATAAGTAGTGCCTCAAAATCTTGAACGCAAAAACTACTGCCGCTAACTCCAAGTCATGAGTGAGGTAGTTGCGCTCATAAATCTTCTACTACCTCGATGCATATGCTATCACACAACCCTGCTGCATCAGTACATAACTAAGACCAACCCCAGAATCATCACAATACACCAAAAATTTCTGACCCTCAACTGGTAAAGTCAACAAGGAGCTGAAGTCAACAAGGACTTAACCCTCTGAAAACTATCCTCGCACTGATCCGACCACTGAAATGGAACATCCTTCCTAGTCAGCATAGTCAAGGGTGCTTCTATGGAAGAAATACCCTTGACAAACCTCCGGTAGTACCCTGCTAACCCAATAAAGCTGCAAACCTTTGTAGGAGTAATAGGTCTCAGCCAATCACGAACAGCTAAAATCTTACTTGTGTCCACTTGAATCCCATCCTTAGACACCACGTGTCCTAGGAATGTAACTGACTCAAGCCAAAACTTGCACTTTGAGAACTTGGCATAAAGCCGATGATCTCTCAAAGTCTGGAGTATAATCCTCATGTGTTGCTTATGATCCTCTCTACTCCGCGAGTATATCAAGATGTTGTCTATGAAAATGATCACAAATGAGTCCAAATACGGGCTAAGAACCCTGTACATCAAGTACATGAAGGTTACGGGGGCATTAGTCAACCCAAAAGACATCACCATGAACTTGTAGTGGCCATAACGTGTCCTGAATACTGACTTAGGGATGTCCTACCCCCTAATCCTCAATTGGTGGTAACTTGACCTCAAATCTTTATTTGAAAATATGGTTGAACCCTGAAGCTAATCAAACAAATCATCTATACACGACATTGGATACCCATTCCTCACAGTTTCCCTATTCAACTATCGATAATCAATACACATCAGCATCGACCCATCCTTCTTCTTAAAAAACAAAATAGGAGCACCCTAAGGAGACTCACTCAGCCTAATAAAACCCTTAGCTAACAAGTCTTGGAGCTGCTTCTTAAGCTCCCTCAACTCGGTTGGAGCCATAAGGTAAGGAGAAATGGAAATGGGCCTGGTGCCCAGCTCTAACTCAATAGCGAAATCAATATCTCTCTCAGGTGGAAGGCCTGGCATATCGGTAGGTAACACATCTAGGAAGTCTCTATCCACAGGAATGGACTCAGGGGAAGAAGGGTCAGCACTAGCATCTTGGACATATGCTAGATAATCCAAACACCTGCGAGAGATCAACTTCCTAGCTCGAAGATAAGAGATGATCCCATATGGTGCGTGCCTAACAGAACCCTTCCACACAATCGGGGATACGCCAGGCACGACTATGGTAACGGTCTTGGCATTGAAATCAAAATCGCACGGTGAGGGGATAACTAGTCCATGCCCAGAATCACATCAAAATCTACCATATCAAGTATCAATAAATCACTCGAAGTCTCCAAATCACCCACAGAAATCATGCAAGCCCTCATAATCTGATCCTCTACTAAAAAGTCTCCTACTGGGGTCGAAACAGATATAGGCATAGATAACCGCTCACTAGCCAACCCCAAACAAGGAATAAAGTAAGTAGATACATACGAACAAGTGGATCCAAGATCAAATAATACAAAATCTGGTCAAAGGCATATAGAAATTGTACCTGTAATCACAGCATCCGAGGCCTCTACCTTCAGTCTCCCAGGGACCACATAGAACTGACGATGACTACCACCTGACCGACCGCCATCCCTACCACATGTCCTGCCCTGTGGGCCACCACCTCTACCCTAAATACCACCTTCTTGATCCAGTGGCTGAACTGAATAGCTAGGCTAAGTCGACTGAGTGGCAGGCTGAACTATACTCGCTAGGGGAAATCTATGGCATAATGACCAACCACACCATTCATATAACATGGCCCTGAAATCCTACCCTGCCGGTATGAACTAGTAGAACTCATGTGGCCACCACGGCCTGATGCCCCAGAAGCTGCACCTCTTGATGATTGACCACTATACCTCTGCTGGCTACTCAGACCCTGATCATACTGAGTCCCACCAGAGGACTAAAGTGAAGCCTAAACTGGTCTACTAGACTAACCCTGGTGCTGCTGCGGCTGATAACCTCAGCCCCACTGGCCTAAACCTTTACCACCCTAACGAGAACCACTATATCCACCCTGATGTCGAGGCCTCTTATCTTTGGCCCCGATGTCATAACGATGCAAATCCTCTACAGTACGAGCATAGTCCGCAATAGCCTGGAATGAATGAACACTAGCAACCAATATCTCTACTAGCTCTCTAAAATCTATCAGCAGCCCCAAAACAAACATACAGACTCTGTCAGGCTCAGTGGGCATAATCATGGCCCGAAATGGAGTAAGCTGATGAAAATGGGTCTCATACTCCTAAATGGTCATAGAATCCTATGTAAGCCTAGTGAACTCCTCTCTCTGATGCTCTCTATTGCTTTGAGGCAAGAACTTTACCATAAAGGCCTCATAAAACTCAGACCAAGTCAACAGAGGCGACGATGATGATCTGCAAGCAACCTGGGTCCTCCATCATAAATTACCTGGGCCCTCCAGCTGATATGTAGTGTATCCAACATCGTGAGTCTCCAGTAAACTCAGATGGTGCAACATATCCTCGCAAGTAGTAATAAAGCCATGTGGGTACTGTCTAGAAGTACCAGCAAACCTCAGAGGTGCTAATCTCAAAAACCTACCCAATGCCTTCTGCTCTGTCTTTATCATAACTGAGCGAGGAGTAAGAGGTTGTGCAACTAATAGGATCGCAATAACCTCGGCACATGGAGCCACAGTAGAAGGTTGCGCTCCTAAACTCAGTGTACCCAGGGATAACCCCTGAGTGAATGTCTGTGCTACATCAGAAGGCCGCTCTCCAATCATACCCAAAAGCTATAATAATAAACTCTGAATATCTGAAGACTGAGATGGATGAAGATGGCACAGAAGTGGGTGCTAGAATTGGTACTGGAGCTGGTGGTACATGGGCTGCCCCTGGTCCACATGCCACTCGAGAACAAACTCTGGCTCATAATCATTCTCGGGTTCTATCTCAACTCTAGCAGCTCTAGCAGGTGCCGCTGCTCGGGGACGTCCTTGGCCCCTACCTATATTACCTCCCTGGCCTCTAGCTGGTGTCGGAGGCTCATCTCCGCCTGACGCTGATGATCTCGTATTAACCATCTGTGGAAGAATGAACTAGAATAAGTGAGATTTCAAGAAACTTCCAAGGACTACGCACGATGCAGAAGCAATAAGAGAGTAGTATTTCCTAAGATGTCACCATAGCCTCCCAAAGATTGAGTATGGATGTCTCCGCCTCGATCCGTAGGACTACTAGATATTGGCTCCTATACTGATGACACCGGTGAACCTAGAGCTTTGATACCGAGTTGTCACGACCTAATTTCTTGGTCATGATGGCACCTACAAACCCTCCCCCCAAGTAGGCGAACCAATCCCCATAACCCAAAATGGTTAGTAATGGGCTACTATCTATCAAGCAAGTTGAAGGAAACGTAATGTAACGAAATCAAGGGTTATACGATAAAGGAAAGAAAAACAGAAGTATATATATATATATATATATATATATATATATATAGAAACTAAACCATCCCAAAACTTGGTATCAGTATAAGAGTCGGTACTACATATATAAGGAGTACAAAAAGGGATCAAAAATAATATATACACATAATGTCTCCGAGTAGTAAAAGAGTACAAAATACAAAGGATAAACTAAAGTCAAACTCCGGTCTTCAAGATTTCATCTACAGTCTGGACGGTCCAAAAGTCTCCTCGCACGAGTGTCCATGAGCTAGCGATGAGGGTCCACACTAGGATCTACACTAGAAGATGCAGAGTGTAGTATGAGCACCAAATGCGAAGCAAATGGTACCCCATAGGTATCATAGGCCGACTGGGCACATATAAGATAAAAGAGCAGTAAAAAGCATAGTAAAAGCAAATAGTCATAGAAAGCAACAAAGAAGTACACGAAAGCTAGCACAGAAGGAAGACAACAGTAAACAACATACATGGTTAGCTACAAAATATATATTATAGGCCCAAGTGGAAGAAAGAAATAATGCACCTGGGATCCTCGCAATAACAACATATATAAGAAGTTTTCAGCAAAATGGGCGGTATACCGGTAACCTCAAGTAAAAAGGGAAGGAGGAAACAGAATGACAATATCATGCTTAAAGGCAATAATAAGAACCAAGTCAAAATAAAAATACTACTTTTAATAGCCAAATCGTAGTAAGAAATCAACATAAGGGATAATAATAACTCGACTAAGCAATAATAAGCCTACTTACAGTCCCAACGGGCTCCCACACACTCGAGGAACATAAACAACGGAAGACAAACTCTCCGGCATCCCATACTACCAGAGCGTACACTCAGCAAACAACAAACAAGGGTGGAACCTCACACAAATGAATGGTATGATGCATGTTGATATCTGGGTGGAACAAAAACTCTGTATGTACCCCCTCTGATGCCTAAAGGGCCTAGCAGGTAGATTCCATAGAAGGACACTGCCTGTATACCTCAACTCAACCATATATCCTTCCTCCAGCACACACAACCTAAAGCCTCTAGTCCAGATGGGCAAGGTCCATGAAGGTCCTCGACCACATACTAAATCTCAATCTTGAAAACCTCATCTGGAGTGGGTTCGGATCCAATCTAGTAGCCCAACCTCTAATATGCATGCCCAGACTCTGTCCAGGTCTAAAATAGTGAAATAAGTCTCAAAATCCCATCAAGGGTGCCCGAACATGACCGGGTTTAAAACAGTAGTAAAATATCTCAGATGCTCGGACCGACCGAGTCTAATATCATCTCAATTTAGTAAAATCCTAATCTAGCACCACAGCCCTGCCGAGTCTAGCAATAGCAGGAAAACTATGCAAGGAATTTCCAAACCAATTTAAAATCATTTCAGTCAAAAACAGACCCCCGGGGCCATGCAACTTAAGAAAAATAGTAAAAGTAGGCCCGAAGCCCAAACCATAGTAAAATATGCGGAAAGTCCCTTATTATGCATGGAAATGGCATGATCAATCACAAATAGCAGCCCGACAGCTCACAACAAACCCATCGACCCTGCAGAGGCTCAAATTGCTCTAAAGCAGCCAGCTGCGATAACGATGTCCGGGACTCACAGACACCTTCAAATAACCCACTATCTATGGTCCAGAGTCAATACAAGGCCACAAAGGACCATAAGGGGGATAATATCATTCTATAAGAATACGACATACAACAGAGGAAAGAAACAAGGTGGACATGGAAAAATGGTCAAGGTCTGTGGTGACAAGCTATAAATCCAACCCAAGGATGCCAATTAGTACAATTTTATCCTGTATATATGAAGTCTAGAGAAGTTAGACCATAACCTACCTATCGTCTGATGACAAGATGCTGGAATGACGCTGTCCGAGCGTGAACTGCTTCGAGAAGCCTTGAACGGAAGTCAGACTATCAAGAACACAAGATACATATTAAAATATGACTAACGATACCCATATTGCTATAATTATAGCCGGGCCAAAATTGGGTTTAAAGCGGGCCCGTAGGGCCAAAAATCTGAAATCAAAAACAAAAAGAAGCACGATGAACATACTACTTCCGTGAGTGCATGCCCCAAATATGAGCAAATTTGGCCAAGCGAAAGGGCTCAAAATAGCCCGTTCAATTAATGAATTAAAGAGGGAAATTTCAAAGAATAAAACCGTAAATGAAAGGAAGAAGTTACCCATCACGATGAGATGAAGCACGCCAATGGAGTGAATTCCTCGAACCCACAAGCATGCAACCAAAAACGAGCAGCCACTACAAGGAAAGATTTCCCCAAGCTTATGAGTTCATCAATGGAGGTTTTTAATGCAGAAGAAGTAAAGTTGGGGAAGAAAGAGCTTACCCAAATGACGAAGGAGCGAGATTAATCACCAATTATGGACCTCCAAGGCCTAGGGCTGATCTGGGAAAAATTTGGGTTGAGAGAAAATTAGTTTAGAGTGAGAAAACTTTGATAAAAGGGATGAAAAACCAAAGTTTAGGGATTTTATAGGGGCTGGACGCAACACAAATATCAGCAATGCTAAAAACTTCTATGGGGCATTCCAGGCACAATCGGAACCCAATACTCAAAAACCAATAATACTATTAGAGTGAAAACGACATTCCGGACTCAACGGAATCAATGAAACTTTCATACGAGGTTGTTATGGAGTAATGTTGACCCAAGTCAGCACTAACTAAAATTGACTAACTAGCTGAAATGAGCCTGGCTCACTTGAGACCCGAACCAACCAGCAACCTAACCCAAACTCATCATTTTGAAACTGATAGAATCGTCAAATTTTGAATCCGATGCTTCGATCATCGAAATCTGACCAATGTTACATTTTCAAGTCCAAATGGCCTGAAAACAGAAAAACCAACATAAAACCCACACAAGAAGTTCTCAGGCCTCGACTAAAGGTCCAATTAGACCAAACTCAACGTTCCAGAGATAATAGAACTATCAGAATTTAATTTCGAGCATGTTAGCTAAGAATGTTGACTAAAGTTAATGAATTCCTAACTTAAGGCTCTAAAATAGGGAAACGCTCATAATGACCAAATGAACGGATAGGGCACCAAACCACCAGTCCCACCAAGCCATAAATGACTTGGGGCGGCTACAAGAAGGCTCTAACAGTACAAAGAAGGTGTAAACGCGAAAATGACTGGGAGGGTCATTACATCATTATTTAAACCACATTATCTGTTGGAATTCTAAACTTTCATTACCTCTAGATAGGGAGGGGGCAGCCAGAAAGGATTGTTCCTGAGGTTCTAGAAAATAATAAAAAGCTTCTTTAACAATATATATTTATATATTTACTTCTTATTTTCTTTGTGTTTGATATAACGTCATGACCCAACCCGCTGTGAGTGGAACCCACCCAAAACCCCGGGTGAGCAAACCAATATCGACCCAAAACTTAACCATTTTAACAGCTCAAAACAGTTTGCATAAAATAAACTATCATCCAAATCTCAAACACTAGCAAAGTAAAAATCTGCAAAAAACCTCCCTAGAACCTGAAAGTCACCGTACCAAAACATTCTACCAATCGTATAGAAAACAAGGATGCAACCCCAAAAGCAAAAAAGAGTTTAAGCCCGAAACAAGTGGGCAATAACATAGTCATAGACGAAAACAAGGTAGACCGAAAGAACAGCTCACCCTTGAATCCTGAATTTGGCGAATCTACAAGTAAGGTAGCATGTCAACCGCCGGAAGATGTCTTGTACTCACAAAAAGGAAAAACAAGTGCAGAATCAGTACACAGCCACCGTGTACTGGTAAGATCATCGGCTAGCTCCAATAAACAAGATATGAACAGTAAGCCAAAGTTGAGTAAAGTGAAGCAAACATGTAATACAAGTCAATAATATAACTAGACTACAAGTCTCTTTCTTAGCCTTTTCAACCACATGGAACAATTAACAATCATTGAAAACACCCAATGACAATCACATATATCCTTTTCCACATAACCTGGACCCATGAAGGATCCCTGTAACACAACTAGGTGTTAAACATGCAACCCTGATCTACACTAAGACCAACCTCACATTTAAATATAAACACCCGGCCTCTCATGGACTATATTCAATAATAACATTACAAGAATACAACCAGGTCCATTCATTAAACCATCGAAAGAATACAATCAATGCAAGTAAAACAAACCTGTACCAGGTGTGGTACCCAAGCCAACCATTATGAATTCTGTACCAGGCGTGGTACCCGAGCCAACCAATAAGTATCCCATACCAAGTGTGGTACCTGAACTAAACAATAAGTATCCTGTACTAGGCGTGGTACCCGAGCCAACCGAATATCACACAAAAATCCAATCAATCAACAAACAATGAACAAAGCATAATTGTAAACCAACAAGCAATAAAATAAGTTCATTTCACAAGACTGATAACCGAATAAGTAGACATTCATAACCTTATTTCCTAAGCATGCAAACTCCCACAATACTAAGAGATAGTACATGAACACATATTGCATATTGGGAAACAATAACCATCGCCTACCTCGAGTTACACAAAAGCTCTACTGGACCGCAGCCTTCTCGTGTTCCGAAGCATGTGCTTGTTCTTAGTCTAAAAATAATTACAAGATACTAAAATCAGTCCACATGGACTACTAATTACTTGGATAATGCAAAATCCTAATCCCAAGGCCAAACTATGATCATTCCACCCATTCCCGGGCTTTCTCACCATAAATTCACCTAATTCTATCATTTTTACGAATACATTTACAAAGTTATGGCTAATCGATCATAACCCAATAATAATATCAAGACCCAAGAACTTCTATACCCTAGAATCCCCCTTTTCCCTGGATTTTACCATTCTTATGTCAACCCAAACCTTTCCCCAAGTCCATAACTAGCAATTCTACAACATAAGAAATATAGTACTAAGTTAGGGGAGTAGAATCCTTACCCTTGGGATGAAAAATGGTGAAAAATGAGTAAGGTGCACCCAAAATCGCCCTTTCCCTTCTCCAAAACGTTCTTGATGAAAACTAAATGTTTTGGAGAAGTTTCTGCATTAAATCTTGACTCACTCTGCTATAGCGGTCCGTACACCACTATAGCACCGCCGGTATAGCGGAACTGACCACTAGTGTTGACTAAAGGTGACTTCTGCTATAGCAAACATTTTTTTGCTATAGCAGTCACCACCATCGCGCAGTGACCACGCTCATCACGAACAAAAATTCGAGAATTTCCTCAAAAGTGCCTAATTCACAACACACCTTAAATCCCTGACGTAAGGGAACAATGCCTTCACATTAACCTCGATACCGGGAGTTCTACTCACCCAAATTCACTTTTCAAAAGTCCCCAGACTCCTCTATGTCTTGGCAACAAAAAAACTAGCTCACTATAAGACACATTACCCAATCCTTACCCAGATTGCCCTAAACCATATCTTGCTCAGAAACCGTCTGAGACTAGCCTAGCCAAGAATTTCCAACTTCCAAACCCAAAAGTTTTCTAACCCAAAACTTAGCACGAAAAGTTTACACATATCAATGAACCCGGTCGTTACAACAGATACCAATTTACCCATCGTTCATCCCTGAACGATAAAAACCCAAAAAGACAAAATAAAAGAGGAAAAAGTGTAGTAGTTGAATCCTCAAACAAGTGAGGGTACTTGTCCTTCATGTCCCTCTCGATTTCCCAAGTGGATTCCTCAATCGGACGATGCTTCCATTGAACTTTCGCAGATTTGATCTCTTTTGTCCTTAACTTCCAGACATCCCGATCAAGAATCACAACCCGTTTCTCTTCGTACTGAAGATCCTTGTCTAGTAACATCTCATCCCATTTAATAATGTATTCCCCATACCCATGATATCACTTCAACATGGATATATAGAAGACTGGATGGACTCTTGATAAACTAGGTGGCAGTGTTAACTTGTAAGCCACCAACCTATAATTTCCAGAACCTCAAATGGACTGATATACCAAGGGCTGAGCTTTACCTTCTTGCTGAAATGCATAACCCCCTTTATTGGTGACACTTTTAATAATACTTTCTCACCAACCTAAAAATACATGTCTCCTACCTTTCGGTCTGCATACTCCTTTTGCCTACTCTGGACTGCTAGCAACTTGGTCTGAATTCCCCAAACTTTTTCCTGCGCTTCCCTTACCAAGTCTACGCCTAGAGTCTTCATATCACCTGCCTCAAACAACCCTATGGGTGATCTACATCCCCTCCCATACATGGCCTCAAATGGTGCTATGTCAATACTGGAGTGGCAGCTGCTGTTGTATGAGAACTCACACAATGGTAGAAACTGGTCCCAATGACCCCCAAAGTCAATCACACATGCTATTATCATGTATTCCAACACCTAGATTGTCCTCTCTGACTGACCATCTATATGAGTATGGAATGCTTTGTTGAAAGTGAGTTGAGTGCCCAACTATTCATGTAACTTACCCAGAACTTAGAGGTAAACTGCATACCCCTGTCTGAAATGATGGACAGTGGTACCCCATGCAGTCTCATGATCTCCTTAACATAGATCTTAGCCAACTGCTACAAATTATAGTCCATTCTGACCAGAATGAAATAAGCTGACTTGGTCAGCCTGTCCACATTGACCCAAATAGAGTCATACTTTCCCAAAGTCTTGGGAAGTCCCACCACGAAATCCATGGATATCCTTTCCCACTTTTACTTAGGAATGGGCATTCTCTGAAGTAGTTCTGCAGGCCTTTGGTGCTCATACTTGACCTGCTGACAATTATGACACTTGGACATGAATTTAGCTATGTCCCTTTTCATCTTAGGCCACCAGTAAAGTTGTCTCAAATCCCTGTACATCTTGGTTATGCCCGGATGAATCAAATACCGCGAATCATGAGCCTCTGCCAACACCTTATGAATTATATCATTGACCCAAGGAACACAAATCCTCCCTTTGAAATTAATCACCTCGCTAGAGTCTAACGTGGCATCCCTGGACTCTCCAAATATGCTCCAAAGCTTGTTCAACTGTGCATCCTGAAACTGCTTGGCCTTTATTTGTTCTATGAAAGTGGATTTGACCTCAATACTGGCCAACACCCCACCCTGTTTTGAGATGCCCAGTTGCATGAACTTAGATTCCAGAGTCCAAATCTTCCTTGCCAATGGTCATTTGGACACCCCCAAACAAGACAAACTGCCCATGCTAACTGGTTTTCGACTCAATGCGTCTGTCACCATATTAGCCTTACCCGGATGATACTGGATGGTCACATCATAATCTTTTAACAAATCCATCCACCTCCTCTGCCTTAAATTCAAGTCCTTCTGAGTGAATAGGTGCTGTAGACTGCGATGATCGGTGAACACTTCACACTTGACACCATAGAGATAGTGTCTCTAAATCTTGAGTGCAAAAACCACCACTCCCAACTCCAAGTCGTGGGTTGGATAATTTTTCTCATGAGCCTTCAACTGCCTAGAGGCATATGCTATAAAATTCCTGTCCTTCATTAACACAACACCCAAACCTGAATGTGAAGTATCACAATATACAATGAAATCCTTACCTTCAACTTGCAATGATAGAATGATAGATGTAGTAAGAAGTGTCTTGAGCCTTTGGAAGCTCTTCTCACACTTGTCGAACCATACACATAGTACCTCCTTCTTAGTCAACCTCATCAAATGAGTAGTGATGTATGAAAAGTGCTTGACAAATCCACGATAGTAGCCTGCAAGCCCCACAAAACTCCTCACCTCAGTCACAAAGCTAGGCCAGACCCAACTCTTTACTGCCTTAATCTTCTGAGGATCCACCATCACCCCTTTTTCTAACACTACATGCCCAAGGAAAGAGACTGAAGTCAACCAAACTTCACACTTAGAAAATTTCCCATATAGCTTCTGGTGCCTCAAAATATCCAACACAATACGGAGATGCTCAGGATGCTCTTCCCTACTCTTGGAGTAGATCAAAATGTCATCTATAAACACAATGATGAATGAATCCAAATAAGACTTAAATACCCAATTCATCAAACTCATGAATGCTGTCGGCGCATTGGTCAACCCAAACGACATCACTAGGAACTCGCAATGCCCATACCGAGTCCAAAAAGCAGTCTAAGGGATATCCTCAGGCCTAATCTTAATTGATGGTACCCTAACCTTAAGTCAATTTTTGAAAATATAGACGCACCCTATAGATGGTCAAAAAGATCATCTATACAGGGTAAAGGATACTTGTTCTGGATGGTAACCTTGTTCAACTGCCTATAGTCTATGCACATCCGCATACTACCATCCTTCTTTTTCACAAACAGGACTGGAGCACCCCAAGGTGAAGCACTGGGACGGATAAAACCCTTATCTAAGAGTTCCTGTAGCTGAATCTTAAGTTCCCTCAACTCTGCCGAAGCCATATGATATGGAGGAATGGAAATTAGGTGAGTGTTCGACTATAAGTCTATACAAAAATTAATATCTCAATCCGGAGGCATACCAGGCAAATCCTACGGAAACACCTTTTGAAACTCCGAAACAATCGAAATTGACTCAATTGATAGGGACTCCATACTATCATTCCGGAGATGATCCAAGAAGGTCAAACAACCTCTCCTCACTAGCTTCCTAACCTGAACAAATGATATGATCTTAGCCGACTTAGGTTTGTACACACCTTCCCACTCTAGCCTATCCTTACCCTGAATTTCTAGAGCCACAGTCTTAGTATTACAATTTAATACTGCATGATAAGGAGACAAGCATGTCATGCCTAAGATAACATCAAAGTCTAACATGTCCTGAATAACCAAATCTACCCAAATTTGTAACCATCTGCGGAAGAATGAACTAGAACAAGTGAGATTTAAAGAAACTTCCAAGGACTACGCATGATACAAAATCAATAAGAGAGTCATATTTCCTAAGATGTCACCATAGCCTCCTGAAGATTGAGTATGGATATCTCTGCCCCAATCCGCAGGACTCTACTAGACATTGGCTCCTATACCGATGACACCGGTGAACCTAGAACTCTGATACCAAGTTATTATGACCCAATTTTTCGGTCATGATGGCACCTACAACCCCCTCCTCAAGTAAGCGAACCTATCCCCATAGCCCGAAATGGTTAGTAATGGGCTACTATCTATTAAGCATGTGGAAGGAAACATAATGTAGCGGAAGCAAGGGTTATACGATAAAGGAAAGAAATAACAGGAGTATACATATATATAGAAACTAAACCATCCCAAAACCTAGTATCACAGTATAAGAGTCGGTAATACATATATAAGGAGTACAAAAGGGATGAAAAATAATATATACACATAATGCCTCCGAGTAGTAAGAGAGTACAAAATACGAAGGATAAACTAAAGTCAAGCTTCAATCTCCAAGACCTCACCCTCAGTCTGGACGGTCCAAAAGTCTCCTCGCACGAGTGTCCATGAGCTAACAATGAGGGCCAATACTAGGATCTGAACCAAAAGATGCAGAGTGTAGTATGAGCACCAAATGCGAAGCAAATAGTACCCCATAGGTATCATAGGCCAACTGGACATATATAAGATAAAAGAGCAGTAAAAAGCAGAGTAAATGCAAATAGTCACAAAAAGAAACAAAGAAGTACACAGAAGCTAGCACAGTAGGAAGACAACAGAAAACAACATACATGGCTAGCTACAGAATATATATTACAGGCACAGGTGGAAGAAAGAAATGGCGCACCTGGGATCCTCGCAATAATAATATATATAAGAAGTTTTTAGCAAAACAGGCAGTATACCGGTAACTTCAAGTAAAAAGGGAAGAAGGAAAGAGAATGACAATAGCATGCTCAAAGAAAAGAATAAAAACCAAGTCAAAATACAAATACTACTTTTAATAGCCAAATCGTAGTAAGAAATCAACATAAGAGACTTCTTGGCTAACACTTTAGCCTGCCCAACCTGCCTGACCCCTTCTAACTTCTTTACATAGTCTGTGACCTCATTAAAGCTCTTCCCTGCTGAAGTTATGTGCACTGACAACACCTTCAATTCAGTATTCAAACCTTTCATAAACAACTGAATCCTCTCATCTTCGGTGCCCAACAACTTAGCAGCAAAACAGGACAAGGTATGAAATGTGGCCTCATATGCTAAAACTGACATGTTACCCTGCTCAAGTGACAGAAACTCATCTTTTTTATGGTCCTTCAAGGTACGGGGCACATACTTCTACAAGAAAAGAGCATGGAACTCTGACCAAGCCAGTAGAGGCAAAATAGATGACCGACATTTCACATGATACCTCCACTATTTCTTAGCATCACCCTGCAGCTGAAAAATGACAAACTCAACCCTATGTTTTTGCACAATGCCCAGCTTGTGCAGCCTCTCATAACAGTCTAAGATAAACTCATAAGCACCTTCCTTCTCAGTACCTTGAATCGTAGGAGGTTCCAGCTTTAGACCCTGTCATAACCGGTCCTAGCATTGGACGGAAAAACTCATCAGTACCCGATGTCGCATCTATCCTAGGTGCTGCTGAAACTACTAGTTGGATGCCTGGAACCTAATTTGCATTACCCATGGGGGTGGCTCCTGCACCAAATAGTCCTCTAAGAGAGCTCTACACTTGCTAAAATACTTCGGGTGTGATAGGGGGAAGGCCTGCACCTCTAGCTGGTGCCGCCTCCGCCTGACCTGCTCCCTCCTTAACAACAACCTTAACTTCCTCCTCAACCAGATCCTAGGGTGGGGGAGGGGTCGCCTCTCATGCTCCTGCAATTGCTTGAGCTCCACCCTTGGCAGGTGTTGCTCTACCTTGGCCCCTGCCCCTGCCCCTGCCCCTTTCTCTACCTCTGACAGCTGGGCTCGCTACAGGGACTGTTGGTCTCGCTCCATTGTTTCTCGTATTAACTATCTGCAGACAAAGAGCGAAAGGAGTTAGATACCAATTTGTATCACCAGATACAAATTGGAATCAAGTTATAGCACGAAGGAAGTAAGAAGAGATAGATTTCCTAAAGTCCTATAGCCTCTCGAAGAAAAGTACAGACGTCACTGTACCATTCTGCAAGACTCTACTAGACTCATTTTGGTACAACGAGATCAATGAACCTAGGGCTCTAATACCATTTTTGTCATGACCCAACCCGCTGTGAGTGGCACCCACCCAAAACCCCCGGGTGAGCAAACTAATATCGATCCAAAACTTAACCATTCTAATAGATCAAAACAAGTTTGCATAAAATAAGCTATCATCCAAATCTCAAACACTAGAAAGTAAGAATCTACAGAAAACCTCCCTAGAACTTGAAAGTCACTGTACCAAAATATTCTATCAATCGTCTAGAATATGGAGATGCAACCCCAAAAGCAAAAGAGAGTTTAAGCCCAAAACAAGTGTGCTATAACATAGTCATGGACGAAAATAAGGTAGCCCTGAAGAACAGCTCACCCTTGAATCCGAAATTTATCGAATCTACAAGTGAGGTCGCGTGTCAGCCGCTGAAAGATGTCATGTACTCACAAAAAGGAAAAGCTAGTGCAGAATCAGTACACAACCACCATGTACTGGTAGGATCATTGGCCAGCTCCAATAAACAAGATATGAACAGTAAGCCAAAGCTGAGTAAAATAAAGTAAACATGTGATACAAGTCAACAATATAACTAGACTACAAGTTTCTTCATTAGCCTTTTCAACCACATGGAACAATTAACAATCATTGACAACACCCAATGACAATCATATATATCCTTTTTTACATAACTCGGACCCACTAAAGATCTCCCTAAAACCACCTAAGTGTTAAACATGCAACCCTGGTCTACACCAAGACCAACCTCACATTTAAATATAAACACCCAGCCTCTCGTGGACCATATGCAATAATCACATTTCAAGAATATAACCCGGTCCACTCATGGAACCATCAAAAGAATATAATCAATGTAAGTAAATCAAACCCATATCAGGCGTGGTACCTAAGCCAACCATTATGAATCCCATACCAGGCGTGGTACCCGAGCCAACCGATAAGTATCTTGTACCAGGCATGGTACCCGAGCCAACCAATAAGTATCCTGCACCAGGTATGGAACCCGAGCCAACCGATTGTCAAAAAAAACCCATTCAATCAACAAACAATGAACAAAGCATACTTGTAAACCAACAACCTACAAAATAACTTCATTTCACAAGACTGATAACCGGATAAGTAGACATTCATAACCTCATTCCCTAAGCATGCAAACTCACACAATACTAAGCGATAGTTCATGAACACATATTGCATACTGGGAAACAATAACCATCACCTACCTCAAATTACACAAAAGCTCTACAAAACTGGAGCCTTGCCGTGTTCCGAAGCCTGTGCTTGTTCTTGGTCTAAAAATAATTATAAGATACTAAAATCAGTCCACATGGCCTACTAATTACTCAGATTATGAAAAATACCAATCCCCAGGCCAAATTATGATCATTCTATCCATTCTCGGGCTTTCCCACCATAAATTCATCTAATTCTGTCATTTTTATGGATACATTTAGAGAATTATGGCTAATTGATCATAACTCAACAATAATATCAAGACCCAAGAAGTTCTATGCCCTAGAATCCCTTTTTTCCCCAGATTCTACTATTCCTAGGTAAACCCAAACCTTTCCCCTAGTCCATAACTATCAATTCTACAACATAAGAAAGATAGTACTAAGTTAGGGGAGTAGAATCTTTACCTTTGGGATGAAAAATGGTGAAAACGAGTAAGGTTCGTCCAAAATTTCCCTTGCCCTTCTCCAAAACATTCTAGATGAAAATTGAATATTTTGGGGAAGTTTCTGCATTAAATCCCAACTCATTCTGCTATAGCAGTCTGTACACCGCTATAGTGCCGTTATAGCGGAATCGACTACTATAGCGGGGTTGACCAAAGTTGACTTTCGCTATAGCAGACATTTTTTTGCTATAGCAGTCGCCGCCATCGTGCAGTGACCATGCTCGTCATGGACCAAAACTCAGGAATTTTCCCAAAAGTTCCCATTTCACAAAACACCTAAAATCCCCGATATTCCAGAACAGCTCCTTCACGTCAACCTCGATACTAGGAGTTCTACTCACCCGAATTCACTTCCAAAAAGTCCCCTGGACTCCTCTATGTCTTGGCTAATAGAAAAACTAGATCACTACAAGACAAATTACCCAATCCTTACTCGGATTTCCCTAGACCATACCTTGCTCATAAATCATCCAAGACTAGCCTAGCCCGGAATTTTCAACTCTCAAACCCAAAAGTTTTCTAACTCGAAACTTGGCACGCACAAACCCGTAATAACAGACACGGTCGTTACATATAATATCAAGTCAATCTCACTGAAAAAAATTCATTCTTCGCAAGCATCCACCAAACATAATCCAAATAATTTGGTGTAGTTTGGTGGAGAATATTTTGCATAATATGTTGCTCCTTGTTATAAGGTAAAAGGTTTTCAAGCATCATTGTATTACAATCAATTTTTATTGTAAATTCTTTTACCTCTTTCTCATTAGCATTTATTGTCTCTGAAATGACATAGTATATGTCTCTCAAGGTTATTCAATTGTTAAATCAGAAGTTGGAATCACCATCTTGATTTGCTACCATAGTTAATGTTCAACCAATTACCAGACTGTGATCATTTTTTCCATATATGAGATAAACATTTTTCCCGTGGTAATACTGGATGATTAATTTTTTCCATTTTTGTCTTAACTGTATTAGACATGCTAATACCATTACTTTGTTGACTCATGTTATTATGTGAGTCAGATAAAGTTTGAATACCATTATGACATGAATTTAATTAGAATAACATGAGCTCTTAAAATTATTCATGTTTGGACTAAGCTGATGTTTGGACCTACCAAAATTTTGGACCAACATAAAATTTAAATCATCACTAGATTTGACAAGTCGAGTGTTACCTTTTTTGGTATGTGGCATATTTATGGACTCTATTGCAACCTCAGCAGTGCTAATTCACTATATTTTGAAATTGAGATTTGTCTATGCTCAGTAGTAACCTAATTAAATTAGCTGAAACATATGACAACTTCTCACTCTAAGCATCAATGCCTAGATCCTGAACATCACCCATACTTGTCAACTACATCAACAACTAAATTCTCTGTGTAACTAGTGCCATGCTTCTCCAATTCCTTGCCCAAAAAAGTTGAAATATTTCCATCCTCATTAGCCTTAATCTGACACCTAAAACACTAGAATCTCAATCAATATGTTGCCTTTTACTCTGATAATCAATGATTTACCTAGCATCTCTTTGATGCTTTTCACCTTGCGTATTATTTTCATTAATCTTCCCTCTATTAATTTTAAAATTATAAAATCAACAATCTTTATCTTTATGACCTTGATGCACATAATGTCACGACCCAAATGACCGTGAGTAGCACCCACACTAATCCTCCGGTGGGAGAACCATCTAACTCAAAACATAACCCATCTAATTAGCTATTTTTAGACAATAGAATAAAAAATCAATTCTTTAATAATGAGATATAGTCAAAAACAAAAAAGAAGTAAGTGAGGAAATATTCAACTATCTATTATATTTTTCAATACCCAAAAGTCATTGTACAAGAACACTAATCCAAAAGCATGTCAAAGATATCCAAAATCTAACAAAATAAAGAAGAGTCTCCTTGTAATAAAGAGGGACAAGAACCAAATGAAGATCCATTGCAGCCTGAATATGTAGTGCTCACCCTTGGATCAAATCAATTATCACGGCTAGAGATGAGGTCGCATCTGAGACTCAGGAACACGAACTGCACTCAGTAGAAGAAGAGTACAGGGTAGTATCAGTACAAACTACTATGTACATGTAGGCATTATAGGTCGACCCAATTTAGAAAATGTATACAAATAAATCAAATAATAAGTAAATAGGACTTCAACACATAGCAAGTTGTCTACTCAACAAATAATCACTTCATAATCAAGTCAACAAGGTCTAAGAACAAGTCAAATAAGTCACCAGATAGTATCAGAAAAATCAAGGAGTCATCAACTCAAATAATCACATCACATCATGGGTTTATGCCCACCTCACTCTCACACTTGCCCTTGCCTTTACTTTTATTACTATCACGATCTATCATACTAACTCATACTTTAATACACTAATTGTACACACATGCTAAAGGGTCTTAATTCTACTCAACTTCTCATGACCTGTAGGGGATGCACTAGGGTCCATGTACCATACTGGCATGATACCGCTCCATAACAATAATAACAATATCAATTTTTGTACCTACATGAGTACCTGCTCGATAACAATAATAATAATATCCATATCTGTACCAGCATGGTACCCGACCCTTTAACAAATATAATCCAATGGTTCCAAGTTTCTATCTCTCAAAATATAACACGGTGCACTAAATTACAAGTAACTTTATCATCACAACATTCTTTAATCAAGTTCAATCTACAATAACTTATTTATTCAAGCATTAACAAGATCACAATATCAAATTCAATATGTTTGAAAACCAATCAACAAGTTATTCAATTTAAAGCATCCAAGTACTAAACTAAGTCTCAATTCCAATTAAACCATAACCTACCTCAATCGAATGCCCACAATCCATGCTAGGTTGCAAGTGCATTGCCTATTCTAAAAGCTTAGGATTATTCGCGATCTAAAACAACAAATTCAATAGAAATTATCACTTACTCTTCAATTCTAAGCCTTAGGGATTCACCCCACTAGCTTTTACTCTCATTCATAGCCCGAAACCTTAGCCAAAGTTTTTCACCCATCTAATTGCCCCAAAATCTGCATAATTAATGTTCAAGAGAGAAAATTCTACACTATAAAGTGTTTATTAACAACCTAGAATCAATCTTAGGTAAATTTACATCTACCCATAGGATCATTCTCTACTTTTCATGAATTTAGGGCTCTAACTCAAGAATTCCACCATTAATTCATATTCTAATAATTCTATAATAGAAAGGATTACTAGATGATAAGAGGAATGAGTTAACTTACCTCAATGAAGAAAAATGCACTACTTCAGTAGAAAATTACCTCAAAGCAATTCAAGAATGAGCCCTCTAAGTTTATGAAATAAAACTCGGCTAAAAACTGACATGAGTGAAAAAACTACCCGATACTCATAGTAGCAATCACTTTCCTTGCTATGGCATACCGCTATGGTGGGCCTTTGCTCTCTGTAGAGGGCCTTGGTGGAATTTGCCTAGCTTGGCATAGCGGGACTATGAATGCTACGGTGGTCTCGCAGTAGCGGGATGTCATCCATTGCAGCTGTCCCTAAAATAGAATCTCAAAAATTTGGCCAGAACACTCTATTTCACAATACAAACCTTGATTCTAGACATCACAGATTGATCCTAACGTGGCAACCACTATAACTAGAGTTCTATGAACTTATTTATTTATTATCTCAAAACGTTCTATGGGAAACTATACCACTATACTATCCATCAATAGATACTACACCATCAAATACTACACCACAAAATATGAATCACCACTTAAGCATACAACATCTAATTTTCATCAAAACTTACCCTAGCTTGAGATATATCGACTCTCATCTTAGGAAAAACTTTAGCCCGGTAATTATGCCCTAAACAACCCTATAATAATGGAATGGATCATTACATCATATACCAATTAAATAACCATTCATCCTTAAATGGAAATAAGAAGAAAAATAAAAAGACAAAGAGTTACCTGAATCGCCAAAAAGATGCGGATACTTGGCACGCATGTCCTCTTTGGTCTCCCAAGTGGCCTCCTCAACAGGATGGTTTTTCCACTAGACCTTTATGATACAATATCCTTAGTCCTTAATTTATGGATATCTCTATCATGAATAACAACAAGTTTCTCTTCATAAGAAAGGTTTTCATCTAACCGGACCAAATCCTAGAGAATGATATATATTCACCATCCTTGTGATATTTCTTAAGCATCGACATGTGAAACACGAGATGAACTCCTGACAAGCTCGAAGGCAAAGCCAATCTATAAACTATAGGTGTAATGACCCTTTTGGTCATTCACATGTTTTCACTTTTTTGTACTGTTAGAGCTTACCTATAGCAGCCCCAAGTCATTTATGACTTGCTGGGACTAGTGGTGTGATGCTCGGGCCGTTCGTTAGGTCGTTATGACCATTTCCCTATTTTAGAGCTTTAACCTAGGAAATCATTGACTTTAGTCAATATTCTTAGTAAGCATGCTCAGAATCAAATTCTGACAGTTTGATTAGCTCCAAAGCGTGGATTTTGGTCTAGTAGGACCTTTAGTTAGGGCCTAAGAGTTTTCAGTTTGGTTTTATTTCACTTTCTAAGATTTTAGGCTAGTTGAACTTTGTAGTTTGACTTTGGTCAATATTCAAAGAAGACGACCTCGGAAGGGAATTTCATCAGCGTTGTTAGCTCCCAAATATAAAATTTGGGCTAGAGGGATATTTGGTTTAGGTCCTGAGGTTTTTGGACTCATTTTGGGCCATTGTGTTCTATTTTGGAAAAGTTGGCTATTTGAGCGTGGGGCCTACTTTACATTAAATCGACCTTCGTTGGGAATTTCATCGATTTTGTTGATTCCAGAATGCCATTTTTAATAAAGTAGCATAGTTTGTTTGCATTTGTAGGACCCTGGATGAATCCCGAGGGTCCATTCGATGGCTTTTTAGTTGCCAAAGTTGCTGGTTGCGGGTGGCTGTTATAGTACCAGCCAAGACTTCTCCCATGCAGTGGGAAACATGCATGCGTGTAAAAGGTGACGACCAAACCTTCTCTCCTTGCCTTTTACCTATGCAGAATCTAGGCTGCATATGTATGACTGTGCATGTAGTGGTCAGCCTGCGCAGTGCTGGCTTGCCACCTACCCTTGGCGTGCACATACACATGCACCTAACTGTGTGCGCGAGGCTGCGTGTGTACATGCCAGTGGCTGGAAGCATATATAGCTTGCCTTTATCATTTTCAAACTCCCAAAAATGTTTTTTCTCTATTGCTCTTAAGCTCCAAGTGCCGTTTTTGTGTGGGATTATTCCAAATTATTGGGCTGATTATTTCTTGGTCTGTGATCAATTTCTCGATTTCAATTTGTAAGTTCTAAACCTTTAATTCCGTAAATTCTTCCTTTTGATTCTAAATTGTTCTTGGGGTTTTAAGGGCTATTTTAGGCCCTTCCTTTACCCATTTTCTGCTCAATTTTTTAGCATGTGCTCCTGGTAATGTTGGGAACCTTGTGGTAACTTTCATTTCTGATTTTGGGTTGCGAGGCTTATGGGCCAACTTTTGACCAAGATTTTGACCCAGCTAAATTGTTAGCATTATGGGTTTTATTAGCTTTGTATTGATAAGTAGAGTATGTTCTTGATAGTTTGATGGCTATTTGGGGCTTCTCGGAGTAGGTCGAGCTCGGGCGACGCCTTTCCAGCGGCTATTCATCAGATGCCAGGTAGGTTACAACTTACCTACCTTAGACTTTGCCTATATAGAATATAATTGTACTATTTAGCATCTTTGAATTAGGTTTACTAGGTTGGCACCCTAGATCTTGTCCGCTTCCTTTCTGTCCGCTCTTACTTCGCTTGCTTTAGTATTGGAGCTAATTTTGTAGTATTACCCTTGCAGCCCCATGTGGCCTTTGTATATGCCTCTAGACCATAGTTGTGGAGTATTTGAGAAATGTTTGTGAGTACCGAACATCAATTTGTGATATTGAGCTGGTTATCTATACTGTAGAGCAAATTGAGCCTGTGCAGGGCTGGTACGTTGATTATGGGTTGTTGAGCCATTGGTTGAATTTAATCATATCATCACTATCATGCAAAGAATTTTTTGCATTGATTTACTACTACTACATGGACGCGGGCCTGACTATCACCAGCTTTTCCAAACCTTGTATGGCCCTGAGGGCCCATTTTTTGTTATAAAATGGCTATAAATGGATTTAAACTGGGTTTATGGATTTTCTCGAGATAAAAGAGCTTTTATGATGATTTTTCACACTGATACTAGACTCGGCTGGGATGGAGTGCTAGATATGATTTTCTACTAATTTTGAACTGATACTAGAATCGGCTGGGTCGGAGTGCTAGACGTGATTTTCTACTGGTTTGAGATAATACTAGGCTCGGCTTGGCTATAGTGATAGACATGACTTTACATACTGATTTTAGAACTGGATAGATTCTAGGAATGGATATTGAGATACTGAGAGTTTGAATATTGTCTCGGAGACCTCCATGGACCTTGTTGATCCGGACTAGGGGCTACAGGCTGAGAGTGCTAGAGGAGAGGTATACGAGGGAGTAGAGGTTTATCGGGAAAGCTTTTCATGGGTCTTACCTGCTGGGCCTACGGGCACCAGAGGAGGTGCATATGGTAACACTAGCATGAGATATCATATCATTCATTGTTTGCATTGTTCCACTCTTATTTGCTGTTTGCTGAGTGTACACTCTGGTAGTATGGGATGTCAAAGAGTTTGTTTTTACTTGTAGGTATTCCTCGGGTGTATGGGCGCCTATTGGGATTGTAGGTAAATTAGTCTTACTCGTTCATATTATAGTTATTTGTTGGTTTATTTGTTGACATCCTTACCTTGTGAGTTTTATTGCAAGAATGTTTATGTTTATTTGCTTTCCTTCTCTCCATCATTTGAGGTTACTGGTACACCGCCCTATTCATTGAGCTTTCTATATATATTATTGTTGCAAGGATCTAGGTGCGTTCTCTGTTCATTCACATGTGTTTTGTGATATATCTTCTGTGGCTAGCATAGTATACTTGTATTCTCTTTGCTTTCTTCATATTGCTAGCTTCCGTGTACTTATCTCTATTTGCTTCTGTGACTCTTTCCTTTTTATATGATTTATACTACTCTTATATTTTATATATTCTCAGTCGGCCTATGATTCCTACAGGGTACCCGTTGCTTTGCAATTGGTGCTTGCTCATACTACACTTTTGCATCTTCCTGGTGCAGATTCTAGTGTGGGCCATTGCCATTGACACATAGGGACTCATAAAGTGCTTGACATCCGAGACATAGGGTGAGCTCCCATAGATCGGGGATTAGCTATATCTCCTCTTTTGGCAGTTGACTCTTTTGTTTATTTAGAGACAGTTGTATATTGTATTTTTGTACTCTCTTGTACTCTGTATATTTAGTAGTGGCTTTTGTACTTTTGATACTAGATCTCGGGATGGTGTAGTTTCTATATATATCTAGATTGCTTCCTTCCACTTTTCTTTCCTTATCTTGCTTCCACTTATTATGCTTCTCTTGCATGCTTACTTATCTAGTAGCCTATTACCATCCATTCCGGGCGTCGGGAGTTGGTTCACCTACAGGAGGATTGTAGGTGTTATCTGATAAGTCGGTAATCTACCAACTTATTGTGCCTAAATCCATGAAATATTGCTATGTCTTGAATAGATTTAGAGGTTCTTATGGCCTTTATTGATGTCAATGCAGGTACTTTTGATAAATGATGAGAAAAAAGGAAATAGACCCAAAAAGAGTTCAAAAGGAGTGAAGTGTGAAGTGTTTTGAAAATATGGAGATTCTGACCTGAGATACGGTGGCCATGAGACACATACAAGCCGAGGTGCAAACCACACCTCCTCCGTATGAAGTTGCAAAAACCACTAAAGAATTTCTTAAGAGGTGCAGTTACTGTGCGACGCGCACATCCCAAGGTGTGAACTGCTAACTGATTCAGTGGTCTCCCTCTCTCCCTATACTTCGAACGCACCACCTTCTCACAAAACTCCCAAAGTCAGCTGAAGTCACTAGTCCAATCGAAGAGGATGTGCGATGTACACATCATGATATGCGAACCGCACGTCGCGACGTATCCACCCGAAGGGGAAATTTTGGACTAAATTTTAGTGACATTTTGGGAAGTTATAAAAGGCTCATTTAGGCTAATTTGTAAATATTCTACTTCAGTCCTGAATATTTTGGAAAGCTTTTTGCCTTAAGAACAAGTTTTCCTCTCCAAAGAGAAGAGGGTTTGAATCCATTCGCTTGGTTAACCATTTGTGTACTCAAATTGAGCTTGGAACTTGAGATTTAGCTCTAATGAAGAGGATTTTGACTTACCCATTTGGCATATCTTTCTCCTTTACTATGAGTGGCTAATTTCTCTTGTCTAGGGGTGTGTTAATGATGGGTGCTTGACAAATGGGTGTGGGTATTGTTAATTCATCTTTATAATTGCTTATTTTACATGTGTCTAGTAGTTTCACCAAGTTTTATTCCTAAAATTGGTGGTTGCAAAAATTAATTTTCATTACTTGACTATGTGATTGCTTGAAAGAGGATTTTAAATTTAGTTAGATCTAAGTCCCTTGGGTACGACCCTGACACTCGTTGGGAATTATAAATTTTGTTTTTCTACACGATTGCCATGACCTCCAACTTGGGGAGCATGCTTTGAGCGTTCATCAAAAAATGGCACCGTTGCCGGGGACTTGAGTTGTTAGCTATTTTTGATTGTTGATTTGAAATCACCTTGAGAGTATTTGTTTCTTTTACTTTCATTTATTATTTGTGTTGTGAGTAAATAGGCTAGCCTATGAACAAGGCTGACGACAATAAGAGCGTTGACGGCTTCATGGAGGCTGACAAGGCTGAGCCTATGATGCAAAGGGGTGTAGGTGCAATTCGCCTACCTCCCACGATGGGAAATATTGTCTTTCATGTGACTAGAACCATGCTCCACTTAATCCAAATGAAGGGCCTATTTGGTGAAGCAGCACATAAAGATGCCAACCGGCATATTCATAATTTTGTGGAGATTTGCCAACCATTCCCTTTTTTCGATTACGCCTATTCCCTTTTTCCTTGATGGGGGAAGCCACATCATGGTTGGAAGAGTTGTCGGATGACTCTATCACATCTTAGGCTGAGTTGGTTGAGGCATTTACATCGAGGTTCTTTCCTCCATCTCGAATGATGAAGCAAAGAGATGAGATTACCAACTTTAGGCAGCTCCCGGATGAGCCTTTACTTGAAGTTTGATTAAAGTTCAAAAAGAAGCTTCTCTTGTGTCCAAACCATGAGTTGTCGAACAATGTATTGCTACAAAGATTCTATAGGTCGTTGAACTCTCTAAATAAGTCGGTGGCTAACAACCTTGGAGGTGGCACCTTCATGGACTTAGAGTTTCCTATTGTCTCAACTTTATTAGAGCGAATGACAAAAATCAATCAAGCTTGGCATACGAGAGAAGCTGATGTACAAACTTTGGGAGAACCCTCATCCATCTTGGTTAATGAAATGAGGAAGAAGGATGAGGAGCGTGATGAGACAATAGCCAAAATGATGACACAAACTGATCTAATGGCCAAGCATGTGATGGGAGCGGGTGGTGCTAAGACAATGAATGCAGTGAGTACACCAAAAATCAAAGCGAGTGATGATGAACTAATGATTGTGGTTGATGGAAAACTGTGCTTTGTATCGATGGGTTCTCATCTCGAGTATTATTGCCCGAGGGATGAGAACTAAGGTTGGATTCGAGACAAAGAAAGAGACAGAAATTGGCGAGATAGAGACAAGGATGGTGATCATTTCAATCACCGGAGTTCGAATCCCTATATTTCTCTGAACAAGGTGGACTCTCTCTACCAGCCTGGCACAAGTAACCCCGACCATTACAAGTTGGAGGACATGTTGTACTTGGTTCTTAAAAAGGTGGACACCACAAATACGGGAGTGAGCGAGCTAAAGAGTGAAGTCTCAACACTTCACCAAATTGTGAGCTCCCACTCATCCTCGATCAAGCATCTTGAGGCCCAAATGAACCACCTCTCAAGACAAATGAACCAGATAATGAAAGGGATGTTGCCTAGCGACACCATCACCAACCCAAAGAATGATTGCTTAAGGTAGTATCATCATGTCGCGATATTAAATCAAGCGCTGCTTGGGAAGTAACCCAAGTTTTTTTATTTGTTTTTGGTTATATTTTGTTGTTTTTGGTGTGTTTGTAGGGAATGCATGGATGAAAAAATTGAACAAGGGAAAAACAGGGCAAAAATAGGTTGTACGACGGACTGTGCGGACCGCACAAGCAATTATGCGCATCACACAGTGCACTGCATGCCAAAATAGATTGCTTGAAGGAATTTTAAAATTTGGAGGAGATGTGCGCTAGGCCCTTGATGAATGCTCAAATCGTGCTCTCCAAAATAGAAGGTCATGGTGACGTGCAGCAAAACAAAATTTATAAACCCAACGAGTGTTGGGGTCTTACCCAAGGGACTTGGCATAGCTAAATAGATATTGTATCGAATTGAGTTCAAGGAGAGAGTAAATGCTAAAAATATAAAGTAAAAGGATGGGGTGAATTGGAATGTTGTCACTACAATCGCAATTCAATTAAAAAGATATAAAACGAAAGCGGGTGTACCAAGTTGACTAGACGACTAGGGATGCATATACGATGGGGCTTTGGTTATGGGATAGGGTGATTATCAATTCATACCTATTCTTTCTTAATGACATGAATAGAATTGGTCATGGGTAAGATTTTCTTATCTCTCGATCAACAATCTTATATCTGATGATCTCGGTTAGAGCATCATCGGTTTGATCAATAAACAACTAATCTAGTTTTGGAATGTTATACTATCTCTATCTTAGACCCTTAAATGGGAGAATCCAACGATAAGAGCTATCCCTAGCCTCAAATCTGAGTGGAATCCTAAGTTCCCACTAGCAATTTCACATCCGAAACTATGAAATCCTTTCTCAAGCAATCACATAGTCAAGTAATGAAAATTAATGTTTGCAACCACCAATTTTAGGATTAAAACTTGGTGAAATTACTAGACCCATGTCAATTAAGCAATTATAAGAAAGAATAGATAACACCCACACCCATTTCTTAAGCACCCATCATCAATGCACCCCTAGAAAAGAGAATTTATCCACTCATAGTTAGAGAGAAAGAGATACCAGCTGGGAAATTCAAAATCCCTTCCATTAGAGCTGAATCTCAAGTTCTAGATTCAATTTGAGCAAACAAGTGTTAACCAAGAGAATTAGATTGAAACCCTCTTCTCAATGTAGGTGAAAAACTTAAGTCTCCAAGAAAAAAGCTCTTCAAAATATTCAGAATGATAAAATTTATTTACAATTGTACCTAAATAAGCCTTTTATAGTTTCCCAAAACGTCACTAAAAATTAGGACAAAAATGCCCTTCGGGAGGTGTACGGTGTGATGTGCGCGTCACACAATGCCTTCGGTGGAACCAGTGACTTCAGCTAGAATTGGGAGCTGATACGCCCAAATTACAACTCCAATTAAGAAGCGTAAGCGGTCGTCGTCAAATATAGAACCCAACCGAGGTTGGGGTCGATCCCACAGGGAATAAAGTGTAAATTAAGTCGTTAGTAATTTATTTGACTAGTAATCGATAGTTTCCGGTAATTTGGGGTGGGGGGGGGTTTAAATGTCAAATTCACACAAGTTAACTAACAAGCAGCAAATTTTCAAGAGTTTATAATCAATGCGAGAATGAACTAGGGAAGTGTTCACCATGACGTCGTAACAATTTTGACTCAAAGCTTAACCGGGTTCTTTCTTTATGTATATCACGATGTGATTAAATCAATGGTATCATCTAAATGTTTTTCAACCAAATAGATGAATTTCCTTTTCAATTCTCTCGAACTTGAAAAGGTGAAATTTCTTATTTCAATCCTAAACATCAAGTAGATTAATCTAGTTACAACATTACTCATAAGACTAGAGTTCGTAGTCTCGAATCCTCGTAGTTAATCAAATTTCCCTCTTTTAATCTCTTTGTTCAAGCAAATTAAACCTAGGCATGTCCTAATGTTTTCAACCACTAGAAACGTTAATAACGAATGATTAAAAACTTGACAACATATAGATTGAACCCAACGCTACACAGAATCTATATTGCTACTTTAGTCATGGCTCCCACAACCCTAGTTGTGGGAGTTTAGACACTCATGCTGGCAAAACAAAGCAAAGAAATAATAGTATTCATATGAAAAGAAAGAATTCTTACAATAAAGAATTATTACTTTACTTTAAACTTCGTATAATCCAAGCACCAATGGTGAAGATCCCAAGGAAGAAGACAAATATATTGTTTTCTTCGTTCCTTGCTCTCAAAGTTGCTCTCTAGAAAATAATATATCTTAAGTGTCGGATCTAATAATCATAAAACTAACCCTAACACTGGGTATTTATATTAGTCCAGGAAAATAAAGTTCCAAAAATAAAATCGGACTCCCGCTGTTGCTCTTGACGGCTTGTCTTGACGGTTCGTCAAATCTGTGATGGGCCGTTGCTACACCTGTCGCCACTATCCAGTGCATAATCTCCATTTGCTCTAACTTGGCGGCCATCCTGATGGTTCGTCAGGTTATTGACGGACCGTCACTTAAACCGTCGCCACTATCTACTGATTCAGTGCCATGCTGCCTCATTCTGATGGCTTGGCTGACGGTCAGTCACAGGTATGACGACCCATTAAGTCAGCTATTACCCATATCCAGAGCCTCCTCTTGCTGCTGCCAGGCTTGGTGGATCCCCTGACGGTCAGTCACATTTGTGACGTCCCGTCAGTCCCTCCGTCATGCCTAACCAGTGTGACTTAGCTTGAGCATTTTTCACTCCTTTTCCATCTTTGTCTCATTTCCTGCAAATAAAACATAAAAACATCAAAAACCACAAAGGTTGCTTAAAAACTTGCGAGTATTCTTAGTTAAAGGCGTCAAATGTGCCATAGAATCCCGACACATCAACACTTTCAACTTAAAACGTTCGCTTGTCCTCAAGCAACATGATAACAAAAACAAAACTGACGACTCAACTACGACGCTCTAACATATGTTTCTAGCAATTCAAACCAAGCTCACCCGGTACTATAAAAGTGTTCTGAAAATCTAACTCGTCAGGATCCAAGGGTGTCAGTCCGATGCGAACGAGCGCTCTACATATGCATGACCTGCTATCCCAACAATCAGAGAGTGATATCAAAATCCTGATACCCTCACTAAAAGGAATTCCCACACACAGAGTTTCGGGACTAAGTAAGGCACTCACGCTCCCAAATGATTTCAAACAATGCACATGCGTTGCCATAGGCTTGCCCTTACTATTCTATTTCCATTGTTCAAAAAGTTGCTCAGGATTACTACAGGGCTTGTTATGGCTTGTAACGAGGCTTCGGGTGCAGGTAGGGTACATTTAGGGATTAGTGACTAAGGCCTCCTTGGAATCGGCGACCCACTATTTCCACTAAACTATCTTTATCCAACTTTATTCGCCTTTTATTTCCTTCTTTCTAGCTACGGATTCAGCCTTTTCATTTTGACAATTCCTTTTTCATTTCTTTTTCTTTCTTTTTCTTTCTTTTTCCTTTATTCTTCTTTCTTTTTCTAGGCACACACCCACATTTTTCCATTCTAACCACAACCAATATTTTCCCTCCCTTTTTTATTCTCATCAATTTCCCGGTACAGTAGCCACCCTCAACTTAGGCTGATTGCCTGAGTTGAGGTGCACGATGTCCAAGGAAGGACTAGGGCCAAAATAGGGATTCTAAGATTAAAAAGGGACGGTGATAAGTTATAGAAGGAACGGGGTCAATCAAGGCTCAAACAGGGATCAAAGGGATCACTAACATTTGGACGGTCTTTTGGGATAAGTGGACTACACACAAAAAGGGCATGTGATCCTTTCCTAAGCAACTAGCTTCCAACTTAAACAAAATAAACCAGGCAAGTTCTAGATGCATGCACATAGTAAGAATTTCAACAAAAATCTCACACACACTTCGCATCAGGAAACCATTCCACTACCAATCATTGAAACAACAGTTCAGCCTAAACAAGATCATTCTTCGCACATGTATCCAAAGACACTCAAGGATCCATAACAATTAATTTTCCACACACAAGTACAAACACCTTTTTCGTAGGGGGCTTCTTTTTATTTTAACCATTTACAGCCATGATTGCTACCATAACACACAACAATAAAAGCAAAAACAACCTAAACATGTCGGTTCTACTAGATAGCACACCAAAGGAAAAGAAACACGACAACAAAAACTTTCGGTGGTAATACCCCTACCCCTACCCCCAACAAAATAATCTTGCATTATCCTCAATGCTCATCGAAGCAGATATACAGAACAAAGGAATAGGGGTACCTGTGAAGCCTAAGTTTTGGGATTTGGAATAGTGACGCTAGTTTTGGATGGCGTACTCAGCTCATCAACATCTGGAGTTTCTCTAGACTCCGATACTGCACTGGATGATGCCCCACCTGCTTGGGCACGTACCCTCTCCTGTCACAGCTGCTCATCTACCACCGACCGCTGCTTTGCAACCTCTAACTCGTCCTCCTCGGCTTATTTCTTTTTGTGCTTTCTCTTTTTTTTGACATCTTTACCCCACTTTCACCTGCTTGGGGTTCATTAATTCTCAGTGGCCGACCCATCAAATCCACTATCGTGGTTTCTTCTTTCAAGTCTACTAAATCTGAAGTCTCATCATAAGGCACTTTTTCTTACTTGAGGGTGGTGATTTCATCCTTTACCTTCTTCAGTTCCACATCAAATCTTGCCAGGTCCGGGATGCTCATTTCATTTATCCTTGCCTCCATCCGGGTTTCCATAGCATCGACCCTTGCACGCAGCCCCTTAAATGGCCTCAGAGCCTTCCATATTTCTTCATCAATGGCAGGCTTGAACAAGTCTGTCCAAGAGGCAATTTGCTTATCCGTCTGTTTTTGCTTCTGCACTATTTTAGCAAAATTTTGGGGGTTCATGTGATATTCCGATGGTAGAGGAGGACTTGCCGCAGTGCTAGAGCTTTCGGCCATAGCTCTAGTTGCTTGTGAGGTATTCGGATCAAACACCGCAAGTGGCATCTCTGTGCCTGATGGAGTGTCGATCGCCTCGGAGGTGGTTGTGGTTGGTTCCTCAAAAATCTGAGGCTTATGCATTCTCATGTCGAACTTAGTCCTTTGATTTGTCAATATTTTGCTTGGATGACACTGTCACTTGATCATCAATAACATCCAATATCTGTACCTCAGCACGCCTGCATAACTCAGTAACAAGACACAAAAACGGCAAAGAGGAATTGGTTTTCATGGCCCTGGTCTGTATCTCGTCTGCAATTATCATTCTTGAAATTGATGACGTACCCGGCTATCAAACTTGCCACTAGGATGGCTCTTCCCTCATCTAGATTAGCATCTCCACATGTAGGAAAGAGCCTATACCGCACAACAACCCACCAGAACTTTGCTACGAAGCTCAGTAATTGCTTTGATATCCATCCCCTCTGTGTTAGCCAAGATGGTGAGCCATCAGTCAATGTCCGTGCTAACCACGGTCTCTGCGAGTATGTGTTGGCAATCTTGTCATGAAACTCTGGCATATCCGATGGAGAAATGTATTTAGGGTCGAAGAGGACTCTGTTGATCGTCTCTCTGGAGATGTTTTCTTGGTTACCTCGAATAGGAACCCTGTCCTGCCTTGGTGCTGATTTAACCCCTTTTCCTTTCTCGCATTTGCTCTCCAACAGTGAAAAATAGTTGGCATAGAATTCCCGGACTAGTTCTGGATAATAGAATCATGGAGGTGTGCTTATCCAATCAAGCTGGTACCTCTGAAACTGTGTCTGAAGAACTGGATATTCTGGTAGATCCGTGGTAATGATTTGCACTTCCTCAGCTATCGGTCTTTTGTGGCTCCTTTCTTTTGTTTTGGTATGACCGTGAAGATAGTGCTCCCGGGCACCCTCAAATACCCACTGGATCGATTCTCTATCCATGGGTGCCCTCTCTGCAATTTTGGTGGCCCTAGTACCACTTACATCTTCTGGACTGGAGTTGGAGCTGCCACTTTCTTCAGATCCACTATCACTCCCCGACATACTGCTAAATGACCCTCTCTACTCCTCAGACTGGGAGACTTGGGTGTTTCTTCGTTTGGATAGCCTAGTCTGGTAGGCCAGGGCTTCAATTACTTCTTCTTTGCTACCCGATTCATCTACTAGGGTCCAAGTGGTAGCAGTTCTTTTTTTCCTCTTTTGAGCTTGACCGCGAGGTGGTTGTTGTTTGGGAGCCATGTACCTGAGGTTGGTGGTTTGCGTGACGTCTCATCAGAGGCCTGGCGGTCCATCGTTTGAACCATCAGGCTTAGACAGTGACTACCCAACTGTAGTGTTCATGTGGCGGCTTGGATCACGGCCCACCATATATGTGATGGACCATCACTTCAACCTCACCACTAGACAGTGGAGACCTATATTTGGTTCACCTGTGACGGTTTGTGTGCGGTCCATCAAGCATTTGATGACCCACCAAGCCGGCCCGTCCCGCTAAACAGAATAGAACTTTTATTTCCACTATTTTGTACCTGCACACTCATTGCACAGATTAACCAATTCTAAAAAAAAGTAAAATATTATTCTAGAATCATAGTACAACAACAAATTATGGGTTGCCTCCCATACAGCGCCTGATTTAACGTCGCGGCACGACGCGGGTATCTTGATTACTCAGACTTCATCAAGATACACCAGAGATAGGCTATTTACCTCCTCCGGGAGGCCCAGGTATTGCTTCACCCTTTGTCCATTGGATTTGAACAACTCACCATCCTTATTTTCGAGTTCAACCATGCTGGATGGAAATACTTGGTGCACTTTGAATGGCCCAGACCATTTAGATTTGAGTTTTTTGGGAAATAATTTAAACCTAGAGTTGAACAACAATACCAAGTCCCCAACTTTGAACTCCCTTTTCTCAATTCTTCTGTCATGGTATAGCTTCATTCGTTCCTTGTAGAGAGTGGATCTCTCATATGCTCGCAATCGGAACTCATCCATCTCATTCAATTGTTCCAACCATAGTTCTGATGCGTCTTTCCAACTGAGATTTAACTTTTTGAGCGCCCAAAGGGCTTTGTGCTCAAGTTCCATGGGCAAGTGACAAGCTTTACCAAAAACAAATTGGTAAGGAGACATACCTATTAGCATTTTAAATGCTGTTCAGTACGCCCAAAGTGCGTCATCCAACTTTCTTGCCCAATCTCGCTGGTTCACATTCACAGACTTTGCCAATATCTCTTTAATTTCATGGTTCGACACTTTGACCTTCCCACTTGTTTGGGGGTGATAAGGCGTGGCTACTTTGTGTTGCTTCACCCTATACTTTGCTAGAGCAGCCCGGAACACCTTATTGCAAAAATGTGACCCTCCATCATTTATGATCGTGCGAAGGGTGCCAAACCGAGCAAAGATGTTTCTTTTCAGAAAATCCACCACACTCTTCCCTTCGTTATCAGCCAGAGCAACCGCCTCTACCCACTTTGAAACATAATAAACGGCTACGAAGATGTAATGGTTCCTATAAGAACTATCAAAAGGGCCCATGAAATCTATCCCCCATACGCCGAACAAATCAACCTCCAGAATCGTGGACATTTGCAACTATTGTCGATGAGAGATTGCTCCTCTTCGTTGGCATTGATCACAGAATTTGGCAAATTCATATGAATCTTTCTGAATTGTTGGCCAATAATAACCACACTGTAAGATTTTTTGGGCAGTTCGATTACCGCATGATGCCCTCCAACTGGGGACGAATGACAAGCTTGCAAGATGCTTGTAATTTCTAATTCCAGTACACATCTCCGTACTATGTTGTCAACACACAACCGGAATAAATACGGCTCATCCCAAAAAAACTTACCTGCATCATGGAGGAATTTCTTTTTCTGGTGGAAGTTCAAATCTACCGGCATCATGTCACTCACCACATAATTTGAAAAATCGGCATACCAAGGCACCATATAAAGTGACGTAGCCAACACATGTTTATCCGGAAATGCATCATCAATCTCCGGTTCATCTGCTACTTTTTTTTCACTTTCAAGTCTGGACAGATGATCCGCCACTTGGTTTTCACAACCTTTCCGATCTTTGACTTCAAAGTCAAATTCCTGCAACAATAACACCCATCGGATTAGTCGAGGCTTTGCATCCTTCTTGGTTATTAAATACCTCAAGGCTGCATGATCTGTGTGCACCACCACTTTTGTACCAAGTAAGTACGCTCTGAATTTCTCAAAAGCGTATACAACAGCTAGTAGCTCCTGTTCTGTCACCGTGTAGTTCTTTTGTGCTCCATTCAATGCCTTACTAGCATAATAAATGGGGTGAAATTTTTTGTCTCGCTTCTATCCCAGAACAACTCCAAGTGCAACACCACTTGCATCGTACATTACCTCGAACGGTTAGGACCAATCCAGGGCAATTATAATAGGAGCAGCCACTAACTTTTCTTTCAGGCACTCAAACACCTTCAAACACTCAGCATCAAATACAAACTTAAGTCTCCTTTTCAAGCAACCTGCACAAAGGGTTAGCAATTTTATAGAAATCTTTAATGAATTTTTGGTAGAATCCGGCATAACCAAGAAAGCTCCTCACACCCTTTACTGAGATGGGTGTAGGTAGTTTCTCTATGACTACTATCTTGGCTCTATCCACCTCTAGACCTCTCCCAGATATCTTGTGTCCCAATACAATGCCTTCCTTCACCATGAAATGGCATTTCTCCTAATTCAGCACGAGGTTTGACTCTTCACACCTTTGCAATGCTCGACCTAGATTAGTCAAGCAATCTTCAAATGCATCACCCACCACAGAGAAGTCATCCATGAAGACTTCTAATGTGTTCTCCACCATAGCTGAAAAGATAGACATCATGCATCGTTGGAATGTTGCAGGAGCATTGCAAAGACCAAAGGGCATGCGTCTAAATGCAAACGTACCGTAGGGGCAGGTGAAAGTGGTTTTCTCCTGATCTTCCGGGGCGATAGATATTTGGTTGTACCCCGAATATCCATCCAAAAAGCAGTACCAACCCTTGCCAGCTAATCTATCCAGCATCTGATCCATAAAGGGCATGGGGAAATGATCACGGAGAGTCCAGGAGTTTAGCTTTCGGTAATCCATACAGACTCGCCACCCCGTCATAGGTCTTAATGGAATCAGCTCATTTTTTTCATTAGCTACTATAGTTATCCCTCCCTTCTTAGGAACACATTGCACTGGGATTACCCATTTGCTATCAAAAATTAGGTAGACCACTCCAGCATCGAGCCATGTGATGATTTCTTTCTTTACCACCTCTTGCATTGGCGGATTCAGTCTCCGCTGGTGCTCAGTGGTGGGAGTACAATCTTCTTCTAACTGTATCTTGTGAGTACAAATACCTGGTGGGATGCCAATAATGTCCGCAATGGTCCAGCCGATTGCTCTCATGTGTATCCTCAGTATGGACAGTAAAGCTTCAACTTGTGTTTCCACAAGGTCTGCTGCAATGATCATAGGTAAGGTATCTGTATCGCCTAAAAATGCATACCTCAGATGGCCTAGCAACTCTTTCAACTCTAACACCGACGCCTCCTCAATAGAAGGCTTTGCAGGAGGTGTCGGCCTGTTCTTCAAGTCAAGATCTAATTTCTTTGGGGCGTAAAAATGTGACCCCATTGCAACCAGAGCATTTATAATTTCTTCATAATCTTTGATGTTATCATCATCGAAGTTCATCATAACCGCTGCCAACATCTCTACAACAAATCTCTCTTCAGCAGAAACAATCACATCAGGTTTGGCAACAACATCAATAACTGAGATGACATTCATTTCCCTCGATTTCTTCATTGACTTGTACACATTAAACTTCACTATTTCATCGTTCAACCTGAAAGACAACTCGTTGCTCTCCATATCTACTAATACTCTTCCGGTTGCCAAAAAGGGTCGTCCCAAAATAATAGGGACTTCAAAGTCCACTTCGCAGTCCAAAATCACAAAGTCTGCCGAAAAGATAAACTTTCCCACCTTCACAAGCACATCATACAAAATACCCACCGGCCGTTTAACCGACCTATCAGCCATCAACAATCTCATAGTCTTCGGTTTGGGGGCTCCTAAGCCCAACTGCCGATAGATAGCCAACGACATCAAGTTTATGCTAGCCCCTAAGTCACAAAGAGCTTTTGCAAAATTAAACTCCCCGATGGTGCAATGAGTAGTGAATGCACCCGGGTCTTCTTTCTTTTGGACTAGCAACCTTGATGAAATGGCGCTGAAATGGTGGAGGTTGTCTTCTGGTTCAAAACTTACCGACCTCTTCTTTGTGATAAAGTCCTTCATGAACTTGGCATAACCAGGCATTTGTTCAAGTGCATCTACCAGAGGGATATTCACAGAGATCTGCTTGACCATGGTGATAAACTTGTGGAATTTCCCGTCTTCCACCTTCTTTTTGATCCTCTGAGGGAAAGGAGGAGGAGGCTTTTGGCATTTGTTTTGGAATTTTTTCAACTTCCTTGCTCTTCTCTGTGAGCAATTTAGAATCATCCTCTCCCAAAGTGGGTTTTTCAACATGAACTTCCACACCCTCATCACTCACCTTTTCATCATCAATGAGCTCATCTTTGTCAATAACATCATCTTTATGCTTTTGAATTATTGGCTGCGATTCCGGTAATGTCTTACCGCTTCTTGTGGTGATCGCCATACAATTCCCGTTGTTCCTCGGGTTTTGAATGGTGTCACTCGGCAATCTACCAACTTTCCTTTAATTTAGAGATGCCGAGATTTGACTCATTTGTTGCTCTAACTGCTTGATTGAGGTGGAATGGGAATCCACCAACTGACTCATTGAAGATAATTCAGATTTCATTTCCTTGACTCCGGAGTCAGTAGATTCCACCTTCAACAACATCTTCGACATCATATTCTCCAATTTAGACGTCCCTGTCTCATTGCTATCTCTTTCCCAATTACCAGGTGGTATATACAACCCACCTTTATCAGTTTTATTTTTCCAGTTCACCTGATCACGATCTCTGTAGCCATCTTTTTCATAGTAGTTGTCCTTCTGATAGTTCCGACCTTGGTTCCCCTGGCCATTGGCCTGGAAACCCCCCAAAAAATTAGCCTCCTCATAAGATTCAGACTCTGCTGCTCTACCTTGGGAACCCACAACTTTCACTTTCTCCATACCTCCTGACAGCAAATGTTTTGTCAGTAGGTCCATTTGCATTTTCAGATGGGCAATATCTTGGTCTCACTCTTCCTCTTTCCTGTGTTGTTTCGCTAGCATACCGACTGCATAAGTGCTAGCAGCTACCTCTGTATCCCGTGTATGCCAGGCCCAGTTGGTTTTAGTAAGCCAATCCAAAATAGTTGTGGCATCGATAAAGGTAAGACCCATAAATGCTCCACCTGCTGCATTATCCAGTGTCAGCTTGGTAGCTGAATTCAGTGCCCTATAGAATGTCTACATCAAAAAATTACTGGTCAATTGATGGTTTGGGCATTGTGTTAGCTTTTTCTTGAACCGCAACCAAGTCTCATGTAATGCCTCCTGAGGTTGTTGCCTAAAATTGTTGATTTCGTCCCTCAACTGTATCATCCTAGAGGGAGGAAAAAACCTTTCTAGGAAAGCTCCTTTCAACTCTCCCCAGGTTGTTATAGAATCGGGAGTTAGCTCAGTTAACCACATCGCTGCTTCATCAGACAGAGACATCGGGAACAACCTAAGCCTGATGGCCGTCTGATTCACTCCTGGCAATTCAAACGAATTGCAGATGCTCACAAAATTCATCAGGTTCCTGTTGGGGTCATCACCAGCCACACCACGAAAAAACTGGTTCCTGTTGGGGTCATCACCAGCCACACCACGAAAAAACTCTCTCAAATTCAACAGCTGAATCATTGTGCTAGTAATGTTGAACTTGGCCCCGGGCGCTAGCGGAGGAAGAACAATGGCGCCTGTAGCACCAACTCCATCCAAGTCGATATCCTCATCATCATCCCAAGCATACTGCCTTGGTTTCTGTCGACCTCTACCTCGCTATTGTGGCCTCTGATCGGCTGAAGCATTATTGTTAACAATATCCGACGGTCTGCCCTCACCCACTAAAGTCCCATCATCCAACCCAACATCGTCCTCAATACTATCAGCATTCACATGTTGTTGGGCTTGCTGAGTTGCAGCGAGTCTCACTGCCTCTTGTTGTTGGGCATTCATGGTTTGCCTTAACGTTTTAGCAAGCTCAGGATTGTAAGGTAATTTTGGTTCACCCGAGCGCCGGGTACTTGGCATGCACAACTATGTACCCTGTAAAAATATAACAAAAACAACAAATTAAAGTAAGTCAGGAAAGTATGACTAAGAGTCAACTAAATACACCGGACTTAATAAATAACCGTACTCCCCGGCAACGGCGCCAAAATTTGATACGCCCAAATTACAACTCCAATTAAGAAGCGTAAGCGGTCGTCGTCAAATATAGAATCCAACCGAGGTTGGGGTCGATCCCACAAGGAATAAAGTATAAATTAAGTCGTTAGTAATTTAGTTGACTAGTAATCGATAGTTTCTGATAATTTGGGGGGGGGGGGTTTAAATGTCAAACTCACACAAGTTAACTAACAAGCAACAAATTTTCAAGTGTTTATAATCAATGCGAGAATGAACTAGGGAAGTGTTCACCATGGCGTCGTAACAATTTTGACTCAAAGCTTAACCGGGTTCTTTCTATATGTATATCATGATGTGATTGAATTAATGGTATCATCTAAATGTTTTTCAACCAAATAGATGAATTTCCTTTTCATTTCCCTCGAACTTGAAAAGGTGAAATTTCTTATTTCAATCCTAAACATCAACTAGATTAATCTAGTTACAACATTACTCATAAGACGAGAGTTCGTAGTCTCGAATCCTCGTAGTTAATCAAATTTTCCAGTTTTAATCTCTTTGTTCAAGAAAATTAAACCTAGGCAGGTCCGAATGTTTGCAACCACTAGAAAACATTAGTAACGAATGATTAACAACGTGACAACATATAGATTGAACCCAACGCTACCCAGAATCTATATTGCTACTTTAGCCATGGCTCCCACAACCATAGTTATGGGAGTTTATCCAATCATGCTGGCAAAACGAAGCAAAGAAATAATAGTATTCATATGAGAAGAAAGAATTCATACAATAAAGAATTATTACTTTAATTTAAACTTCGTATAATCCAAGCACCAATGGTGAAGATCCCAAGGAAGAAGACAAAGATATTGTTTTCTTCGTTCCTTCCTCTCAAAGTTGCTCTCTAGAAAATAATATATCGCAAGTGTCGGATCTAATAATCATAAAACTAACCCTAACACTGGGTATTTATATTAGTCCAGGAAAATAAAGTTCCAAAAATAAAATTGGACTCCCGCTGTTGCTCTTGACGGCTTGGCTTGACGGTTCGTCAAACCTGTGATGGGCCGTCGCTACACCCGTCGCCACTATCCAGTGAATAATCTCCATATGATCTAACTGGGCTGCCATCCTGACGGTTCGTCAGGATGTTGAAGGACCGTCATTTAAACCGTTGCCACTATCCACTGATTCAGTGCCATGCTGCCTCATTCTGACGGCTTAGCTGACGGTCAGTCACAGGTGTGACTACCCGTCAAGTCAGCCGTCACCCATATCCAGAGCCTCCTCTTGCTGCTACCAGGCTTGGTGGCTCCCTTGACGGTCAGTCACATGTGTGACGTCCCGTCAGGCCCTCCGTCATGCCTAACCAGTGTGACTTAGCTTGAGCATTTTTCACTCCTTTTCCATCTTTGTCTCATTTCCTACAAATACAACAGAAGAACATCAAAAACCACAAAGGTTTCTTTAAAACTTGCGAGTATTCTTAGTTAAAGACGTCAAATGTGTCGTAGAATCCTGGCACATCAGGAGCTCAGTACGAAGGCGGTGCAGTTTGCACCTTAGGATGTCTACATCGCACAGCGACTGCACCCCTTAACAGACTCTTTAGGACTTTTGCAGCTCTATGCAGAGGAGGTGCGGTTCGCACCTCATCTTGTGCATGTTGCACGGCCACTGCACCTTCAGTCAAAATCTTCAGCTTTTTCAATACTTCACACTTCACTCTTTTTAGCTCTTTTTGGGTTCATTTCCTTGTTTATCATCATCTATCAAAAGTACCTGCATAGACATCAATAAAGGCCATAAGAACCTCTAATTCTATTCAAAACATAGCAATAATTCATGGATATAGGCTCAATAAGTTGGTAGATTACCGACTTATCAAACCCCGAAACTTAAACTATTGCTTGTCCTCAAGCAAGATACTCACAATACAAGGAATGAATTATGCTTTAAGCTCAATCAAGGCACAAAAGAATACTCTACACTAAAAATTATGAAACAGAATAAACAAATGATTCACCTACTATGCTCATCTCAATTTGGACCACCACAAATTCAAGGCAATTTATCAATTTAAAACCTTTTCCAAAAGGAAATCATTTCTCATTCAAAATCAAGGGAATTTTTGCCATTCAAAACAAGACATTTAAGCTTCTCAAGTCATTGGCATGGACCGTCAAGGTTTGCCTCGAGATTCTCCACACAACATGTCTCATTCATTCCCTTCAATTAAATAAAGATTGTATGTTTCAATTCGAGAGCATGATGCCACTCACCACAAGAGAGAATCCCACTCACAATCATTCAATTCACAGAATATGGGATTATAGGAGAACCAAGAAGAATCTGACTCTCTCAAGGAAGTTCAAGTGCATACGCGTCGAACCATAGGCTTTCCCTTTATGTATATCACCACTAATGTAGGGTAGCCAAGCTCAAAATCACCAAGGACTTGCGGGTTGCGATGTTGGCTAGGGATAAGGTGAGGATATCATTTGGTTCAAGTGACTACACCTCCCTAATGCTCTTTATTCTCATTTTGAACGATCACATTTTTCTATTTCAACTTCACCTTATTACTCCCTCCCACAACCCAAGATTCCTCCTTTTTACTCATGAACATTCAAACTCCTTATACCGCCTTCACTTGGTAGCACCTATTTTTGCTTTTCAATTTTCTCATTGGGTTGATCTTTTGGAGAAATTTTCAATTCGAAATTAAGGTGCTACCTTGCACTTAAAGTGCAGTTCTTTTCTTCTCCTCATTTGATCACATGCACTCCCAAACTTAGGCATTTGCCTATGTATCTTTCGTTTCCCCCCCAATCTTAGGTTTTTAGCCTACATTTCATTTTTAAGCAATTAGAGAGGATGGGTGCCAAAATAGAGGTTCCAAAAAGGTAAAGGTGTTATAAGGTGCCAAAGAACGGTCATAAATTCAAAAGGGGTTCACTTGGATTTGATGTCGTGGGAAGTCATTTGGGTGAAGTGCCTGTCAAAAAGGGCCTAAGGTCATCTTCCTAGCTCGGTCACATCTAGAATTTGGCCTTTAATCACATTCGGGGCAAGTTCTAGATGACACTTAGGTACAAGAATCAAGGTAAAGCCTCACCACACAAGGCATCATGCCGCTAGACCTCTTTCATTAGTCTCACAATCAATTGGGGCAAATGATTTTTGACAAGTTATTCCGAGTTCATTACTCACTCGTTTGTGAGTCAATCAAGCCAAAGCGAGAGTGTGCAAGTCATGACATAAGAATGTTTTTCCTCAAAAATTCATTTCCCTTCTTCCTTTTATTTTCAAAATAATTTGCCACGAGAAATTTTTCGGTGGGCCCATTTCGAGACAAGCAACTACAGACTCAATTCTAAACTAAAACTTACCATTTTCCCTTAAGAAAGTCGCCTCTCAATCTATCATAGGGAAACACCAACCCGGTTCGACACACAAAAACAAAAGAGAAGAAAAAGAAAATAATCAAAACTCTTGCTCCTTGCGAAAGAACCGTGATATTAAGAAAACCCTCGGAGTTTATTTCTAAACTAATATTAACAAGGCAATTTCGTGCTCATGATTCATTTTAAAACAAGCCTCGGCGTAGGCCTTTAGCGCATTTGAAAAGCACGAGTAGTAAGACAATGTATCATGTAAGACCAACCCGATAACACAATCTCAATAAAAAAATCAAGCTCGGTAAGGGCACAAATAAGCTCAAAATAAAATATAATAATAAAATGAAATCTAAAGGCCCGGCATGAGAAATAAACATCACAATCATCCAAATATGCAAGACAAGGGCCAAATAGAATCTAGCAGAATGTCAACAAGGCTCGACGAGGGGAAATAAAATATCTCAAGCCCACTCACGGGCACCAACCAAAACAAGTAAAGCCACCCGCTCCCCATAAAAGGAGCATTGCCCTCAATGCTCATAGTGCAATGGGAATAAGGGGTGAAACTCCCTGGAGGGATAGGCCTCATCATCATCATCATCTGCAACTGTCTCCTCATCTGAGGCTCGCTCACTTGGGCCAGCACCACCTTTTTGGGAGTGCATAGAAAGTGTGGAGGCATGGAGAACCCTCTGAAAATCTGGATCTTGATCATCCCCCAACTCCTGATCCTCATTGCCAGGAAACTCGTCATCTGCATAGGCTGCAAACAAGCTATCCGAGGGTCTGGGAATGTAATGAGGTAGAGGTAAGGTAGTCAGATCTGCTTCTACCACCGGAGCTTTGCCTTTGGCTTTGACAACATCTCTCTGGAGTGTTGTGATTTCCCCCTCCATGACATCAACCCTCTTACACAGTGTGTTAAAGCTATCCGCCACCACCTTAACTGCACTCTTGGTAGCCTTGTTTATCATACCTGGTAGCTTAGCAACTAGTTTGGTAAGCTGCTTCTCATAGCTGTGAGTTTTGTTCACCATGTCTTGAATGCTGCTTTTGGTCATAGAGGGTTCTCGGGCATGTGTACATGCCTCGGAGGTAGCCCTAGAGGGGGATAAAATGTCTGCCCTAGCACCAAGCTCATCACTGTCAACCCCACTAGACTTCTCAACCCTTTGCTTCTTAAACCTTGGGGAGTCCCTGTCTGTTTTCCTATCAAGGTCGATGGTCCCAATAGCATGACTGAATTTGTCGCAACTGAGTGTAGGGACATCGGCCTTGGCACAAAGCTTAGTAATCAGCACCTGGAAGGGGAAGGAGTTATTTCCTCAATGATCTTTTCTCCTTATCACCATAGCCGCTATTTACCCAAAGTTCACATGTTCCCCTATCATAATGGCCGCAATTATAATAGCCCCCTCTTGGGTTATCTTCTGATCATTTTGGGACGACAAGAAATGGTTGCGGATTAGATCATACCAAAGATGAGCCTCGAAGATCAAGGACCTCCTTGGAATATCCCCCTCCATAGTGGACCAAAGGGGGACATCTTGAGCAATGTCGGGGGCTGTCTCCTGATATGGCTTTGAGTTAGCCATTAACTTAGCCATGAGGGTTGGTGCAGGGTCAATTGGGTGTCCCCAATAGATAACATTGATGGCAGTGGGGGTGATGCTAACTCTCTTACCTCTAACTATGACTGAGTCCAGGTTGGAAAATTTCTCCATAGGCCCTCTGTATCCTTTGAAGTCCTATGTAGCCTGATAAGCCGCAAATAATTCTCGCACAATTTTCTCGTAGTACCCATCGGGTACATCCTGAAAGGGGTGCCAATATCATTCAGCAAATTGCTGGTGCATGTTAGGTAGCTCATCTCCGACCTCACCCAATATCGTTCAGCAGCAGACCTTTGCCTAGTTTGACTTCCTTTGTTTTTCCTGTTTGAAGACATATTCTGCATACAGAGATTGTGAGCTAAAAACAAAACCTAAGAAGAAATTTACAAACTACAAAGAATGCAAATGCAATGGATTAGAAAAACAAAGTAGGTGAATGTCTTCTTGTGCAGACCACATGCGAAATGCACTAGAGAGAGTGTGTATCGCATGTGCTATCGCACAAGCAGACTGAATCCTACAGGGATTTTTCATTGCGGTGCGAAGCTAGTATGATTCACACCATCAGAAGTGCGTGTCGCACCAGGGGTCACCCCTCAGATCAGTGACCTACTTTTTCAGAAACATGGTGTGATGCCTCTTTCACCCCGCACATCAAGATCTATGCATGTCATGCGAAACTCACAAAGGCACAATTGGAATTTTTGGTTCCTTGTGTTCTTATGAATTCCGCATGTGATCTGTAGAGCAAGATGTGCTTAGGCACTGGGCACCACACAACAACCCAATCAATATTAAACAAGGGGGACAAGGGATCTCATGACCACAACTTCTGGGTACTCAGGCTTCCTCGGATTTTCATTGACACAATAACAAGCAAGAAAGGAACTCAACGACTTCCCTTAAGATGGACGTTACCCCATCTATCATCGGAAACATCAAGCCCTCACTTGCATAATGGATACCCACAATTTTGGCAACAATTAACCCCCTCTCCACACAAGATCATACACCCCAAATATAATGCTAAACAATAATCATGGGTATACAATCAGTGAAATTCAGCCTTCATGACAAATTTTAAACAAAGACCTCATGGCAAATGATGATTTACCCTTAAGAATGACATCACTCAATCTATCATCAGGCCAAATCATTCGTCCGTCACATACTCAGACTTCACCCCAACACATAGTCTAAGGCTAAAAATCACTACCATTCAATTATGCATTAACAAAATTTAAGTTCTACCACATTGGAAACAAGAAAAATCATCAATTCAACTCAAAATTGGGGACCCAAATATTTGGATCTCACCCAAAATCAACATGGTAATTCTAATAAGCATGCTTGTGAGTTCCTAACCTTCATAAAAATAAGTATTTAACATCAAGGAACTTACCACAAGTGAAGATTATGAAGAGGAGTGAAAATTGAAGCTTTTTGTTCTTCAATATTAGTGACCAGCGAAACCTTCCAAGAGAGATAACGACGACAGTGGTGATGGAGTGGTAGAGATTGTGGGTGAGAGGACAAGATGATTTTTGGAGAGGTTTGAGGGATTTAGAGAGAGTTTTGGGAGAAAATTTTGAGGGTTTGAGGAAAAAGATGATGGAAGAAGAAGAGAAGAGGTTGTTTTAAAAGAAAAAGAAGAAGAAAGGTCGACCGAGTCATCTCCGGGTCAGGTCGGTCAATGGGTTAGGTCAATTAAAATTCAAACTTACCACTCGTGCATCGTGACATACGTTTCACACCAGACAAGGTGTGTACCGCATGGCATTTCGCACATGCCCCTTTTTATCCCCTGGTTTGCCCCGGCATCTATTTCACCATGCGATGGAGGTGCAACGCACAATTGGGCTCGTGCCGTCTGCACGGCCTAGCGCACGTCGCCTTTAAGTTTTCAAATTTCCTCAGGCATTCTGATTTGGCATGCGATAGGCTATGCGACACGCACAAATGCTTGTGTGGTCTCCACATCCCACCGCATGACCCCTTTTTACCCTGCTTTCCCTTGTTCATTTTCCATCCATGCATTCCCTACAAAAACACCACAAACAACAAAATATAACCAAAAACAAATAAAGAAACTTGGGTTGCCTCCCAAGCAACGCTTGATTTAACATCGCACCATGATGATACTACCTCAATCAATCATTCTTTGGGTTGGTGATGGTGTCACTAGGCAACATCCCTTTCATCCTCGGGTTTATTTGGCTTGAGAGGTGGTTCATTTGTGCCTCATGATGCTTAATTAAGGCTGAGTGGGAGCTCACAGTTTGTTGAAGTGTTTAGACCTCACTCTTTAGCTCGCTCACTCTCATGTTTATGGTGTCCACCTTCTTAAGAACCAAGGACAACATGTACTCTAACTTGGAATGGCTGGGGTTGCTTGTGCACGGTTGTTAGAGAGAGTCTGCCTTGTTCGGAGGGATATAGGGATTTAAACTCTGGTGATTGAAATGATCACCATCCTTGTCTCTATCCCGCCAATTTTTATCTCTTTCATTGTCTCAAATCCAACCTTAGTTCTCCTCCCTTGGGCGATAATACCCAGGACGAGAACCCACCGACATAAAACATAGCTTTCCATCAACCATAATCATGAGCTCATCATTACTAGTTTTGATTTCCGGTGTACTCACTACATTTACTATCTTAGCACCACCAGCTCCCATCACATGCATGGCCATCAAATCAATTTGTGTCATCATTTTGGCCATTGTCTTATCACGCTCCTCATCCTTCTTCCTCATTTCATTAACCAATATGGATGAGGGTTCTCCCGAGGTTGGTATATCCGCTTCTCTTGTATGCCAAGCTTGATTGGTTTTTGTCATTCCCTCTAAAAAGTTGAGGCTATGGGAAACTCTAAGTCCATGAAGGTACCACCTCCAAGATTGTCAGCCACCGATTTATTCATAGAGTTCAATGATCTATAGAATCTTTGTAGCAGCACATTGTTTGACAAATCATGATTTGGATACAAGAGAAGCTTCTTTTTGAATCTTAGCCAAACCTCATGAAGAGGCTCATCCAAGAGTTGCCTAAAGTTGGTGATCTCGTCTCTTAACTGCATCATTGGAGATAGAGGAAAGAACCTTGATGTAAATGCTTCAACCAACTCGGCCCAAGAGGTAAAGGAATCATCCGGTAATTCCTCCAACCATGCCGTGGCTTCCCCCATCAAGGAAAAAGGGAATAGGCATAATCAGATGGACTCTTGGTAGATATGTTGAAAGATGAACGGTTGGAAAATCTCCACAAAATTTCAAATATACCGGTTGGCATCTTCATGGGCTACTCCACCAAATAGGCCCTTCATTTGGATTAAGTGGATCATGGTTCTAGTCACATGAAAGACAACATTTTCCACCGTTGGGGGTAGGCGGATTTCACCTACACCCTCTTACATCATAGGCTAAGCCTCGTCAGCCTCCATGAAGCCATCAACGCTCTCATTGTCATTGGCCTCGTTCATAGGCTAGCATGCTCAATCAAAACACAAACAACAAACAAAAGTAAAAAAAACAAGTACTCTCAAATTGATTTCAAATCAACAATCAAAAATAGCTAACAACTCAAGTCTCCAGCAACGGCGCCATTTTTGATGAACGCTCAAATCGTGCTCTCAAAAATAGGAGGTCATGGCGATCGTTCAGCAAAACAAAAATTATAAGCCCAATGAGTGTCGAGGTCGTACCTAAGTGACTTGGCATAGCTAAATAGAGATTGTACTGAATTGAGTTCAAGGTGAGAGTAAATGCTAAAAATATAAAGTAAAAGGATCAGGGGAATTGGAATGTTATCACTACAATTGCAATTCAATTAAAAAACAATAAAATGAAAGTGGGTGTACCAAGTTGACTAGACGACTAGGGATGCATGTCCGGTGGGGAATTGGTTATGGGATAGGGTGATTATCAATTCATACCTATTCTTGCTTAATGACATGAATTGCATTGGTCATGGGTAATATTTGCTTATCTCTCGATCAAAAATCTTATATCCGATGATCTCGAATAGAGAATCATCGATTTGATCAATAAACAACCAATCTACCTTGGGAAGGTCACACTATCACTAGCTTAGACACTTAAATAGAAGAATCTGATGATAAGAGCTATCCCTAGCCTCAAATATGAGTGGAATCCAATGTTTCGACTAGTAATTTCACATCCGAAACTATGAAATCCTTTCTCAAGCAATCACATAGTCAAGTAATTAAAATTAATGTTTGCAACCACCAATTTTAGGATTAAAACTTGGTGAAATTACTAGACCCATGTCAATTAAGCAATTATAAGCAAGAATAGATAACACCCACACCCATTTCTTAAGCACCCATCATCAATGCACCCTTAGACAAGAGAATTTAGCCACTCATAGTAAGAGAGAAAGAGATACCAGCTGGGTAATTCAAAATCCCTTCCATTAGAGCTAAATATCAAATTCTAGATTCAATTTGAGCACACAAGTGTTAATCAAGAGAATTAGATTGAAACCGTCTTCTCAATGGAGGTGAAAAACTTAGTCTCCAAGCAAAAAGCTCTTCAAAATATTCAAAATTATAAAAGTTATTTACAATTGTGCCTGAATAGGCCTTTTATAATTTCCCAAAATGTCACTAAAAATTAGGACAAAAATGCCCTTCGAGAGGTTGCGGTGTGATGTGCGGTTCACACGTTATGATGTGCGCGTCGCACACTGCCTCAGATTGAACCAGTGACTTCAGCTAGAATTGGGAGCTCCATGCGAAGGAGGTGCGGTTCACACCATAGGATATGCACGTCGCACAGTGACCTCACCCCTTAACAGACTCTTCAGGACATTTGTAGCTCTATGCGGAGGAGGTGCGGTTCGTACCTCGGCCTGTGCGTGTCGCATGGCCACCACATCTCCGATCATAATCTTCAGCCTTTCCAAACACTTCACACTTCACTCCATTTGAGCTCTTCTTGGGTCCATTTCCTTGTTAATCATCAGCTATCAAAAGTACCTGCATAGACATCAATAAAGGCCATAAGAACCTCTAAATCTATTCAAAACATAGCAATAATTCATGGATGTAGGCTCAATAAGTTGGTAGATTACCAACTTATCAGCCGTGCAGACCGCACGAGCCCAAGTGCGCGTCGCACCTCCATCGCATGGCAAAGCAGACACCTGGGCAAACCAGGGGAGAAAAAGGGGCGATGTGTGAAATGCCATGCGGTCCACACCAAGGCTGGTGCAAATCGCATATTACGACGCACGAAAGGTAAATTTGAATTTTAATTGACTTAACTCGTTGACCGACCCAACTCGGAGATGACCCGGCTAAACTTTTCTTCTTCTTTTCTTTTTAAAACCGCTTCTCTTCTCCTTCTTCCACCATCTTTTCTCCAAAACTCCCAAAATTCTCTCCCAAAACCTTTCACAAACCTCTCCACTTCTCCAAAAATCTTTTTCTCATCTTTCTCAGCCATCTCCACTACTACCGCCATCGTTCTCGGGTGAAGTTTGCTTGGGTCACCATTGTTGAAGTCCAAAAAGCTTTAATTTTCACTCCTCTCTTCGTAATCTTCGCTTGTGGTAAGTTCTTCGACGTTAAATACTTATTTTTATGGAGGTTGGGAAATCATATTGTGAAGTATGCTTAGTAGAATTACCATGTTGGTTTTGGGTGAGATCCAAAAAATTTGGGTCCCCAATTTTGAGTTGTATTGATGATTCTGCTTACTTCCAACTTGATAGAACTTGAATCTTGTTAATTCATGTTGATTGGTAGTAATTTTTAGCCTTGAAATCTGTGTTTGGGGTGAAGTCTGAGTAGCCTACTTGTGATTGACGAATGATTTGGCCCGATGATATATTGGGTGACGTCATTATTAAGGGAAAATCATCGTTTGTCATGAGGTTTTGGCTAAAAATTAATTGTTGAGGCTAAATCTTTCTAATGGCATGCCCATGAGTTGTTGAAAACTATTCTTGGGGTGTATGATCTTGTGCAAGGAGGGGGTTAATTGTTGCTAAAATTGTTGATACCCATCGTTGAAAGAGAGGGATTGATGTTCCTAATGATAGACAGGGTAACGTCCATCTTACGGGAAGTCGTTGAGTTCCTTTCTTGCTTGATGTTGTGTTAATGGAAACCCGGGGAAGTCTGAGTACCCGGAAGTTATGGTCATGATATCCCTTGCCCCCTTTGTTTGTTGATTAGTTTGTTAAATGGTGCCAAGTGCCTAAGCACATCTTGCTCTACGGATCACATGCGGAATTCACAACAACACAAAGAACCAAAAATTCCAATTGGGCCTTTGTGCATTTCACATGTGATACATAGATCTTGATATGCGGGTCGCACAAGGCATCGCATCTTGTTTATAAGAGAGAACCAGTCAATGCTTCACGTGGTGACGCACGATGTGACACACACTTTGGATTATGCAAATTGCATTAGTTTCACATATCAATGAGAAAATCCCTGTAGGTTTCTATTTGCTTGTGCGACAGCACATGCGATGTACACTCTCTCTGGTGCATTTCGCATGTGGTTCGCACAAGTCAACTGTCACCTACTTTGTTTTTCTAGTCCGTTGCATTCCATCCTTTGTAGTTGCTAATTTTTTTGTAAAGTGTGTTTTGGTTTTTGGCTCACAATCTATGGATACAAAACATGTCTTCTAGTAGGAGAAACACGGGAGGCCAACCAAGGCAGTTGTCTGCTGCTGAAGAAACAAAGGTCCAATTCATTGTGGAAGGCATGAAGGCCATCTACACTCGGGACAAAGGTAGAACATTCAACGAAGAGCAGAGCTTCAACTTAGGGGAAGTTGGGGCTGAGGTTCCCAACATGCACCAACAATTTGCTGAACGAGATTGGTACCCTTTTCAAGATGTCCCCGGGGGATACTATGAGGAAGTCGTGCAGGAGTTCTTCGGCCTATCAAACCACGCAGGATTCAAAAGAGTATAGAGGACCGACAGAAAAATTCCCCAACCTGAACTCAGTTGTAGTGAGGGTAAAGAAAGTATGCATCACCCCCGCTGCCATCAATGCCATCTATTGGGAAAACCCAATCAAATCTGCACCGATTCTCATAGCTAAGTTGTAAGCAGAAATGAAACCACATCGTGAAACTGCTGCTATCATCGCCCCTTCCAATCCTATGTGGGACACCATGGGAGGTGACATCCTGAGAAGAACTCTGCACTTTGAAGCCCGTCTGTGGTATGATCTTGTCAAGATTCGATTCCTACTCTCTAAAAATGATCAAAAAATAATTCAAGGGGGGGCCATCCTAGTTGCTGCCATTATGATAGGGGAGCATGTGAAATTTGGGGAAATAGCAGCCATGGTAATTCAAAGGAGAGCACGCAGGGGCAATGATGCATTCCCTTTTCCTGTACTGATTAGCAAGTTGTGCATAAAGGCCGACATCCCATACTTCAGCTGCGACAAAGTCACCCATGCAGTTGGGGTAATTGATCTTGACAAGAAAATAGACAGGGACGCCCCCAGGTTGAAGAGGCAAAGGACTGATAGTGATGAGCTTGATGCTAGAATAGATGCTACATCAGGGGCACAAACACACACTCCCACATCATCTGGACCAAGAGAGCTTTTAACCAAAAGTGGCTTACAAGACATGGTTGAAAAAATACAAAATCATGAAAGGTAGTCGAATGTCTTGGCTACCAAGCTGCCTGGTATGACACAAAGGGCGATCAAGAATGCGATGAAAATGATGGTGGACAGTGTCTCCAAACTCTGCACAAGAATGGATGTTGTTGAAGGTGCGGTGTCGGAAAATAAGAAGGATGTAGCCAAAGCCGAAGGAAATCAGCCCGTTGTGGAGGTAGATTTGACCACCTTACCTCAGCCCCGCCAAACTCGAGGACCCGTGGATGACTTATTTGCAGCCTATGCGGAAGATGATAATAATTATGAGGCTTAGTCCCCCAGGGAGTTCCACCCTCTTCCCATTTTCACTATCAGCATTGAGGGCAATGCTATTTTTATGGGGAGAGGGTGGCTTTACTTTCTTTTATTGGTGCTCGTGAGTGGGCTTGAGATACTAGTTTTTATTTCCCTTATTGGGCCTAGATGACATTCTGCTAGATTTTTATTTGGCCCTTGTTGGGCGCATTTTAGATGATTGTGAGTTTTTTGGTATGTTTTATTTTTATTTGAGCTTATTTGTGCCCTCGCCGGGCTTGACTTTTGATGATTGAGATTGTGTTGCTGGGTTGGTTTTACATGCCCATTGTTTCACTACCCGTGCTTTGCAAATGCGCTAAAGGCCTACATCGAGGTTGGTTTTAAAATGAATCATGAGCGCATAATTTGGATATCGCCTTGTTAATAGTAGTTTAGAAATAAACTTGAGGGTCTATTTTATTACCACAGTTCTTTCTCAAGGAGCAAAAGTTTTGATTATTTTCTTTTGTTTTTGTGTCAAACTGGGTTGGTGTTTTCCTATGATAGATTGAGAGGCGACTTTCTTAAGGGAAAATGCCAAGTTTAGTTTGAGAATTGAGTCCGTAGTTGCTTGTCTCAAAATGGGCCCACCAAAAAATTCCTCTTGGCAATTTGTTTTGAAGATAAAAGGAAGAAGGGAAATAAAATTTTGAGGAAAAAAATTCTCTTGTCATGACTTGCACACTCTCGCTTTGGCTTGATTGACTCACAAACGAATGTGTAATGAACTTGGAATAGCTTATTGAAAATCATTTGTCCCAATTGATTTTGAGACTAATGAAAGGAGTCTTGTGGCATGATGCCTTGTGTGGGGAGGCTTTACCTTGATTCTTGTGCATAAGTGTCATCTAGAACTTTCCCCGAATGTGATTCAAGGTAAAATTCTAGGTGTGACCAAGCTTGGAAGATGATCTTAGGCCCTTTTTGATAACCAATTTGCCCAAATGACTTTCCATGACTTCAACCCTAGTGAAACCCTTTGAGCTTGCAACCTTTCTTTGGCACCTTATTAATACCTTGACCTATTTGGAACCTCTATCTTGGCACCCATCCTCCCTAATTGCTTGGAAATGAAATGTTGGCTAAAAGCCTAAGTTTGGTAGGGGGAATGAAGGATGACATAGGAAAATGCCTATGTTTGGGGGTGCATGTAATCAAATGAGGAGAAGAAAATAAGTGCACTCAAAGTGCAAGGTAGTACCTTCGGTTTGATTTGAAAATTTGCTCCAAAAATTCAATCCAATGAGCAAAATGAAAAGAAAAAATAGGTGCTACCAAACAAAGGCAATACAAGGAGTTTGAATGATCATGAGTAAAAAGGAGAAATCTTGGGATTGTGTGAGGGAGAAATAAGGTGAAGCTGAAATTTGAAAATGTGAGCGGTGATTTGAAATGAGAACAAAGAGCGTTAGGGAGGTGTAACCACTTGAACGAAATGAAATCCTCACCTTATCCCTAGCCAACATCGTAACCCGCAAGTCCTTGGTGATTCTGAGTGTGGCTACCCTACATTAGTGGCGATCTATATGAAGGGAAAGCCTATGGTTCTACTCATGTGCACTTGAATTTCCTTAAGAGCGTGAGAGTCTTTTTGGTTCTCCTATAATCCCGATTGTTTGTGAATTGAATGATTATGAGTGGGATTCTCTCTTGTGGTAAGTGGCATCATGCACTCAAATTGAAACATGAGGTCTCTATTTCAATTGAGGGGAATGAATGAGACAAGTTGTGTGGAAAATCTCCAGGCAAACCTTGACGGTCCATGCCAATGACTTGAGAAGCTTAAATGTCTTGTTTTGAATGACAAAATTCCCTTAATTTTGAATGGGAAATGAAGTCCTTTTGGAAAAAGTTTTGAAATGGCCAAATGCCTCGAGTTTGTGGGGGTTCAAATTGAGATTAGCATCGTAGTTGAGTCTTTTGTTTGAGTCTTTTGTTTATTCTTTTTCTTATTTTTTTTAGTGTAGATTAGTCTCTTGTGCCTAATTGAGTCTAAAGCATAATTCATCTCTTGCCTTGTGAGAATCTTGCTTGAGGACAAGCAATAGTTCAAGTTTGAGGGTTTGATAAGTCGGTAATCTACGAACTTATTGAGCCTAAATCCATGAATTATTGCTATGTTTTGAATAGATTTAGAGGTTCTTATGGACTTTATTGATGTCTATGCATGTACTTTTGATAAATGATGAGAAACAAGGAAATGGACCCAAAAAGAGCTCAAAAGGAGTGAAGTGTGAAGTGTTTTGAAAATCTAGAGATTCTGACATGAGATGCAGCGGCCGTGCAACACGCACAAGCCAAGGTGCGAACCGCACCTCCTCCGTATGAAGTTGCAAAAGCCACTAAAGAATCTGTTAAGAGGTGCGGTCACTGTGCGATGCACACATCCCAAGGTGTGAACGACACCACCTTCGCATAAAGCTCCCAAAGTAAGCTGATGTCACTGGTCTAATCGAAGAGGATATGCGACGTGCACATCACGATGTGTGAACCGTACATCGCGCCGCACAACACTTGAAGGGGCAATTTTTTCCTTAATTTTAGTGACGTTTTCGAAAGCTATAAAAGGCTTATTTAGGCTCATTTGTAAATATTCTACTTCAGACCTGAATATTTTAGAAAGTTTTTTTCCTTAAGAACAAGTTTTCCTCTCCAAAGAGAAGAGGGTTTGAATCCATTCTCTTGGTTAACCATTTGTGTACTCAAATTGAGCTTGGAACTTGAGATTTAGCTCTAATGAAAAGGATTTTGACTTACCCATTTGGTATATATTTCTCCTTTGTAATGAATGGTTAATTTCTCTTGTCTAGGGGTGTGTTGATGATGGGTGCTTGACAAATGGGTGTCGGTATTGTTAATTCATCTTTATAATTGCTTATTTGACATGGGTCTAGTAGTTTCACCAAGTTTTATTCCTAAAATTGGTGGTTGCAAACATTAATTTTCATTGCTTGACTATGTGATTGCTTGAAAGAGGATTTCATGGTTTTAGATGTGAAATTGCTAGTGGGAACTTGGGACTCCATCTAGATTTGAGGCTAGAAATAGATCTTATCGAAGGAATCACCCATTTAAGGGTCTAAGCTAGAGATAGTGTGACCTTCCCAAGCTTAGGTTGGTTGTTTGTCGATCAAACTAATGATGCTCTAACCAAGATCATCGGATATATGGTTGTTGATCGAAAAATAACAATCCATACCCATGACAAACACTACTAATGTCAATAAGAGAGAAAAAATATGAATTGATAATCACTCTATCCCATGACTAAAGCCCCATCGGATACACATCCCTAGTCGCCTACTCTATTTGATACACCCACTTTTGTTTATTTTCTTTTAATTGAATTATAATTGTAGTGACAACATCCCAATTCCCCAAATCTTTTACTTATCTTGTTTAAGCACTTACTCTCACCTTGAACTCAATTCGGCACAATCTTAATTTAGTTAGCTCCAAGTCCCTTAGGTACGACCCCGACAATCGTTGAAAATTATAATTTTGTTTTGTTGCACGATCATCATGACCTCCAACTTGGGGAGCACGATTTGAGCGTTCATCACAATCATGAACTGAGAAATCAAGTCGTGATAGCTTGGTATCAAATCCTAGGTTCACCGGTGTCATCGGTATAGGAGCCAATGTCTAGTAAAGTCCTGGGGATCAGTGCGGAGATGTCTGTACTCTATATTCAGAAGGCTACACTGGAATTTTAGGAAACATGAATCTTTTATTACTTCTATATCATGCATCCTATCCTAGATGGTTTCCTGGAATACCATTTGTTTTAGTTCATTCTTCCAAAAATGGCTCATACAAGATCTTCAGCAGCGGATGAGAGCGAGCCTTTGGCACCAACACACCCGACTCCAGCTAGGGGCCGGGGTGGTCATAGAGGTAGATATCAAAGATGTGCCCGAGCAACGGCACCAGTTAGAGCTCCTGAGCCCAAGTATGAGCATGAGCCAGTTCTGGACTAGCAGTCCATGCACTAGGGAACAACCTAGGTGTCACCAGGGCCAGTAGCAGCATCAGTATCAACACCAGCCCTAGCTCCTTCATCAGATATCTGGGGTTTGCTTCTTTAGTTTTTGGGTATGGTTGGGGTCAGCCTTTTTATAAGGCCCAGATAGTTTCTCAGGGGGCAACCCTGGGTGTTCAGAGTTCATGACCACAGCCTTCTATTGTGGCTCCCCGTTCACAGGTTCTGTCAGTGCCTATAGTTGCTCAGCCTCTTGCTCCTCGCCCAGTCCTGACAGAGTCTGAGCAGAAGGCTTTGGGATGATTTCTGAGATTATCCCCACTGAGGTTCTCCAGTGCTCCTGGTCAGTATACTTATGACTTTATTTCTACTTGCGAGGAGATGCTTCACCATCTTAGTCTATTGGATACTCATGGAGTGGGTTATACTACCTATAAGCTGGAGGGTATAGCTAAGCTTTGGTAGAGGGCCCAGGTAGCTTGAAGACCTTCTCAGTCTCCTTAGTTGACTTGGAGAGAGTTCTACGAGGCCTTTATGGCCAAGTTCTTGCCTCACAGTGATCGTGAGCGTTATAGAGAGCAGTTTACCCGATTGATGTAGGGATCTATGACAGTGTTGAGTATGAGACCTATTTTAACCAGTTGGCTCCATTTGGGACTATGATCATTCCTATAGAGCCATACAGGGTTCGTCGGTTTGTTTGGGGGTTGAGGACCAAGTTTCGGCAGATTGCGGAGATACTATTTTCTAGTGGGCATTTATTTTAGGCTATAGCGGACCATGTCTGCACTATGAAGGACTTACATTATTAGGGGCCAGAGAAAGAGGCCACGCTAACAGGGCAGTTACAGTGGTTCCCACTCTGGCGATAGAGGTTCAGGCAGTAGGGCCAAGAATATCAGCCACAGTAGTACCAGTTCAGGCATTACTTCAGACTGCTCTTGGGCCTCAATTTGATCAGAGTTACAGTGGTCAGCCATCGAAGGGTATGTCATCTGGGGCATCCAGCCATGGTGGCCATACAAGTTCAGCTTGTTTGTCTCAATAGGTGGGCCGTCAGGGCCTTGCTATGAGTAAGGTATCATTGGCCATTTTGCGAGAGAGTTCCCCAGTGAGGTACAGTTCAGCCAGCTGCTCAGTGATACGCCCAAATTATACCTCTAAAAGAAGTGCAAGCGGTCACTATTCAAATATAGAACTCAACTAAAGGTTGTGGTCGATCCCACAGGTAATATGGAAGGACTATGGTCGATTAGTGTTTACTTCAAGCTTTTAGTCAATTATTTCCCGTAAGGGGGGGAGGGGTTGTAGTAACAAGTAATTATTGTAACAAGAACATACCAAGTAACCAGTGTCAATTTCAAGAGTTAATATCAATAAGAGAAGTGACTAGGGCAATGGTCCCCATGAGATCATAACTTAGTAAGGCTTTCGTACTTGGTTCACTAATTTGGTGCTTAGCATGCAGAATCGGTAAGTTAGGTTCACCTAATTCCTTGGTTCGGCAACTAGGTGAATTTCACCACATGCCTTGGTCTAGCCGCAGGTGTCGCTTTACTAACCCTTACCCTTGATCCCAGATTAGCTATTCCCGGACAAGGTCAAGTTATTAGATGAGGGTTGATAGCCTCGAATCTCATTGTTTATAACCCTTTTCCCATACGTTACCTCTTTGGTCCGGCAAGTAAGGATAAGGCGAGTTATAACGTTTGCAACCATTAAAAAGTAATCAAAGTGAAGGGAAGAACAATACATGCGTGAACACCTCCCTAGATCACCTAAGTACTTAGCCTACTTCATTAATCATTCATGGTTTCCATAACCCTAGTTGTTGATTTAGCTACTCATGTTCATAAGCATGCAATCAATGTTTGTTTGAGAAATAACCAGGAGATACTTACAAAGAAGAATAAAGAAAACTAGAATCTTGAAGAATAATCTCAAGAACACTTCAAATTATCAAGAACTAGTCTTCGAGTTCAACACAAAAGTAACGTAACAAATATCCAAAAGTAACTCCAAAATATCATGTAACAACCTAAATAAAAACCTAGGGGAAAGTATTTATAGACAAAGAAGACAAATCCTAATTAAACTACGAAAACTGGATGCGGTCAGGTTCGACGGGTCACCTCACGGGCCGTTGCTAAGGTGACGGGCATCGTGGGTGCCCGTCAGCCTTCATTGGGTCTTCACTCAACTTCTCTGACTCATTCTCATGGGCTAGGGTCAGTGGGACATCGTAGCTGTGACACCCATCACTGTCTTACATTGCCCAACTTGGTCTTTCTCCAGCTTCCCTGCCAGGTTTCCATGAGCGGCTTGTCATGGGACATCGGGCTGGTGACGGGACGTCGTGGTGCCCGGCGTCCTTCATTGACTCTTAGCATGTCTCACTGGGCCTCTTTGATGTGCAGGGCCATGGGCCATCGTGTCTGTGATGGGCAATTTGCCAGCCCGTCTAGGTTTCCCAGGATTAGCATCTTTGTTGCCTCTGTTTAACGGTCAACCTCATGGGCCATCATGGATGTGACGCCTGTGGTGGCCTCTTTTTGGCCCAGAAACTGCAACGTTTTGGCTTTCTTTCGTAATTTATACTTTGTCCCTGCACACTTAACAAACGACATCAAATCTAACTAAAAACACTCAAGAACTCCCAAAATTCCTATGTTTTAAGCGTCGAAAGAGCCGTCAAATCCTGGCACATCAACACCCTCAACGTAGAATCTTTGCTTGTCCTCAAGCAACAGACAAAAACAAAACTAAAACGGCGCTTAAGCAAAAGAAAACTAGGAACTACGACAGTCATATGGTTCAGAACTTCAATTCATAAGAAGTACCCACCTCTTTTTCAATCACAAAACCAGTGCATTGATTCTACTCATCAAGACAACACAACGGGATCCAAGGATGATATTACATTATCAACAGACGATATGGAATACACATTTAGCAGTCAAAGTCGCTCTAGTGCCCTTACCACAAAAAAGTCCCACTCTCACAGTAGTACAAATATATATCAGGGACTAGACCAAGCACTCACACTCAGAAAGATGTTCAAGCGATGCATGCACAATACCATAGGCTTGCCCTTATTTTCTATGCCTCAGTTTTCAAACAGTTGGGTTAGGATCACTATAGGACTTTCTCTGCTTGTAATGTAGGCTAGAGGACGAGTATGGTATATATAGGCATTAGTGACTAATGCCCTCCTTGGCACTACGCTAGCTTGACTCCACCCAACAAACTAATTCTACTAGTTTCCACTCTATGTCTCCCTTTGTTATTCATTCTTTTTCACCAAGTGACGGGCGCGGCTTTTGGTCCACACATTTATTCTCTCTTTTTTTCTTCTTTCCTTTTTCTTTTCATTGCTTTTTCTTTGTTTTTTTTTCTTTTTCTTTTCTTTCACATAGCCGCCGCACCCATTATCTCTCCTTTGTATTTCTAACCTTTTCTATTCATACCCACTTTTCTTATTCACCTCTATAGTAGACACCCTCAACTTAGGTGATTTGCCTGAGTTGAGGTACACAATGTCCAAGGAGGGACCAGGGCCAAACTAAAAGTTCATAACAAAAACGGGGAAGGTGATTTGGCTAACAACAAAAAGGGTCAATGCAGGCTCAAAATCAGGGATCAAAGGGTATTACATCATTTGGTTGGTCTTTTTGGATAAGGTGGACTAATTCAAAAATGGCCTATGATCCTTTCCTAACCAACTATTCTACGATCTTGTCAAGACTAACGGGCAAGTTCTAGATTGGCACACAAAGCAAGAACCAAACAAATCAAGCTAACACACACATGGCACAAAGTCGACAATCACATACTACCTATTAGGTTCCTATTCTAGCTTAAGCCCATCATCAGATCAATATCTACAATGTCATGCAAGGATCCATAATGGTTAGTTTATCAAAACCAAATACTATTGCAGCACACAAAAATTGGAGGAGTCTCCATTTTCATATCAAAATCAGTTTAAGAGTCACAACATATAAACTACACTAAGTTTCTTTTCTTCTTTTACTATATACAACCTATCCTAAATGTGTCAGTTCAAAAGAAATAAAACTCTTTAGGGAAAGAACACAGGCAAGAAAACCCTAAAGAGTTGGGTACCTTGTGAGTACCCTCATGGGTTGCCTCCCATGCAGCGCCTAATTTACTATCGCGGCACGACCCATGTTTCTTGGCTACTCAGACTTCTCCAAGAACCCATCAAAATCCAACTCACCCCGGACTGCCCCCACCTCACCAAAAAGAAAAGGCATTGCCCTCAATGCACAAAAATATAAAACAAACGGGGGTGAGAACATACCTGTAGTGCCAAAGCGCCCATACCGGGTGTCACATCAGTCGAGCCCTCATGAGTGGTGCCCGTAGTGCTCTCCTCAATAGAGGCTACCTCCGCAGACCTCTCTTCAATAGTAACAGCTTCCCGAACAGCTTCATCAGTAACCTCTTCCATAATGGGGTCTAAATAAGGGATATCCACCTGTTCAGCAATACCACTCGCTGAACCACCTCGACCAAAACCATCAATCTCACTCTGCTGCATGGCCAAAGACTCCCTTGTTGCTCTTTTTGGGTCTTCTTTGCAGCTCTCTCCTCTTTTTTCTTTTGCGACTTTGGGCTAAGCAGAGCATCACCCTCTTGAACCTGCTTCTCCTTATATTTCCTTTTTCTTTTATGTGTGGCAGGCTCAGTAGGAGGTACATAAACTCTCTCGGGCTCATTTTCTATAGTAGAACTCAAATGTGCCATACGGAGCTCGGGATCTACAAAATCCCATAGATTCAACATGGGCTCCTCTGTTACCTGTGGAAAAACAATCGGTGCTCTGGCTTGGGTTGGGGGCGGATTCTTCAATTTATCAACATTAGCCCTCAAATCTTCAATCTCATTTTTCATATCAGCCAACTCAAGCGTACCCATCTCCTTTATGTGCTCATCTACCCTGTCCTCCAAAGTAACTATCCGGGCATTGACGGTGAGGAACGGTGTTGTAGCCCTTTGGATAGAGGCGTTCACAATCGGCTGAAACTGTAGAGCGAATGCATTCATTTGGTTTTTGAGATCAACTGTCCACTGGACAGTGTTCACGAAGTTTGTCGGGTGGAATGCAAAGATAGTGTCATAATCAGTGTCTGAAGGTGCTGTGGAGGGGCCTGGCTTGGGTGCCGAAGTGGATGGACCAGCAGCATTTTACTCCAACTGGCTACCCTGTGGGGTGGGTCTATTAGTGGGGGATGCTATCACATCCAGTGTCAAAACATACTCCTCAAGAGTTAGAGCCAATGGCTCCGTAGTGCCAGTCAAACCAATCACCCTAGTCTCGTCTTTGGACCTCTTCAGATGGTGGGTCCTAGTAGCTCGAACAGGATTATCTACTCCAGCATACCTGGGCACCTGAGCCTCCTCAGATAGCTCTATGATCAAACAAGGGAATGGATAGGAGGATCGAGGCTTGGTTACTCTGTCTCTGAATTCCTCGGCTATGATCCACCCGAAATTTAAATTACATTTGGACACGAGGGAGGCCACTAAAATAGCTCTCTCCAAAGTCAGCTGGTTGTCTACACCGGTCGGCATCAATCTGAGTCATACAATAGCCCACCAAAATTTATCTTTGAATGATAAGGAGGCCTTCAGAATAACCGGTTTGTCTTGTTTGATCCATTGTGGTGTTCCGGTAGTAGTTAGGCGCTTAGCAAACCATTTAGTTCTGTTCTCTTCATGCTTTACCCGGTATTCATAATCAACCAGGTCTGTGGGTGCCTCGTAGCCCGGCCCGAATAAGAATCTGTTTATTGTTTCTGCCGAGATGTTGATGGGGATTCCCCTAACTGGAATTCTCTCGAGATCGGGCAATTCTGTGATTTTTGTTCTTTCTTGCACAGCCCTTCATGTATAGCCTGATAATTAGTGTAGAATTCTCTCACGAGAGCTGGCTGGTAATCGGGGAGGGGCTTGGTAGTCCATCCCAATTTGTAATGTCTGAAGTACTCATCCAACTTGGGGAATTGGTTCATCTTGAACGGATTAATTTTCCATTCTTCAGCAATAGGCCTTCTCAGATGACCCCATCCGGTCATTTCAAGGCCGTAATCATAGATGGCCTTGGACCCTTCAACAGCCCATCTCAACATTTCTCGAGCATGTCCTATTGTAGCTCTAGGAGCATATAGAGAAGAAATACTCTGCTCTGGTGTGGTCATTTCTGTGTCGGTGTCTGCCCCTCCTCTCTCAGCTTTGTCAGAATCATGTTTAGAGTCGGAGCCTTTCACATCTCCGGATTCCTCTCCAGTACCACTAGAAACTTGAGTGACCAATTCCTTGCCTGTAGGTGCCTCCTCACTTTCAGTGCCAAACTTAGAGGAACCGAAGGAGGATGCTTGCTTGTCCTCGGGTGATTTGGTTCCCTCCTCCTCAGAGTGAGAGGAGGATACCACCAGCTTTCTTCGTACAGACCGGATGAGTGGGGCGTTGTCATTAGGTTCGCTTTGTTTGGCCTTAGAATCAGTCGGGTAATCCTTTATTCAGGAAGATATAGAGGCATCTTTTGCTTGGCGGCCCCCTCTAGCCTTGGTTGTGTCTTCGGAGCCATTTAGTACCTGCAAGGAACCATCGTTAGAGATCGAGGACAAATAAATAAACCTAGAAAAATTTAAACACTTAAATTTTTTTTTACAGGAAATCCCCTCCCACGGGCATGGGAGGGCCGACGTCCCATAGCCCCGGGAGTCAGAATGCTCCAGTGACTTTGCAGGAAAAATTTCCTCCTCCCACGACCCTGTGCCACGGGCGTGGGAGGTCCGACGTCCCATGGGACAGGGCGTCAGAAGGTAAGAGTGGGGTTTTTTAAGGACATCGGGCCTCCCATGGGCTCCTGCCATGGGCGTAGGAGGTCCCACGTCCCGTCGGCTCGGGCGTAGGAACAGGCCATAAACTTTTGCAAGTTGTAGGCTCGTCCCACGCCCTGAGCAACGTCACGTCATTCCTCAAACATTCGTGTGAAGGCCCGCAGGATCCAACTCATGCACAAATATATATTTCTTTGAATTTTTTTCAATCCAAACAACTTCTCACAAAACATACAATGAAAAAAACACCCAAGAACCATATGGCATTCATAAATAACAATACTTCCAAACCCTAATTTCCACTTTTCAAAACTCTAACCAGCATCAATTTAACAATCATACTTTTACACCTAGGGTGGGTATCAGCATACCATAAATGAACTCACCTGATTTGCAAACTCATATTCATCAATTTAAAGTATTACAAAATAGGGTTAGCAGATTAGAAAGACACACTTACTTCTTTAGGTACGAAGAAACTTGTGAGACAATGAACCCTACTTGTGGATTGATGCTTAGCCCATGAAAACTTAGTGGAAATCATGGGTGAATGTGGGGTTTGGGTCTTGGTGGTGGTGGGTGTGAGGGAGAAACTTTGAGAGAGGAGAGTTGGAGAAATTAGTGATATGATTCGACCTCAATGGAGTGAGGTCAAACAAACTTAGTGGCGAGGAAAGGGAAAAAGCTCGCCGGGTCGGGTCGGGTCGCAATAAAGAATTTTAATAGTTTAGTTGACCCCTGTTGACTGACCTAGGCGATGGGCTCGCGACGCCCGTCGTACTGGAGATGGTCCATCGTAGGCTCCTGTGCTTGGACGTCAGCCAATGTTTAGCAAGTAGGGAGCGATGCCCCTTTTGATGCCCGTCGGGGGAGCGATGCCCCATCATATAGGCCATCGGAGTGAGGCAGTCACTCCCTTCCTCAACACTTAGAAAGGAAACAAGCAAAGTCTAGAGTTGAAAAGCAGGACCAAGTCACCCAGCTGAAAATCTCCTTTCTCTATCTTCCTGTCATGATATAGCTTAATCCTCTCCTTGTACAGATCTGAACTTTCATATGCATTTAGACGGAATTCATCCAACTCATTCAGCTGTCCTAACCTCTGCAATGATGCGGCACCCCAATCCAAGTTCAGCTTCTTTAAGGCTCACATGGCCTTGTTCTCTAATTCAACCGGAAGATGGCATGCCTTACCAAACACAAGCTGATATGGAGACATGCCTATTGGAGTTTTATACACAGTCCGGTACGCCCACAATGCATCCTCAAGCTTCCATGACCAATCCTTTCTATTTGCATTAACAGTTTTGGACATGATTGACTTGATTTCTCTATTGGAGACTTCCACTTGCCCACTCGTCTGAGGATGATATAGGGTTGCAACTCTGTGTTTCACTCCATATTTCTCAAGCAAAGCACGAAACAACTTGTTGCAAAAAAGAGAGCCTCCATCACTAATAATGGCCCTTGGCGTACCGAATCTGGAGAAGATGTTATTTTTCAAGAACATTGTGACACATTTACCTTCATTACTTGGAAGCGCAACCACCTCCACCCACTTAGACACATAGTCAACCACTAATATATACCGGTTTCCATCAAACAGCAAAACGGGCCCATAAAGTCAATGCCCCATACATCAAATAGCTCAATCACAAAGATGGGATTCATAGGAAGCTCATGCCTCCTTGATATGCCCCCTCTGACACTTTCTACAAGCCTTTGCAAACTCATGGGTATCCTTATTAATAGTCGGCCAATAATAGCCGTAATGTAAAATCTTATGGGCGGTCCGGATACCACTATGATGACCTCCAACAGGGGATGAATGGCATGCTTCCAATATCTCTATAATCTCAGCTTCCGGCACACATCTCCGTATCATGGTATCAGCACAGACATGAAACAAGAATGACTCTTCCCAAAAGTATTTCTTCACATCAGACATGAACTTTCTCCTTTGGTGAACGGACATATCATCAAGCACTAAATCACTCGCCAAATAGTTGGCAATGTCTACAAACCATGGGATTAAGTCTTGAGAAGCAGCCAATACTTGTTCGTCAGGAAACCAATCATCAATATCGAGCTCATCATTCACCTTCAGCATAGCTTCTTCCTCCAACCTAGACAAATGATCTGCCACCTGATCTTTTGTACCCTTGCGGTCTTTGACCTCGAAGTTGAACTCTTGCAGCAGCAACACCCATCTAATCAACCTTGGTTTTGTGTCCTTCTTCACCATGAGATAACAAAGAGCTAAATGGTCAGTATGCACCAACATCTTTGTGCCAAGCAAATAAGATATGAATTTCTCAAAGGCAAAGACCATAACAAGGAATTCATGTTCAGTCACTGTATAGTTTTTTTGAGCCGAGTTAAGTGCCTTGATAGCGTAGTAAATAGGATGAAGAATCTTCTCGCGCCTTTGACCTAGGACTGCTCCTTGCGCCACCCTACTGGCATCACACATAACCTCAAACGGTTGCGACCAATCAGGAGAAATAATGATAGGAGTCGTAACCAACTTCTCTTTGAGGCACTCAAATGCCTTGAGGGAAGCATCATAAAATACAAATTTTACCTATTTCTCCAACAACTTGAACAATGGATTTGCAATTTTGGAGAAGTCCTTGATAAATTGTCGATAAAACCCTGCATGACCCAAGAAACTCTGGATACCTTTCACAAAAACTGGTGGGGGTAATTTTTCAATCACTTCAATCTTTGCTCTATCAACTTCTATTCCCTTCTTCAAAATTTGGTGACCAAGTACGATGCCCTCTTTGACCATGAAGTGACACTTTTCCCAATTCAGCACTAGGTTACACTCTTCACACCATTTCAAAACACAGCCCAGATGATCTAGACAATCTTCATAAGAGTCACCCACAACCGAAAAGTCATCAATAAAAAAAGTTTTTGGCGCATTGCAAATACCGAACGACATCCTCTAGAAGGCAAACATCCCATATGGTCATGTGAATGTCGTCTTCTCTTGGTCTTCAGGGGCAATAGAGATCTGATTATACCCCGAATAACTATCAAAAAAATAGTACCAATCTCTACCTGCAAGATGGTCTAGCATCTGATCCATGAATGGCATTGGAAAATGGTCCTTCTCAGTCCACGCATTCAACTTTCTGTAATCCATGCATATGCACCAGCCTGTCACTGGTCTCATTGGAATCAACTCATTCTTAGCATTAGGGACCACAATAATCCCTCATTTCTTTAGCACACACTGAACCGGGCTCACCCACTTGCGTTCAGTAATCGGGTAAACCACACCTGTATCAAGCCACTTTATGATCTCCTTCTTGATGACTTCTTGCATAGGTTGATTTAACCTACGATGATGCTTAATATATGGAACACAATCAGGCTTGAGCTGGATTTTGTAAGTATAGATTCCAGGCGGAATCCCAATAATGTCTGCGATGGTCCACCCAATAGCTCTCTTAAACTTCCTCAATACTGAAACCAGAGCTTCAACCTGTGTTTCGCCTTGATCTGCAGCAATGATAACTGATAAAGTCTCATTATCTCCCAAGAATACGTACCGAAGATGAGCTGGCAGTGCTTTGAGCTCCAAGATGGGAGGATCTTCAATAGATGGATGGGCTGGTGGTATTGTCCTATTCTTCAAGTCCAAGCCCAGCTTCTTTGGTGCGTAAGTGTAAGAACCCAAGCCTGTACGTGCTGCAACCATCTCATCAAATTCATCAGTGTCGTCACCTTCAAAATTCATAATGACTGCAGCAAGGGCTTCGACACCAAGTCTCTCTTCAATTGGTACAACCAGTTGGTCCTCATCAACCACATCTATCAGAGACACCACCCTCATATCATTATGGTACTTCATAGACTTGCACACATTAAAAGTCACCTCTTCATTGTTTAGCCTGAATTTCATCTGACCTGTTTCCAAGTCAACCAAAGCACGCCCAGTAGCCAAGAATGGTCGCCCCAAGATAATGGGCATCTCAAAGTCAACTTTGCAATCCAGAAAGAAAAAATCTGCAGGAAAGATGAAAGTGTCAACCTTTACCAATACATCATACAAGATTCCTACGGGCCTCTTCACCGTGTGATCATCCATAAGTAGCCGCATTATAGTCAGAAAGCGGGCTCCTAAGCTTAGCTGATTATAAACTACGAGCGACATCAGGTTGATACTAGCACCCAGATCACACAAAGCTTTAGCAAAGTAGAAGGCTCCAATAGTGCAAGGAATGGTGAAGTCTCCAGGATCTTCCTTCTTCTGTACCATAGAATGGGATGCTATTGCACTACAGTGGTGCAAATTATTTACTGGCTCAAAACTAACCGTTCTCTTCCTCGTCATCAAATCCTTCATAAACTTCTCATAATCCGGCATCTGCTCCAATGCTTCGACTAATGGAATATTTACTAATAGCTGCTTCAGCATGGACATGAACTTATGAAATTTTCCGTCCTCAACTTTCTTCTTCAACCTCTAGGGATAATATGGAGGAGGTAATAGTATAGGCTTCAGGACCTGTGCAACCTTCTTGCTCTTACCCTTTTGCTCAGACGACTGCCTCTCAGACGACCCTTCACCACTATCTTTTTCTGCAGATTCAGCTATAACCTCCGCATCATCCTTCTCAATTTTGGCTGACTCATCAACAACATTGGGCATGGGAGGATCCATAGTCTAGTTACCACTTCGAGTAGTCACCGTCATAACCTATTGATCATTTTTTGGATTCTAAATCATGTCACTTGGGAGAGTACCTTTTTGGCTCGGATTCTAGCTTGTTGACAAATGATGCATCTATGTCTCATGATATTTGATGGAGATAGCGTGGGACTCCACATTTTGATTAATACTTGAAAGTTCAGCTTTTATCTCCTTCATACTCACATCTGTTGAGTCAACCTTTTGGAACACTTTGTGGATCAGCTCTCCCATGGTGGGTTGTCCATCCCGCTCTTCACGAGTTGCTGGCAGAACGTAGAGACCACTCCTTTCATTCTTGTACCCATCCTTCTTCTGCCAGTCAACATCTACTCTATCTCTGTAACTGGACCGATTGTAGTAGTCATCCCTATCTTAATTCTAACCTTGATTGCCTTGGACAGAGGCCCGGAAACCCTCCCTTTGATCATTCAGATAACCAATTTCTTCTTCAGATGAGTACCCATCTGACCTTGGTTCTTTGCCTTGGGAAACTACCGCTTTAAATTTTTCTACTCCCTTAGAAATGAATATCTTTGCCAGCAATCCAAGTGTCGTGTTGATCTCAGCATGTGTCTTCTTAATGTTTTCTATCTCATTAGGATCCACAGACTTTCCAACTGCATAAGTACCTACTGATGTTTTTGCATCTCTCGTATGCCATGCTCGATTTGTCTTTGCAACCCTATCCAAACTCTCTGAAGCTTCAGGGTATGTGTTTTCCATGAATGCACCTCCAGTCACAGTACCAGCTACAACTTTAGTATTTGCATTCAGGGCCTTATAGAATATCTCCATCAGATGCCTGAGAGGGATTCCATGCCTCAGAACTTGTTTCATCTTCTTCTTGAACCTCAGCCATGATTCATATAGAGCTTCGTAGGTAGCTGCCTGAAATTATATATCTCCTACTTCAGCTGTAACATCCTTGATGGGGGAAAGAACCACTCTAAAAACTGAGTCTTCAGCTCATACCATGAGTATATGGAACTATCAGGCAATTTTAAAAGCCAGGCAGTTGCCTCATCAGTCAATGAAAATGGGAATAGCCTCAGTCTGATAGCCTCTTGGCCCACTCCTGGCATGTTATACAATTTGTTCATGCTCACAAAGTTATTCACATATAGAATTGCATCTTCAGTGGGCTTTCCTGAATAGAGTCCTTTCATGGTCAACAGTTGAATCATGACACTAGTAATGTCAAACTTCATCCCGTCAGCCAATGGTGGTAGCACTATGGACCCAGTGGATCCATATTCCTCGTCATCATAATCATCTACATCATAATACAGAGGAGCCTACCTTTGTTGCTGCATCTGTCGACCACTATTATATGGTGCACGATGAGGTACTGCCTCATCCCGGACCGCTTACTACCTTCCATGTCTTGCTCGCTCAGCTGCAGCATTTTGAGCTGCAAGATCTTATGTAACTTTCTCATCTTTGGCAGCAAGGTCATCTTCGCATTCCTTCTGGCGTACTTCTTCATCTTTTTTTTGTTGCTCGGTTTCAGTAATTAACCGAACTATAATCTACTCCACAGTTTCGTGCTCTCCATCCTTAGCCATGTTTCTTAGCGTTTTGGAGAGCTCCGGATCGTAAGGGATCAAGGGATTTCCTTGACTCCTTGAACTTGGCATGCACAAGTGTGCTACCTGTATCAAAACAAAAACAACAAAAAAAGTAAAATCAGGAAATAAGGACTATAAGTGAAATAAACGCAATCTCTCTTAATCCTAAATTGTACTCCTGGGCAACGACACTAAAATTTGATACTCTCAAATTACACCTCTAAAAGAAGTGCAAGCGGTCGCTGTTCAAATATAGAACCCAACTAAAGGTTGGGGTCGATCCCACATGGAATATGGAAGGACTATGGTCGATTAGTGTTTACTTCAAGCTTTTGCTCAATTAATTCCCGTAAAGGAGGGGGTTTTGTATTAACAAGTAATTATTATAACAAGAACGTATCAAGTAACCAGTGTCAATTTCAAGAGTTAATATCAATAAGAGAAGTGACTAGGGCAATGGTCCCCATGAGATCATAACTTAGTAAGGCTTTTGTACTTGGTTCACTAGTTTGGTGCTTAGCATGCAGAATCAGTAAGTAAGGTTCACCTAATTCCTTGGTCCGACAACTAGGTGAATTTCACCACACGCCTTGGTTTGGCTGCGAGTGTCACTTTACTAACCCTTACCCTTGATCCCATGTTAGCTATTCCTGGACAAGGTCAAGCTATTAGGCGAGGTTTGATAGCCTCAAATCTCATTGTTTACAACCCTTTTCCCATCTGTTACCTCCTTGGTCCGGCAAGTAAGGATAAGGCGAGTTCTAACATTTGCAACCATTAAAAAGCAATCAAAGCGAAGGGAAGAACAATACATGTGTGAACACCTCCCTAGACCACCTAAGTACTTAGCCTACTTCATAAATCCTTCATGGTTTCCATAACCCTAGTTGTGGATTTAGCTACTCATGTTCATAAGTATGGAATCAATGTTTTTTTGAGCAATCATCAGGAGATACTTACAAAGAAGAATAAAGAAAACCAAAATCTTGAAGAATAATCTCAAGAACACTTCAAATTATCAAGAACTAGTCTTCGAATTCAACACAAAAGTAATGTAACAAATATCCAAAAGGAACTCCAAATTATCGTGTAACAACCTAAATAAAAACCTAGGGTAAAGTATTTATAGACAAAGAAGCCAAATACTAATTAAACTAGGAAAATTGGATGTGGTCAAGTCCGACGGGTTGCCTCACGGGCCATCGCTAAGGCGACAGGCGTCATGGGTGCCCATCAGCCTTCATTGGGTCTTCACTTAACTTCTCAGACTCATTCTCATAGGCTGGGGTCGATGGGACGTCGTATCTGCGACGCCCATCACTGTCTCACATCGCCCAACTTGGTCTTTATCCAGCTTCCCTGCCAGGTTTCCATGGGCGGCTAATCATGGGACATCGGGCTGGCAACGGGATGTCGTGGTGCCCGTCGTCCTTCATTGACTCTTAGCATGTCTCACTGGGCCTCTTTGATGGGCAGGGCCATGGGACATCGTTTATGTGATGGGGAGTTTGCCAGCCCATTGGGGTTGTCCAGGCTTAGCATCTCTGCTGCCTCACTTTAACGGTCATCCCCATGGGCTATCGTGGATGTGATGCCCGTGGTGGCCTCTTTTTGGCCTAGAAACTGCAACTTTTTGGTTTTCTTTCCTAATTTATATTTTGTCCCTACACACTTAACAAACGACATCAAATCTAACTAAAAACACTCAAGAACTCCTAAAAATACTATGTTTTAAGCATCGAAAGTACCATCAAATCTCGGCACATTACTCAGCCAACTCATTCTTTGAGATTAGTGCAAACACGGATCAGAGGGGGTGGTGTCCCTGGTAGAGGTGGTTCCCAACATAGCAAGACAGGTGGTCCGTATAGAAGTCAGTCAGGTGGTGGTCAACGTTAATTTTATGTGGTCCCTGGTAGACCAGAGGCAGAGGCCTCAGATACGGTGATCACAAGTATGATTTCTATCTACCGCCAGTCAGCTTTAACATTATTTTATCCTATATCTTCATGTTCATATATATCTGCCTACTTTGTTCCTTGTTTGGGGTTGGCTAGTGAGCCATTATCTATTCTTGTATTTGTTGCTACCCCGTTAGGCGATTCATTAGTAGTGGATTAGATTGTTAGATCTTGCTTGATAGTTGTTAGTGGTCTTGAGACTTGGGCTGACTTGATAATTTTAGACATGCTAGATTTTGATATGATTCTAGGCATGGACTGGTTATCCCCTCACTGAGTAGTTTTGGATTGTTATGCCAAAACTATTACCATAGCCATGCCCAGCATCCCCGGTTGTGTGGCAGGGTTCTATTAGTCATGCACTATCTGGGATCATTTTTTATCTTCAGGCTAGGAAGTTGATTTTGTGAAGGTGTTTAGCTTATCTAGCATATGTCCTAGATGTTAGCACTGAGACTTCTGCTCTTGAGTCGATCCTGGTGGTTAGGGAGTTCTTAGATGTGTTTCTGACCGACTTGTCAGGCCTTCTACTTGAGTGTGATATAGACTTTCTCATTTAGTTAGAGCTAGGTACCAGACCCATTTCCTATCCATCTGAGTTGATGGATCTTAAGGTTCAACTTCAGGACTTGTTAGTTAAGGGTTTCATTAGGCTGAGCGTGTCGCCTTGAGGTGCTCCTGTTCTATTTGTGAAGAAGAAAGATGCGTCCATGTGGATGTGTATTGATTATCTGTAGCTAAATAAGGTGACTATAAAGAACAAGTATCTGATGCCGTGTATAGATGACTTGTTTGATCATCTCAGGGTGCATCAGTGTTCTTTAAGATAGATTTGAGGTCAGGCTACCACCAGTTGAGGATTAAGGTAGCAAACATCCCTAAGACAACATTTTCGACATGTTATGGCCATTATGTGTTCCTGGTGATGTCTTTTGGGTTGACTAATACCCCCACAACTTTCATGGACTTAATGCACAGGATGCTCAAACTGTATTTAGATTCGTTTGTGATAGTCTTCATTGATGACATATTGATATACTCGCTAAGTGGAGAGGAGCATGAGCAGCACTTGAGGATCGTACTCCAGACTTTAAGAGATCGTCGGCTTTATGGTAAGTTCTCAAAGTGCAAGTTTTGGCTGGAGTCAGTAGCATTCCTAGGACACATGGTGTCTAAGGATGGGATTAGAAGGGATCGGGGAAAGATTGCAGTCGTTCGTGATTAGATGAGGCCTACTACTCCTACCAATATTTGCAGCTTTGTTGGGTTGGCAGGGGACTATAGACGATTTGTTGAGGGATTTTCTTCTATAGCAGCACCTTTGACTAGGCTTACTAGGAAGGATGTTCCATTTCAGTTGTCTGATCAGTTCGAGGATAGCTTCCAGAGTCTTAAGGCCTTATTGACTTCAACTCCAGTGCTGACATAGACAGTTGAGGGTCAGGGCTTCTCAGTGTATTGTGATGCATCATCAGTTAGTCTTAGTTGTGTGCTGATACAGCAGGGTCAAGTGATAGCTTATATGTCGAGGCAGCTAAAAGATCACGAGTGCAACTACCCACTCATGACTTGGAGTTGGCAGCGGTAGTCTTCGTACTCAAGATCTTGAGGCACTACCTATATGGAGTTCACTGTGAGATTTACACTGACCATCATAGTCTTCAGTACATCACGAATCAGTAAAAGTTGAACTCTAGGAAGCAGAGATAGGTTGAGTTACTAAAGGACTACGAATTCACTATTCTATACCATCTGGGCAAGGCAAACATGGTTGCGGATGCCTTGAACCAAAAGTCAATGATTATGGAAAGCTTGGCTTCTCTTTCAGCTTTAGAGCAATCATTGGCCATTGATATCCAGTCCTTGGATAACCGTTTGGTTAGGCTTGACTTGTCAAATCTCAACAGAGTAATGTTGAGATCCGTTCTACTCTGGTTGATCAAATTCAGCTGCGTTAGTTTGAGGATCAGCAATTGTATCATATTTGTGATTAGGTACTATGGGGTTAGGACAGTAGGGCTAATTTAGATTCTGGTGGTGTTCTGAGATTTGATGGTTGCCTTTGTGTTTCAAAAGTTAGGGATTTGCTTTAGTTGATTCTCTGTGACGCTCATTGTTCCAAATATTCCATCCATCCAGGTGCAGCTAAGATGTATAGAGATTTGAGACAGCTTTACTAGTGGAGTGGTATGAAGAGGGACATAGCAGAGTTTGTATCTCGGTGCTTGAACTGCCAGCAGGTTAAGTTTTAGCACATGAGACCTGGTGGATTGATGCAGAGACTTCCCATTTTTGAGTGAAAATGGGAAGAGATCACTATGGACTTCATAGCACGGTTGCCATGTACTTCTCGAGGGTTTGACTATATTTGGGTTATTGTTGATAGGCTGACTAAGTCTCCACACTTCTTGCCACTTTATTCTTCCTATAGTGCAGAGAGGTTATCCCAGATTTATCTCTGAGAGGTTTTCAGTTTGCATAGGGTTCCAGCTTCTATCATTTCAGACCACGGCACTCAGTTTAAATCTTAGATTTAGAGGACAATTCAACAAGAGATGGGTACAAAGCTTCAGCTCCGTACTGTATTCCACCCTCAAATAGATGGCCAGTCCGAGAGGACTATCCAGGTCTTGGAGGAAATATTACCGGCATGATTCCTTGACTTTGGAGGTTCATGGGATCAGTATGTGCCTTTGGTGAAGTTAGTATATAATAACGGTTATCACTCGACTATTTGCATGGCGCCTTTTGAGGCATTGTATGGTAAGCATTGCAGTTTTCTAGTAGGTTGGTTTGATGGTTTGAAGTCCAGGAAGTAGAGTACAGATCTACTTTGTGATTCCCTAGACCGAGTTCGGGTGATCCAGGACAGACTTTGAGCCTCCCAGAGTAGGCAAAAAAGCTACGCAGACTGTAGACTTTGTGCCTTAGAGTTCAGTGTTAGTAATCTAGTATTTCTTCGAGTGTCACCTGATAAGTCGGTAATCTACCAACTTATTGAGCCTACATCCATGAATTATTGCTATGTTTTGAATAGATTTAAAGGTTCTTATGGCCTTTATTGATGTCTATGCAGGTACTTTTGATAGCTGATGATTAACAAGGAAATGGATCCAAAAAGAGCTCAAATGGAATGAAGTGTGAAGTGTTTGGAAAGGCTGAAGATTCTGACCAGAGATGTGGTGGCCATGCGACACGCACAGGCCGAGGTACGAAACCGCACCTCCTCCACACAAGATCATAAAGTAACTGAAGAGTTTGTTACGAGGTGCGGTCGTTGTGCGACGCGCACATCTTGAGGTGTGAACCGCACCCCCTTTTCATGGAGCCCCCAATTCTAGCTGAAGTCACTGGTTCAACCAGAGGCAGTGTACGATGCGCACTTCATGACATGCGAACCGCATGTAGCGCCACACACCTCCCGAAGGGCATTTTTTTCCTAATTTTTAGTGATGTTTTGGGAAACTATAATAGGCCTATTCAGGCATAATTGTAATTTTTTTTATCATTCTGAATATTTTGAAGAGGTTTTACCTTAGAGACCAAGTTTTTCACCTCCTTTGAGAAGAGGGTTTCAATCTAATTCTCTTGGTTAACACTTGTGTACTCAAATTGAATCTAGAACTTGAGATTCAGCTCTAATGGAAGTGATTTTGAATTACCCAAATGGTATCTCCTTCTCTCTCACCATGAGTGCCTAAATTCTCTTGTCTGGGGGTGTATTGATGATGGGTGCTTAAGAAATAGGTGTGGGTGTTATCTATTCTTGCTTATAATTGCTTAATTGACATGGTTCTAGTAATTTCACCAAGTTTTAATCCTAAAATTGGTGGTTGCAAACATTAATTTACATTACTTGACTATGTGATTGCTTGAGAAAGGATTTCATAGTTGTGGATGTGAAATTACTAGTGGGAACTTGGGATTCCACTCAGATTTGAGGCTAGGAATAACTCTTATCATTGGATTCTCCCATTTAAGAGTCTAAGATAGAGATGGTATGACTTACCCAAGCTAGATTGGTTGTTTATTAATCAAACCGATGATGCTCTAACTAAGATCATCGGATATAAGATTGTTGATCGAGAGATAAGCAAATCTTACCCATGACCAATGATATTCATGTCATTATGCGAGACTAGGTATGAATTGATAATCACCCTATACCATAACCAAAGCCCCATTGGATATGCATCCCTAGTCATCTAGTAGACTTGGTACACCCATTTTAGTTTTATTTCTTTTTGAATTGAAATGCGATTGTAGTGACAACATTCCCAATTCCCCCATCCTTTTTACTTGTTGTTTTGAGAAATTACTCTCACCTTCTACTTAATCCATTATAATTGATATATAGCTACCCCAAGTCCCTTGGGTATGACCCCGACACTTGTTGGGTTTATAAATTTTATTTTGTTGCATGATCGTCGTGACCTCTTACTTGGAGATAATGATTTGAGCGTTCATAAAAAATGGCGCCGTTGGCGGGGACTTGAGTTTTTAGCTATTTTTGGTTGTTGTTTTCAATTCACCTTGAGAGTACTTGTTTCTTTTACTTTTGCTTGTGTTTGTGTTGTGATTAAGCATGCTAGCCTATAAATAAGGTCGACGACAACGAGAGCGTTGACGGCTTCATGGAGGCCGACAAGGCTGAGCCTATGATGCAAGGAGGTGTTGGTGCAATCTGCCTACCCCCCACCCATGGTGGGAAATGCTATTTTTTATGTGACTAGCAATATGCTCCACTTAATCCAAATGAAAGATCTATTTGGTAGAGCATCACATGAAGATGCCAACCGGTATATTCGGAATTTTGTGGAGATTTGCCAAACGTTCATCTTTTAATATATCTCCCAAGAGTCCATCTGATTGTGCTTATTCCCTTTTTCCTTGATGGGGGAAGCCACGGCGTGGTTGGAAGAGTTGCCGGATGACTCTATCATATCTTGGGACGAGTTGGTTGAGGTATTTACATCAAGATTCTTTCCTCCATCTCGAATGATGAAGCTTCGAGATGAGATCACCAACTTTAGACAGCTCCCGCATGAGCCTCTTCATGAGGTTTGGCTAAGATTCAAAAAGAAGCTTCTCTTGTGTCCAAATCATGAGTTGTTAAATAATGTTCTTCTACAAAGCTTCTATCGATCATTGAACTCTATGAATAAATCGGTTGCTGACAATCTTGGAGGTGGTACCTTCATGGACTTAGATTTTCCTATAGCCTCGACTTTGTCAGAGCGAATGACAAAGACCAATCAAGCTTGGCATACAAAAGAAGCGGATGTGCCTTCAGGAGGACACTCATCCATCTTGATCAATGAAACAAGGAAAAAGGAGGAGGAGCAAAATGAAACAATGGTCAAAATGATGACACAAATTGACTTGATAGCCAAGCATGTGATGGGAGTTGGTGGTCCTAAGACAGTGAATGCAGTGAGTACACCAGAAATCAAAGATAGTGATGATGAGCTCATGACTGTGGTAGATGGAAAGCTATGTTTTATGTCGGTGGGTTCTCATCCCGGGTATTATTGCCCGAGGAAGGAGAACCAAGGTTGGATTAGAGACTAAGAAAGAGATGGAAATTGGCAGGATAGAGACAAGGATAGTGATCATTTCAATCACTGGAATTCGAATCCCTATATCCCTCCGAACAAGACAACTCTCTCTACCAACTGGGCATAAGCAACCCCGGCCAATCCAAGTTGGAGGACATGTTATCCTTGGTTCTCAAGAAGGTGGACACCACAAATACGGGAGTGAGCAAGCTATAGAGTGAGGTCTCAACACTTCACCAAACTGTGAGCTCCCACTCAACCTCAATCAAGCACCTTGAGTCCCAAATGAACCACCTCTCAAGCCAAATGAACCCTAGAATGAAAGGGACGTTGCCTAGCGACACCATCGCCAACCCAAAGAATGATTGAGGATTGAGGTAGTATCGTCGTGCCGCGATGTTAAATCAAGCACTGCTTGGGAGGCAACCCAAGTTTCTTTATTTGTTCTTGGTTATCTCTTGTTGTTTTTGATATTTTTGTAGGGAATGCATGGATGGAAAAATTGAACAAGGGAAAGCAAGGCTAAAAAGGGCCGTGCAGTGGACTGTGTGGACCACACAAGATATTGTGCGTGTCGTACAGCCTATCGCATGGTGGAACAGATGCCTAAAGGGAAATTGAAAATTGGGAGGCAACATGTGGTTGGCCATGCGGATTGCACAAGCTAAAGTGCACGTCGCACCTCTATCTCATGGTGAAACAGATGTCTGGGCAAACCTAGGGGAGAAAAAGAGGCATGTGTGGAACGCCATGCAATCCACACCTTGTATGGTGTTAATCGCATATCGCGGTGCACCAATGGTAAGTTTAAATTTTAATTTACCTAACCCGTTGATCGACTTGACCCGAAGACAACCCGACCGACCTTTCTTCTTCTTTTTCTCTTAAAACAACCTTTTCTCTTCTTCTTCCACCATCTTTTTCCTCAAACCCTCAAAATTTTCACCCAAAACTCTCTGTAAATCCCTCAACCCTCTCCAAAAATCATCTCTTCATCTCACTCACAATCCCTACCATTCTATTACCACCACCGTAGTCATTTCTCTGGGAAGGTTTTGCGGGTCACCATTATCAGAGAACAAAAAGCTTCAATTTTCACTCCTCTCTTCATAATCTTCACTTGTGGTAAGTTCTCTGACGTTAAATACTTGTGTCCATTAAGGTTGGGAACTCATATTGTGAAGCATGCTTATTAGAATTGCCATGTTGATTTTGAGTGAGATCCAAAAATGTTGGGTCCCCAAACCTAAAGCGTATTGATGATATTGCTATGTATCAACTTGGTAGAACTTTAATTTTAATAATGTATGTTGATTGGTAGTGATTTTTAGCCTTGAATTATGTGTTGAGGTAAGGTTTGAGTAACCCACTTGCGATGAACGAATGATTTGGCTCGATGATAGATTGGGTGACGTCATTCTTAAGGGTAAATCATCATTTGTCATGAGGTTTTGATTAAAAATTAACTCTTGATGCTGGTTTTCGCTGAGTGTATACCCATGGTTTTTGTTTAGCATTATATTTTGGGTATATGATCTTGTGCAGGGAGGGGGTTAATTGTTGCTGAAATTATGGATATTCGTGGTGCAAGTAAGGGCTTGATGTTCCCAATGAGAGACGGGGTAACGTCCATCTTAAGGGAAGTCGTTGAGTTCCTTTCTTGCTTGTGATTGTGTCAATGAGAATCCGGGGAAGTCTGAGTACCTGGAAGTTATGGTAATGATACACCTTGTCCCCCTTATTTAATGCTGATTGGGTTGCTATAGGATGCCAAGTAGCTACTCACATCTTGCTCTATGGGTCACATGCGGAACTCACAAGAACACAAGGAACCAAAAATTCCAATTATGCTGATTGTGCACTCCGCATGGGACACATAGATCTTGATATGTGGGTCACATGAGGCACCGCACCATGTTGAAAATACAAAGCAGGTACTGATCTGAGGGGCAACACCTAGTGCGACACGCACTTCTGATGGTGCGAATTGCACCAGCTTCGCACCTCTACCCAAATCCCTGTCAGATTCTGTCTTCTTGTGCAATAGTACATGCGACGCGCACTCTCTTTGGTGCATTTTGCATGTGGTCTGCATAAGCCAACATTCACCTACTTTGTTTTTCCAATCCTTTGCATTCCAACCTTTGTAGTTTGCTAACTTCTTTTTAGGTTTTGTTTCTATTTTTAGCTCACAATCTCTGTATGCTGAATATGTCTTCAAACAAGTGACATACTGGAATCCAACCTAGGCAAAGGTCTATTGTTGAAGAAGTGAGGCTCCATTTTTGAGTAGAGGGCATGAAAGCCTTCTACAAGCATGACAAAGGTAGAGGATTCAATACGGAGAAAAGTTTTAATTTGGGTGAGGTTGGGGATGAGCTACCTAACATGCACTAGCAATTTGCTGAACAACGATGGCAGCCCTTTCAGGATTTACCAGGCGGGTACTATGAGGAAATTGTGCGAGAATTCTTTGCATCTTATCAAGATACACAGGACTCCAAAGGATACAGAGGGCCTGTGGAGAAATTTCCCAACCTAGACTCAGTCATAGTCAGAGGCAAGAAAGTTAGCATCAACCCCGCTGCCATCAATGTTGTTTATTAGGGACACCCAATTGATCCTAACCCAACCCTTATGGCCAAGTTGATGGCTGACTCAAATCCATACCAGAAAACAGCCCCCGTGATTACTTAAGATGTTCCCCTTTGGTCCACTATGGAGGGAGATATCCCAAGGAGATCCTTAATCTTCGAGGATTATCTTTGGTATGATATTAATTGCAATCGCTTCTTACCTTCCCAAAATGATCAGAAGATAACCCAAGAGGGGGCCATTCTAATTGTGGCCATTATAATGGTGGAGCACATGAACTTTGGGGAAATAGATACTATGGTGATAAGGAGAAAAGCTCATCGAGGAAATGACTCCTTCTCCTTCCGGTGCTGATCACTAAGCTTTGTGCCAAGGCCGATGTCCCTACCCTCAATTGCGACAAATTCACTCATGCTATTGGGACCATCGACCTTGATAGAAAAATAGATAGGGATGCCCCCATGTTTAAGAAGCAAAGGGTTGAGCAATTCAGTAGAGTTGATAGTGATGGCTTTGTGCTAGGGCAGACACTTCATCCCCCTCCAGGGCTACTTCCGAGGCACATACACATGCCCTAGCCCCCTCAATGACCAAAAGCAGTCTTCAGGACATGGTTGACAAAACTCATAACCATGATAAGTAGCTTGCTGACCTAGCTGCCAAACTACTAGGAATGATAAACAAGGCTGTCAAGAGTGCATTCAAGGGGGTGGTGGATAACTTGAACTCACTATGCAAGAGGTTTGATGTCATTGAGGGTTCAATCAAGACATTGCAGGATGATGTTCAGAAAGGGAAAGGTAAAGCTCTGGTGGTAGAAGCAGATCTGACCACCTTACCTCCACCTCGTTCTATTCCTGGTCCCTTGGATATCTTGTTTGCAGTCTATGAGGATGAGGAGTTGCCTGGCAATGAGGATCAAGAGTTGGGCCATGATCAGGATCCAGATTTCCAGAGGGCCCTCCATGCCTCCACACTTTCCGCGCACTCCCAAAAAGGTAATGCTGGCCCGAGTGAGAGAGCCTCTAATAAGGAAGCAGCTATCGATGTTGATGATGAGGACTAGTACCCCAGGGAATTCCACCCTTTTTCCCATTGCACTATGAGCATTATGGGCAATGCTCTTTTTATCGGAAGGGGGTGGATTTACTTTTTTGTGATTGGCGCCCGTGAGTGGACTTGAGACATTTTATTGCCCTTGTCGGGCATTTTATTGCTTTTATTGACCTTGTCGGGCCTTGTTGACATTCTATTCTGCTAGATTATTTGGCCCTTGTCGGGCATATTTAGATGATTGTGATGTTCCTTTAGATTATGTTTTACTTTATGTTTTGTTTTACCTTGAGCTTATTTGTGCCCTTGTCGGGCCTATTTTTTATTGCTTGAGATTGTGTTACCGGGTTAGTCTTACATGCTCCATTACCTTGCTACCCATGCTTTGCAAATGCGCTAAAGGCCTACGCTGAGACTTGTTTTAAAATGAATCATTAGCGCGAAATTCGGATATCGCCTTGTTAATAGTAGTTTAGAAATAAACTCTAAGGGTTTTCTTAATACCACGGTTCTTTCCCAAGGAGCAAGAGTTTTGATTATTTTTTTTTCTTCTCTTTTGTCTTTGTGTCAAATCAGGTTGGTGTTTCCCTATGATAGATTGAGAGGTGACTTTCTTAAGGGAAAATGCCAAGTTTTAGTTTAGAATCGAGTTCGTAGTTTCTTGTCTCGAAATGGGCCCATCGAAAAATTTCTCGTGGCAAATTGTTTGAAAATAAAAGGAAGAAGGGAAATGAATTTTTGAGGAAAAGTATTCTCTTGTCATGACTTGCACACTCTCTCTTTGGTTTTATTGACTCACAAACGAGTGTGTAATGAACTTTGGTTATCTTGTCAAAAATCATTTGCCCCAATTAATTGTGAGACTAATGAAAGAAGTATTGTGGCATGATGACCTGTGTGGTGAGGCTTTACCTTGATTCTTGTGCATAAATGTCATCTAGAACTTGCCCCGAATGTGATTCAAGGGGAAATTCTAGGAGTGGCCAGGCTTGGAAGATGATCCTAGGCCCTTTTTGACAGCCACTTCACCCAAATGACTTCCCACGACATCAAATCCTAGTGAACCCCTTTTGAGCTTATGACCATTCTTTGGCACCTTGTAATACCTTTACCTTTTTTTGAAACCTCTATTTTGGCACCCATCCTTCCTAATTGCTTGAAAATGAAATGTAGGCCAAAAGCCTAAATTTGGAGGGGGGGCCGAAATATAACATAGGCAAATGCCTAAGTTTGGGGGTGAATGTGATCAAATGAGGAGAAGAAAAGAAGTGCACTTCAAGTGCAAGGTAGAACCTTAATGTCAAATTGAAAATTTCTCTAAAAGATCAATCCAATGAGCAAATTGAAAAGCAAAATAGGTGCTACCAAGTAAAGGCGGTATAAGGAATTTAAAAGCGAAAAATTTGAGCGGTGTGCGAAATGAGAACAAAGAGCATTAGGGAGCTGTAGTCACTTGAACCAAATGATATCCTCACCTTAACCCTAGCCAACATCGTAACCCTCAAGTTCTTGGTGATTCCGAGCTTGGCTACCCTACATTAGTGGCGATATACATGAAGGGCAAGCCAATGGTTCGACGCGTATGCACTTGAACTTCCTTGAGAGAGTGAGAGTCTTCTTGGTTCTCCTATAATCCCGTGTTTTGTGAATTGAATTATTGTGAGTGGGATTCTCTCTTGTGGTGAGTGTCATCATGCACTCTAATTGAAACATAGAGTCTCTATTTCAATTGAGGGGAATGAATGAGACAAGTTGTGTGGCGAATCTCGAGGCAAACCTTGACGGTCCATGCCAATGACTTGAGAAGCTTAAATGTCTTATTTTGAATGGCAAAAATTCCCTTGATTTTGAATGAGAAATGATGTCCTTTTGAAAAAGGTTTTTAAATGATTAATTGCCTTGAGTTTGTGGTGGTCCAAATTGAGATAAGCATAGTTGTTTGAGTCTTTTGTTTATTCTTTTTCTTAATTTTTTAGTGTAGAGTAGTATGTTGCTTCTTAATTGAGCCTAGAGAATAATCCATTCCTTGTCTTGTAAGTATCTTGCTTGAGGACAAGCAATAGTTCAAGTTTGGGGGTTTGATAAGTCAGTAATCTACCAACTTATTGAGCCTACATCTATGAATTATTGCTATGCTTTGAATAGATTCAGAGGTTCTTATGGCCTTTATTGATGTCTATGCAGGTACTTTTGATAGATGATGATAAACAAGGAAATGGACCCAAAAGGAGCTCAAATGGAGTGAAGTGTGAAGTTTTCGGAAAGGCTGAAGATTCTGACCAGAGATGTGGTGGCCATGAGACATGCATAGGCCGAGGTGCGAACCGCACCTCCTCCGCACAAGATCATAGAGTCACTAAAGAGTCTATCACAAGGTGCAATCGTTGTGTGATGCGCACATCTTGAGGTGCGAACCGTACCCCCTTCGCATGGAGCCCCCAATTCTAGTTGAAGTCACTAGTTCAACCGGAGGCAGTGTGCGACACGCACTTCACGACATGCGAACCGCACATCACGCCGCATACCTCCCGAAGGGCATTTTTGTCCTAATTTTTAGTGAAGTTTTGGGAAACTATAAAAGGCCTATTCAGGCATAATTGTAAAAAACTTTTATCATTCTGAATATTTTGAAGAGGTTTTAGCTTAGAGACAAAGTTTTTCACCTCCATTGAGAAGAGGGTTTCAATCTAATTCTCTTGGTTAACACTTGTGTACTCAAATTGAATCTAGAACTTGAGATTCATCTCTAATGGAAGTGATATTGAATTACCCATCTGGTATGTCCTTCTCTCTCACCATAAAAGGCTAAATTCTGTTGTCTGGGGGTGTATTGATGATGGGTGCTTAAGAAATAGGTGTGGGTGTTATCTACTCTTGCTTATAATTGCTTAATTGGGATGGGTCTAGTAATTTCATCAAGTTTTAATCCTAAAATTGCTGGTTGCAAACATTAATTTACATTACTTGACAATGTGATTGCTTGAGAAAAAATTTCATAGTTGTGGATGTGAAATTACTAGTGGGAACTTGGGATTCCACTTAGATTTGAGGCTAGGAATAGCTCTTATTGTTGGATTCTCCCATTTAAGAGTCTAAGCTAGAGATGGTATAACTTACCCAAGCTAGATTGGTTGTTTATTAATCAAACCGATGATGCTCTAACCGAGATCATCGGATATAAGATTGTTGATCGAGAGATAAGAAAATCTTACCCATGACCAATGTTATTCATGTCATTAAGCGAGACTAGGTATGAATTTATAATCACCCTATCCCATAACCAAAGCCCCATCGGATATGCATCCCTAATCATCTAGTCGACTTGGTACACCCGCTTTAATTTTATTGCTTTTTGAATTAAATTGTGATTGTAGTAACAACATTCCCAATTACCCTATCCTTTTACTTCTTGTTTTGAGCAATTACTCTCACCTTGAACTTAATCCATTATAATTGATATATAGCTACCCCAAGTCCCTTGGGTACGACCCCGATACTCGTTGGGTTTATAAATTTTATTTTGCTACACGATCGTCATGACCTCCTACTTGGAGAGTACGATTTCAGCATTCTTCATCGCCCATGAAGGGCATGATGAGATTTGGTAGGCGGGGAAAGTTTAGCCCCAAGAATATCGGGCCATTTGATATCCTTCAGAGGGTTGGTTGTGTTTCTTATTTGTTAGCTTTACCTCCTATATTCTCAGCTATGCACCCTGTCTTCCACGTATCTATGTTGTGGCGTTATGTTCCGAATGAGTCACATGTGTAACAGTGGGATTCAGTGTAGTTGGATGATAGTTTGGCTTTTGTTGAGGATCTGGTAGCCATTCTAGCCACAAATGTAAAGAGATTGAGGTCTAGAGAGATTCATGTAGTTAAGGTTCAGTGGAGGCACCATCCGATTAAGGAGTCTACCTGGGAGACAAAGAGAGAGATACGGGCTTAGTATCTGCAGTTGTTTGATCCTTCAAGTACTCCCTCTTTCTTAACTTTTGAGGACAAAAGTCCTTTTTAGTAATGGATGATGTAATGACCCTTCCGGTATTTTTGCATTTCCTCTTTCTTTGAACTGTTAGAGCTTACCTGTAGTGGCCCCAAGTCATTTACAGCTTGCTGGGACTGGTGTTTCAGTGTCCAGGTCGTTTATTAGGTTATTATGACCGTTTCCCTGTTTAAGAGCTTTAACCCAGGAAATCATTGACTTTAGTCAACTTTCTTTGCAAGCGTGCTCGGAATTGAATATCGACAATTCCATTAGCTGGTGTGTATTTTGATCTAGTAGGACCTTAAGTCGGGGCCTGGGAGATTTTGATTTGGTTTTATCTCACCTTCTGAGATTGCAGGCCAGTTGAACTTAGTAGTTTGACTTTGGTCAACATTTGGAGAAGACGGCCTTGGATGGAAATTTCATCAGCACTATTAACTCCAGAATGTTGACTTTGGGCTAGAGAGACCTTTGGTTCGGGTTTCAAGGCTTGCAGACTCATTTTGGGCCATTGGGTTTTGTTTTGGAAAAGTTGGATATTTAGGCATGGGGCCCACTTTTCATTAAATTGATCTTCATTGGGAATTTCATCAATTCCGTTGATTCCAAAATTCCATTTTTAGTTGAGTAGCATAGTTCATTTTCGTTTGTGGGACCCCAGATGAATCCCGAGGGTCCATCCGATGCATTTTTAGTTGCAAAGTTGCTGGTTGCTCATGGCTGTTGCAGCACTAGCCAAGACTTCACTCACGCGGTGGGTAGGTTGTATGCATATAGAAGGCACCCGCCAGCCCTTCCCTTCTTGTCATTCGCATGTGCGGTAGCTAGGATGCATTCGTGTGCCCGTGCGTGCTGTGGCCAACCCGCGTGCATGCTGACTTGCCGCTTGTCCTGTCCTCTGCCTTCCCTTAGTGTGCACGTGAGTCTGGCCGCATGTGCAAGGCCATGTGCGCAAGTCCTGGCCGCGTGCACACAGGCCAGCATCTGGCAGCATATATAGCTTGTCTTCTTCATTTTTAAACTCTAAAATATGTTTTTCTCCATTGTTCTTGAGCTCCAATCTCCATTTTCTGTGTGGACTTATTCAAAATTGTTGGGGTGATTATTTCCTGGTCCATGATCAATTTCTCTACTTCAATTGGTAAGTTCTAAACATTTAATTCTGTAAGTTCTTCATTTTGATTCTAAATTGTTCTTGGGGTTCTAAGGGTTGTTTTAGTCCCTTTCTTTACCCATTTTCTGCTTAATTTTCTAGCATGTCCTCTCTGTAATGTCAGAAACCTCATGGTAACTTTCATTTCCAATTTCGGGTTGTAGGGCCCACGGGCCATTTTTGACCTGGATTTTGACCCGGCTAAATTGTTAGAATTATGGGTATCGTTAGCTTTGTATTGATGAGTAGATTATGTACTTGATAGTTTGATTGCTATTTGGGGCTTATTGGAGCAGTTCAGTCTCGGGCAATGGCTTTCCAATAGCTATTCGTCAGACGGCAGGTAGGTTACGGCTTACCTACCTTATACTTTTCCTATATAGAATATAATTATACTATTTAGCATCTTTAGGTTGGGTTTACTAGGATGGCACCCTAGACCTTGTCTGTTTTATTTCTGTCTGCTTTTACTTTGCTTACTTTCGTATTTGAGCTAGTTTTGTATTATTACCCTTGCGGCCTCGTGTAGCCTTTGAATATGCCTCAGGACTATAGTTGTGGGGTATTCGGGAAATGTCCATGAGTACCGGACATTGATTTGCAATATTGAGTGGGTTATTTATATTGTAGAGCAGTTTGAGCCTGTGCAAGGCCGGTTGGTTAATTGTGGGTTGTTGAGCCGTCGGTTGAATTTAATCAAATCATCATTATCATGCAAAGAGTTTTTTGCATTTATTTACTACTAATACATGGCTGGGGCCTGACTATCACAAGTTTTTCCAAACCTTGCATGGCCCTGAGGGCTCATTTTCGGTTATAAAATGGCTATAAATGGATTTAAATTGGTTTTATGGATTTTCTTGAGATAAAGGAGGTTTTATGATGGTTTTTCACACTGATACTAGATTCGGCTGGGCCAGAATGCTAGACATGATTTTCTACTAATTTTGAACTGACACTAGACTCGGCTGGGCTAGAGTGCTAGATATGATTTTCTACTAGTTTGATACGATACTAGGCTCGGCTGGGTCGGAGTGCTAGAAATGACTTTATTTACTGATTTTAAACCCGAATATATTTTGGGCACAAATATTTAGATATTGAGAGTTTGTATGTGGTCTCGGAGACCTCTGTAGACCTTGTCGATTCGTACTAGGGGCTATGGGCCGAGAGTGTTGGAGGAAGGGTATAGGGGGGAGTAGAGGTATACTGGGAAAGTCTTCCATGGGTCCTACCTGCTGGGCCTATGGGCACCGGAAGAGATGCATACCGTACCATTCACATGGCATATCACATTATTCATTGTTTGCATGGTTCTACCCTTGTTTTTTTGTTTGCTGAGTGGACGCTCCGGTAGTATAGGATGTTGGAGGGTTTGTTTTCACTAGTATGTATTCCTTGGGTGTATGGGCGCCCGTTGGGATTGTAAGTAGATTAGTCTTACTCGTTCATATTATAGTTACTTGTTTGTTTACTTTCCGATCATCCTTACCTTGTGTGCTGTATTACAAGCATGTTTATGTTTATTTGGTTTCCTTCTCTCCCGTTATTTGAGGTTACTGGTACACCACCCTATTTGTTATAATTTCTGTATATATTGTTGTTGCAAGGATCCAGGTGCATTCTCTCTTCTTTCACCTATGTTTTGTGATATATCTTTTGTGGCTAGCATAGTGTACTTGTATTCTCTTTGCCTTCTTCTTGTTACTAGCTTCCGTGTACTTATCTATGTTTGCTTCTGTGACTCTTTCCTTGTTATCTGCTTTATACTGCTCTTATATTGTATATATGCTCAGCCGGCCTATGATGCCTACTGGGTACCCATTGCTTTGCAATTGGTGCTCATACTACACTTCGTCATCTTTCTAGTGCAGATCCTAGTGTGGGCCATCACCATTGATGTGTGGGGACTCATGCAGCGCTTGACATTCGAGACATAGGGTGAGATCCTGGCGATTAGGGCATAGCTATATCCCCTCTTTTGGCAGTTGACTCTTTTGTTCATTCTGAGACAGTTGTATGTTGTATTTTTTTACTCTCTTATACTCTTATATTTAGTAGTGGCTTCTGTATTTTTGATACCAGGTCTCGTGATGGTGTAGTTTCTATATATATATATATATATATATATATATATATATATCTAGATTTCTTCCTTCCACTTTTCTTACCTTATCTTTCTTTCGCTTATTATGCTTCTCATGCGTGCTAACTTAGCTAGTAGCCCATTACTAACCATTCTAGGCTATGAGAGTTGGTTCGCCTACAGGGGTTTTAGGTGCTATCATGACTTAAGAAAACAGGTCGTGACAACTGGCCCTACACTTTTATGAATCTTGAAGGGTCCAATGTATCTTGGACTAAGCTTGCCATGCTTACTAAATCTCATAACACTCTTCATAGGTAAGACGTTGAGCAACACTTGCTCACCTTCCATGAAATGCGCATCTCTTACGTTTCTATCTGCATACTCCTTTTGTCTGCTTTGATCCACTAGAAGATTCTCTTGGATAAACTTCACCTTCTACATTGTATCTCTCATAAGGTTAGTACCTCACGGTCTAACCTCAAATGCATCAAACCAACCAATGGGAGATCTACACCTTCTCCCATATAATACATCAAACAGAGCCATATTTATGCTCAAATGTTAGCTATTATTATATGAAAATTCTGCCAAAGGTAGATACTAATCCCAATAACCTCTGAAATCCATCACACACGTACAAAGCATGTCCTCCAACACATGAATCATCCGCTCAGACTACCCATCGATTTGAGGGAGAAAAGTTGTACTAAGGTCTATCCTAGTACCCAACTCTTCATGCAACTTCTCCCAAAAGTTAGAAATAAAATGAGTACCCCTATCTGAGATAATAGATGTTGAAACCCCATGCAACGGAACAACTTTCTTAAGATAAACCTTGGCAACCTTGTTGCATTATAAGTCACCTGGACTGGAATGAAATGCGCAGACTTCATCAGCATATCTGATGTGCCGCCAATTTACGGCACTTTCGACTCTTTTAAACTAAGAACAATCGTACGTTTTCAAGCAACCGTTGTCATTTTTAATGTTTTTATGTTGTATTTTCAGGAAATGGAGACAAACATGGAAACGGAAGGAAATACGGGAAAAAAAGCATTCTGGATAAGAGTGACGGTTCAGGTGACGGTCTGTCAAGGGTGTGACGGTCCGTCACCCAAACCGTCACACCAAGGCAGCACCACTGCCTAAGGGTGACGGTCCAGGCGACGGTCCGTCAAGCCTGTGATGGTCCGTCAGCCTGACCGTCACACCTGGGCAGTCCGCTATGCGGAATCCTGACGTTTTTGGGATTTGTTTCCTAGACTCCTAGAAATACCCTATGTTAGGTTTATTTTAATTATGCATTAGTTAAGCTTTTTAATATAGTTCTCCCAATAGTTTTAGGAGAGATTTTAGTCGACTTGGAGATCAAGAAACACGTTTGGTACTTCTTGAATTCGTGTTCTTGAATCGTTCTTGAGTTCTTGTTTTCTTGTTCTTGGAATTCTTGAAGATTGTTTTCATTATATTGTAAGGATCTTTACTCTTTATGATGATTATGACTTTCTTCTCTTCTTCTTCTAGCATGATTAACTAAACCTCCCACAACTAGGGTTGTGGGAGCCATGGCTAAAGTAGCAATATAGATTCCGGGGAGCGACGGGTTCAATATATATGCTGTCACGTTGTTAGTCATACATTATTTAACGTTTTCTAGTGGTTGCAAACATTAGAACATGCCTAGGTCTAATTTGCTTGAGTAAAGAGATTAAAACCGGGAAACTTGATTAACGACGAGGATTCGAGACTACCAACTCTCGTCTTATGATTAATGATGTAACTAGATTAATCTACTTGATGTTTAGGATTGAAATCTAAAAGCACACCTTTTCAAGTTCGAGAAAATTGAAAAGTAAATTTGTCTATTTGGTTGAGAAACGTTTAGACGATACAATTAATTCAATCACATCGTGACACGCATATAGAAGGAACCCAGTTAAGCCTAGAATCGACTTTGTTACTAACGCCATGGTAAACACTTCCCTAGTTCTCTCTCTCCTATTGATTATCATTCATACGTTAAGTGTTTGTTTTGTTTACAAATATTGATCACAAAACCCCCCTATTTACCGGAAACTATTGACGACTAGTCACTTAATTCACTAAAGACTTAACTTTCACCATATTCTTTGTGGGATTCGACCCCAACCTTTGTTGGGTTCTATATTTGACTACGACCGCTTACGCTTCGTTAATTCGAGGTGTGGTTTGGGCGTTATCAAAGAGTGGCGCCGTTGCCGGGGAATACGGTTGTTAATTAAGTCTGGTGTGTTTATTTGACTCTTAGTCATACTTTCCTGCTTTTACGTTTTTTTGTTGTTTTTGTTTTTGACAGGGTACAGAGTTGTGCATGCAAGGTACCCGGTGCTCGGGTGAATCAACATTACCTTACGACCCCGAGCTTGCTAGAACGTTAAGGCGGAATATGGCCGCACAACAAGAGGCAGCAAGGATCGCTGCAGAACTGCAGGCCCAACAAAATTTGAATGCTGGAGGTCTGCAGCACGATCTTGAGTTGCATGATGAGGATAACGATTTGGATGGAGTTGGCACTACGGGCGCCATTGTTGTTCCATCGCTACCGCCCGGAGCCAAGTTCAACATCACTAGCACGATGATTCAGCTGTTGAACTTGAGAGGAGTATTCCGTGGAGCAGCTGGTGACGATCCAAACCGTCACTTAATGAACTTTGTGGGTATCTGCAAGTCGTTTGAACTGCCGGGCGTGAGTCAGACAGCGATTAGGCTCAGGTTGTTTCCGTTGTCTCTGTCTGATGAGGCAGCGTTATGGTTGACAGAACTGACCCCCGACTCTATCGCAACTTGGGGAGAGTTGAAAGGAGCTTTCCTAGAAAGGTTCTTTTCTCCTTCTAGGATGATACAGTTGAGGGATGAGATTAGCAATTTCAGGCAGCAACCTCATGAAGCGTTGCACGAGACCTGGCTGCGATTCAAGAAGAAGCTAACACAATGCCCGAACCATCAATTGAACGATGAGTTTTTGATGCAGACATTCTACAGGGCACTCAATTCGGCTACCAAGCCGACGTTGGACAACGCAGCAGGTGGAGCGTTTATGGGTTGCACTTTTGCCGATGCCACAGCTATTTTGGACAGGCTCACCAAAACCAACAGGGCCTGGCATACACGTGATTCAGAGGTACCAGCTAGTACTTATGCAGTTGGTGTGTCAGCGGAACAGCGTAGAAAAGATGAAGAACGGGACCAAGACATGGCCCATCAAAAAACGCAGTTGGACCTACTGACAAAGCACTTGTTTTCAGGAGGTATGGAGAAGGTAAAAGCCGCTGGTACTCAAGGTAGAGCAGCCGATGTTGAATCTAATGAGGAGGCCAACTATTTGGGGGGTTTCCAGGCCAATGGCCAGGGAAACCAAGGTCGGAACTATCAGAGAGACAACCACTATGAGAAAGGCGGCTAAAGATCGCGACCAAGGAAACTGGAGGAACAGCTTCAATAGAGGTGGGTTGTATATACCACCTGGTAATAGGGATAAAACTGGCAACGAGGCAAAGACGTCCAAACTTGAGAGCATGATGGCGAAGATGCTGCTGAAGGTGGAATCAACTGACTCTGGAGTAAAGGAGATGAAGACTGAATTATCAGCATTGAGTCAGTTAGTGGGTTCACATTCCACCTCGATCAAGCAATTAGAGCAGCAAGTGGGGCAAATCTCAGCATCTCTTAACCAAAGGAAGACAGGTACCTTGCCAAGTGACACGATTCACTCGAGGAATGACGCGAGCTGTATGGCGATCACCACAAGAAGCGGAAAAATATTACCGGAATCACATTCGATAATTCAGACTCAAGGTGATGTTGCGGATGATGAAGAGGCGGTAGAGGAGGAAACTCCAAAGCCCGCGGAGAAAAGCAAGGAAGCTGAAAAGCTTCCAACTATGATGCCTCGACCACCACCTCCTTTCCCACAACGTCTCAAGAAGAAAGCGGAAGATGGTAAGTTCCTGAACTTCCTGACCATGCTCAAGCAAGTATCAATAAACATCCCATTGGTAGAAGCGCTTGAACAAATGCCCGGATATGCCAAGTTCATGAAGGACTTGATCACCAAGAAGAGGTCAGTAAGCTTTGAACCAGAAGACAACCTTCACCACTGCAGCGCTATTTCTTCAAGATCATTAGTGGAAAAGAAGGAAGACCCAGGTGCGTTTACTGTCCCCTGCACTATCGGGAAGCTCAACTTCGGAAGAGCATTGTGTGATCTGGGTGCTAGCATCAACCTGATGCCGCTAGCGGTCTACAAATAATTGGGTTTGGGAGCTCCTAAACCAACGTCCATGAGAGTAATGATGGCTGACCGCTCAGTAAAGCGACCCGTGGGAATATTGTCCGATGCTAGTAAAGATCGGTAAGCTTATCTTCCCAGCTGACTTTGTGATCTTGGATTGCGAAGTAGATTTTGAAGTTCCCATAATCTTGGGATGACCTTTGTTAGCCACGGCTAGAGCGTTGGTTGACATGGAAAGAAACGAACTGACCTTCAGGCTAAATAATGAAGTGGTCAAGTTCGATGTGTCCAAATTGATGAAGCAACCAAGTGACATGAGGGTGGTCGCGGTCATCAATGTTATTGAGGAAATCCCTGCGGATGTGTATCTTGAGGAAAAGGGTTGTGTTGAAACCCAAGCTGTTATGAGAGTAAGGTCGCGATTGCAAGAGGACGAGCAGGTAAAGGAAAGCGGTGAAAGATCAAGAAAACGAAAACACCGCAAGAGAATCTGCAAAGAAAGAGTGAAGAAGTTGTCGCGACTAGCGATGGAGCCCAAAGAGGAAGCTGGAACGCCACACTCCATCGAGTTCTCTTGTTTTGGAGACCCTGGCGGTCTCCAACATCATGTCAGAATCTGAGTCATATCGACTTCACAGGTATTCCTTTATTCTCACAGTTTTTAGTTTTCATATGTATTAATTGGGGACAATGCATGAGTCTAAGTTGAGGGTGTGGGGAAACCTGTGAGTCACCACCGAGGGTTTTTGTTGCCGAGTTCTTTTCCCTCCGGTGTGCTATCTAGTAGAACCGGCATGTTTAGGTTGTTATTTTAAAAGTGTGGGGAAACCTGTGAGTCACCACCGAGGGTTTTTGTTGCCGAGTTCTTTTCCCTCCGGTGTGCTATCTAGTAGAACCGGCATGTTTAGGTTGTTATTTTTAAAAATTTTGTTAGTTGTTTAGCAAGCATGGCATTTTTTTTGTTTAAAAATAAGGCCCTTTTAAAAAATTTCTGGTTTTGTACTTAGGTTGAAACGATTGACTGTCTGGATCCTTGAATGTCATTGTGTGATTATGATTAGAATGGGTATGCTTAAGCCGAGCGGTTGTATGATAGTTGGTAGCGATATAGTTTCTTGGTGCCAAGAGCGTGTGAGATTATTGTTATAAATTATTACTCTGTGCATGCATCTAGAACTTGCCCGGTCTATTTTGTTAAGTTCGAAGTTTGGTTGCTTAGGAAAGGATCACAGGTCCTTTTTGTGTGCAGTCCACTTAACCTAAACGACCGTCCAAATATAAAATCCCTTTTTGATCCCTGTTTGAGCCATAATTAACCTTGTTCTTTCAATAACCTGTCACCATTCCTGTTTAACTTTGAATCCCTATTTTGGCCCTGGTCCTTCCTTGGACATCGTGCACCTCAACTCAGGCAATCAGCCTAAGTTGAGGGTGGCTACTATAGAGGTAAACCCTGTTTTGGCCCTGGTCCTTCCATGGACATTGTGCACCTCAACGTAGGCAATCAGCCCAAGTTGAGGGTGGCTACTACAGAGGTGAATGATGAGAAAAAGAGGATGAAGAAGATTGGTTGGGAATAGAATGAAAATTCGGGTGTGTGCCTAAGAAAAGAAAAGAAAAATAAAAAGAGATGAAAAAGATCGAAAAAGTAATAAAAAGAATTGTCAAGATAAAGAGGCCGCACCTGTAGCTAGAGAGAAGGAAATAAAAAGGTGAATAAGGATGGACAAAAAGTTATGCGGTAATAAGACGTCGATGGTTCCAAGGAGGGCTTAGTCACTAACCCCTGAATGCATCCTACCTGCACCTGAAACCTTATTACAAGCCTAAACAAGTCCTGTAGTGATCCTGAGCGGCTTTCTGAAGAACCAAAATAGAATAGTAAGGGAAAGCCTATGGTATCGCATGTGCATTGTTTGAAATCGTTTGTGAGTGTGAGCGCTTACCTAGTCCCAAATCTTGTGTGTGGGATTTCTTTGTGGTGAGGGCACCAAGGTTTCTGTATTGCCTATTGATTGTTAGGATAGCTGCGCATGTGTATGCATAATATTCTATCATATCAGAATGACATGTTTGGATCCTTGCAAGTTAGTGTTTCATACATTGTGTGCTACGAGGGAGCTTGATTTAATGAACTAATGAATGACCATGAGTTGCTAAAGACACGAGTTTGTTTGCTTAGATGAGTCATCGTATTATTGTTTTGTGTCATATTGCTTGAGGACAAGCGAACGTTTTAAGTTGAGGGTGTTGATGTACCGCCAATTTACGGCACTTTCAACTCCTTTAAACTAAGAACAATCGTACATTTTCAAGAAACCGTTGTCGTTTTTAGTGTTTTTATGTTGTATTTTCAGGAAATGGAGACAAACATGGAAACGGAAGGAAATACGGGAAAAAGAGCATTCTGGATAAGAGTGACGGTTCAGGTGACGGTCCGTCAAGGGTGTGACGGTCCGTCACCCAAACCGTCACACCAAGGCAGCACCACTGCCTAAGGGTGACGGTCCAGGCGACGGTCCGTCAAGCCTGTGACGGTCCGTCAGCCTGACCGTCACACCTGGGCAGTCCGCTACGCGGAATCCTGATGTTTTTGGGATTTGTTTCCTAGACTCCTATAAATACCCTATGTTAGGTTTATTTTAATTATGCATTAGTTAAGCTTTTTACTATAGTTCTCCCAATAGTTTTAGGAGAGATTTTAGTCGACTTGGAGATCAAGAAACACGTTTGGTACTTCTTGAATTCGTGTTCTTGAATCGTTCTTGAGTTCTTGTTTTCTTGTTCTTGGAATTCTTGAAGATTGTTTTCATTATATTGTAAGGATCTTTACTCTTTATGATGATTATGACTTTCTTCTCTTCTTCTTCTAGCATGATTAACTAAACCTCCCACAACTAGGGTTGTGGGAGCCATGGCTAAAGTAGCAATATAGATTCCGGGGAGCGACGGGTTCAATATATATGCTGTCACGTTGTTAGTCATACATTATTTAACATTTTCTAGTGGTTGCAAACATTAGAACATGCCTAGGTCTAATTTTCTTGAGTAAAGAGATTAAAACCGGGAAATTTGATTAACGACGAGGATTCGAGACTACCAACTCTCGTCTTATGATTAATGCTGTAACTAGATTAATCTACTTGATGTTTATGATTGAAATCTAAAAGCACACCATTTCAAGTTCGAGAGAATTGAAAAGTAAATTTGTCTATTTGGTTGAGAAACGTTTAGACGATACAATTAATTCAATCACATCGTGACACGCATATAGAAGGAACCCAGTTAAGCCTAGAATCGACTTTGTTACTAACGCCATGGTAAACACTTCCCTAGTTCTCTCTCTCCTATTGATTATCATTCATACATTAAGTGTTTGTTTTGTTTACAAATATTGATCACAAAACCCCCCTATTTACCGGAAACTATTGACGACTAGTCACTTAATTCACTAAAGACTTAACTTTCACCATATTCTCTGTGGGATTCGACCCCAACCTTTGTTGGGTTCTATATTTGACTACGACCGCTTACGCTTCGTTAATTCGAGGTGTAGTTTGGGCGTTATCAATATCCACAATAACCCAAATAGAATCAAACTTCCCCAAAGTCTTGGAAAACCAACAACAAAATCCATGGCTATTCTCTCCCAATTCTATTCAGGAATAGGAATCCTCTGTAGAGTACCACCAGGCTTCTGATGTTCATACTTTACTTGCTGGCTATTCTAATATTTAGAAACAAAATCAACAATATCTCGGTTCATTCGACCACATCAATAATGTTGCATCAAATTACGTTACATCTTGGTCACACCAGAATGTATAGAATACTTTGAACAATGAGCCTTAGCTAAATCGTAGGAATTAAGTCATCAACACGGGGAACACAAACTAGACCCTTGATTCTCAAAACACCCTCAACATCAATCATGGCCTTCTTGGCCTCACCCTACAAAACCTTATCACGAATTCTTCTCAACATAGCATCTCCTCAAATTATTTAGCCTTGATTCGGTCAAGAAATAAGGACCTTGCCTCAATACATGCTAACAGTCCACCCCTCTCAGACACCTCAAGTCTCATGAAATTTTTAGCTAGATTTTATATCTCTCTAGCCAACGGATGTCTTGTAGCCTTCAAATAAGCCAAGCTACCCATACTTTCAGACTTTCTTCTTGATGCATCGGCTACTATGTTAGCCTTAGACGGATGGTATATAATGGTAATATCATAGTCCTTAAGCAATTCCATCCACCTACGCTGCCTCAAATTCAAATCCCTCTACATGTTGTAAACTATGATGGTCTATGAACACTTCACCATAAACCCCATACAAGTAGTGCCTCCATATCTTAAGAGCAAAAATCTTGCAGCCAACTCTAAGTCATGAGTATGGTAATTCTTCTCATGCACCTTTAATTGCCTTAAAGCATAGGCAAAAATATTCTTTTCCTACACCAAGACAACACCTAAACTAGAATGTGAGGCATCATAATAAACAATGAAATCCTTACCATCCACTTGCAAAGCAAGAATAAGAGCGGTAGTCAATAATGACTTGAGATTTTGAAAGCTCTTCTCATATTCACCGACTACTAAAATGGTACCTATTTCTGAGTTAAACATGTTAGATGAGTGGAATTGGAAGCAAACCCCTTCACGAACCTACGGTAATAACTAGCCAACCCCATAAAAATATGAACTTTGGTCATTGAAGTGGGCCTAGCCCAATTCTTAACTGCCTCAATATTTTGTGGGTCCACCATCACCCTATCCTTCGAAACCACATGTCCCAAAAAGGACATAGAAGCCAACTAGAATGCACAAGAAAATTTTGCATAAAGCTGCTTCTCTTTTAGAAAACCCAAAAATATCCTTAAGTGATTTTTATGCTCCTCCTCACTCTTAGAATAAACTAAGATGTCACCAATAAAAACAATCACGAGTGAGTCTAAATAGGGCTTAAATATCTCATTCATCAATCCCAATAAAAGCGACTGGAGCGTTAGTTAGCCTGAAAGACATCACTAGAAATTTATAATGCCCATACTTGGTCCGAAATGCAGTCTAAGAAATATCAACAGCCCGAATCTTTAGCTGATGATATCTGGACCTCAAATAAATCTTAGAACATATGGATGTAACTTTATTCAACTATCAGGAGTCTATGAACATACGTAGACTACCATCCTTTTTCTTCACAAACAAGACTGGAGCACCCTATGGGGAGGCACTCGGTCAGATAAATCCCTTACCAAACAACTCTTGCAACTGAGCCTTTAGCTCCCTCAACTCATTTGGCTCCACCCTATAAGGGAGAATAGAAATAGTACGAGTACTTGGCTCTATATCAATACAAAATTTAATGTCGCGATGAGGGGGCATGCTAGAAAAATCCACAGGAAACACCTCCTGAAACTCACACACCATGGGAACTGACTTGATAGGAGAGACCGCTATACTAGTGTCCCAAAGATATGTTAAGAATGTTGAACACCCCTTCCTATCAAACTCTTGGCACGAAGAAAAGATATTAATTTCATAGGAACAGGACTATAATCACCGTCTCACTCAAGCTTATCCATCCCCAGTAGAGCCACAGTTACTGTCTTAGTATGACAGTCTAAAATAGCATAATGAGGAAACAACCAACTCATTTCTAGAATGATGTCAAAATTCACCATATCCAAGATTACTAAGTTTGCCCAAGTTTTACCCCCCATAAACATGACAGGACAAGCACGATAAATTCTATCAACAACCACAGAATCACCAATCAGGGTAGACACATGAACAGGAAAATTAAGTAATTCATATACCAAATCAAGTCGTGATAGCTTGGTATCAAATCCTAGGTTCACCGGTGTCATCGGTATAGGAGCCAATGTCTAGTAAAGTCCTGGGGATCAGTGCGGAGATGTCTGTACTCTATATTCAGAAGGCTACACTGGAATTTTAGGAAACATGAATCTTTTATTACTTCTATATCATGCATCCTATCCTAGATGGTTTCCTGGAATACCATTTGTTTTAGTTCATTCTTCCAAAAATGGCTCATACAAGATCTTCAGCAGCGGATGAGAGCGAGCCTTTGGCACCAACACACCCGACTCCAGCTAGGGGCCGGGGTGGTCATAGAGGTAGATATCAAAGATGTGCCCGAGCAACGGCACCAGTTAGAGCTCCTGAGCCCAAGTATGAGCATGAGCCAGTTCTGGACTAGCAGTCCATGCACTAGGGAACAACCTAGGTGTCACCAGGGCCAGTAGCAGCATCAGTATCAACACCAGCCCTAGCTCCTTCATCAGATATCTGGGGTTTGCTTCTTTAGTTTTTGGGTATGGTTGGGGTCAGCCTTTTTATAAGGCCCAGATAGTTTCTCAGGGGGCAACCCTGGGTGTTCAGAGTTCATGACCACAGCCTTCTATTGTGGCTCCCCGTTCACAGGTTCTGTCAGTGCCTATAGTTGCTCAGCCTCTTGCTCCTCGCCCAGTCCTGACAGAGTCTGAGCAGAAGGCTTTGGGATGATTTCTGAGATTATCCCCACTGAGGTTCTCCAGTGCTCCTGGTCAGTATACTTATGACTTTATTTCTACTTGCGAGGAGATGCTTCACCATCTTAGTCTATTGGATACTCATGGAGTGGGTTATACTACCTATAAGCTGGAGGGTATAGCTAAGCTTTGGTAGAGGGCCCAGGTAGCTTGAAGACCTTCTCAGTCTCCTTAGTTGACTTGGAGAGAGTTCTACGAGGCCTTTATGGCCAAGTTCTTGCCTCACAGTGATCGTGAGCGTTATAGAGAGCAGTTTACCCGATTGATGTAGGGATCTATGACAGTGTTGAGTATGAGACCTATTTTAACCAGTTGGCTCCATTTGGGACTATGATCATTCCTATAGAGCCATACAGGGTTCGTCGGTTTGTTTGGGGGTTGAGGACCAAGTTTCGGCAGATTGCGGAGATACTATTTTCTAGTGGGCATTTATTTTAGGCTATAGCGGACCATGTCTGCACTATGAAGGACTTACATTATTAGGGGCCAGAGAAAGAGGCCACGCTAACAGGGCAGTTACAGTGGTTCCCACTCTGGCGATAGAGGTTCAGGCAGTAGGGCCAAGAATATCAGCCACAGTAGTACCAGTTCAGGCATTACTTCAGACTGCTCTTGGGCCTCAATTTGATCAGAGTTACAGTGGTCAGCCATCGAAGGGTATGTCATCTGGGGCATCCAGCCATGGTGGCCATACAAGTTCAGCTTGTTTGTCTCAATAGGTGGGCCGTCAGGGCCTTGCTATGAGTAAGGTATCATTGGCCATTTTGCGAGAGAGTTCCCCAGTGAGGTACAGTTCAGCCAGCTGCTCAGTGATACGCCCAAATTATACCTCTAAAAGAAGTGCAAGCGGTCACTATTCAAATATAGAACTCAACTAAAGGTTGTGGTCGATCCCACAGGTAATATGGAAGGACTATGGTCGATTAGTGTTTACTTCAAGCTTTTAGTCAATTATTTCCCGTAAGGGGGGGAGGGGTTGTAGTAACAAGTAATTATTGTAACAAGAACATACCAAGTAACCAGTGTCAATTTCAAGAGTTAATATCAATAAGAGAAGTGACTAGGGCAATGGTCCCCATGAGATCATAACTTAGTAAGGCTTTCGTACTTGGTTCACTAATTTGGTGCTTAGCATGCAGAATCGGTAAGTTAGGTTCACCTAATTCCTTGGTTCGGCAACTAGGTGAATTTCACCACATGCCTTGGTCTAGCCGCAGGTGTCGCTTTACTAACCCTTACCCTTGATCCCAGATTAGCTATTCCCGGACAAGGTCAAGTTATTAGATGAGGGTTGATAGCCTCGAATCTCATTGTTTATAACCCTTTTCCCATACGTTACCTCTTTGGTCCGGCAAGTAAGGATAAGGCGAGTTATAACGTTTGCAACCATTAAAAAGTAATCAAAGTGAAGGGAAGAACAATACATGCGTGAACACCTCCCTAGATCACCTAAGTACTTAGCCTACTTCATTAATCATTCATGGTTTCCATAACCCTAGTTGTTGATTTAGCTACTCATGTTCATAAGCATGCAATCAATGTTTGTTTGAGAAATAACCAGGAGATACTTACAAAGAAGAATAAAGAAAACTAGAATCTTGAAGAATAATCTCAAGAACACTTCAAATTATCAAGAACTAGTCTTCGAGTTCAACACAAAAGTAACGTAACAAATATCCAAAAGTAACTCCAAAATATCATGTAACAACCTAAATAAAAACCTAGGGGAAAGTATTTATAGACAAAGAAGACAAATCCTAATTAAACTACGAAAACTGGATGCGGTCAGGTTCGACGGGTCACCTCACGGGCCGTTGCTAAGGTGACGGGCATCGTGGGTGCCCGTCAGCCTTCATTGGGTCTTCACTCAACTTCTCTGACTCATTCTCATGGGCTAGGGTCAGTGGGACATCGTAGCTGTGACACCCATCACTGTCTTACATTGCCCAACTTGGTCTTTCTCCAGCTTCCCTGCCAGGTTTCCATGAGCGGCTTGTCATGGGACATCGGGCTGGTGACGGGACGTCGTGGTGCCCGGCGTCCTTCATTGACTCTTAGCATGTCTCACTGGGCCTCTTTGATGTGCAGGGCCATGGGCCATCGTGTCTGTGATGGGCAATTTGCCAGCCCGTCTAGGTTTCCCAGGATTAGCATCTTTGTTGCCTCTGTTTAACGGTCAACCTCATGGGCCATCATGGATGTGACGCCTGTGGTGGCCTCTTTTTGGCCCAGAAACTGCAACGTTTTGGCTTTCTTTCGTAATTTATACTTTGTCCCTGCACACTTAACAAACGACATCAAATCTAACTAAAAACACTCAAGAACTCCCAAAATTCCTATGTTTTAAGCGTCGAAAGAGCCGTCAAATCCTGGCACATCAACACCCTCAACGTAGAATCTTTGCTTGTCCTCAAGCAACAGACAAAAACAAAACTAAAACGGCGCTTAAGCAAAAGAAAACTAGGAACTACGACAGTCATATGGTTCAGAACTTCAATTCATAAGAAGTACCCACCTCTTTTTCAATCACAAAACCAGTGCATTGATTCTACTCATCAAGACAACACAACGGGATCCAAGGATGATATTACATTATCAACAGACGATATGGAATACACATTTAGCAGTCAAAGTCGCTCTAGTGCCCTTACCACAAAAAAGTCCCACTCTCACAGTAGTACAAATATATATCAGGGACTAGACCAAGCACTCACACTCAGAAAGATGTTCAAGCGATGCATGCACAATACCATAGGCTTGCCCTTATTTTCTATGCCTCAGTTTTCAAACAGTTGGGTTAGGATCACTATAGGACTTTCTCTGCTTGTAATGTAGGCTAGAGGACGAGTATGGTATATATAGGCATTAGTGACTAATGCCCTCCTTGGCACTACGCTAGCTTGACTCCACCCAACAAACTAATTCTACTAGTTTCCACTCTATGTCTCCCTTTGTTATTCATTCTTTTTCACCAAGTGACGGGCGCGGCTTTTGGTCCACACATTTATTCTCTCTTTTTTTCTTCTTTCCTTTTTCTTTTCATTGCTTTTTCTTTGTTTTTTTTTCTTTTTCTTTTCTTTCACATAGCCGCCGCACCCATTATCTCTCCTTTGTATTTCTAACCTTTTCTATTCATACCCACTTTTCTTATTCACCTCTATAGTAGACACCCTCAACTTAGGTGATTTGCCTGAGTTGAGGTACACAATGTCCAAGGAGGGACCAGGGCCAAACTAAAAGTTCATAACAAAAACGGGGAAGGTGATTTGGCTAACAACAAAAAGGGTCAATGCAGGCTCAAAATCAGGGATCAAAGGGTATTACATCATTTGGTTGGTCTTTTTGGATAAGGTGGACTAATTCAAAAATGGCCTATGATCCTTTCCTAACCAACTATTCTACGATCTTGTCAAGACTAACGGGCAAGTTCTAGATTGGCACACAAAGCAAGAACCAAACAAATCAAGCTAACACACACATGGCACAAAGTCGACAATCACATACTACCTATTAGGTTCCTATTCTAGCTTAAGCCCATCATCAGATCAATATCTACAATGTCATGCAAGGATCCATAATGGTTAGTTTATCAAAACCAAATACTATTGCAGCACACAAAAATTGGAGGAGTCTCCATTTTCATATCAAAATCAGTTTAAGAGTCACAACATATAAACTACACTAAGTTTCTTTTCTTCTTTTACTATATACAACCTATCCTAAATGTGTCAGTTCAAAAGAAATAAAACTCTTTAGGGAAAGAACACAGGCAAGAAAACCCTAAAGAGTTGGGTACCTTGTGAGTACCCTCATGGGTTGCCTCCCATGCAGCGCCTAATTTACTATCGCGGCACGACCCATGTTTCTTGGCTACTCAGACTTCTCCAAGAACCCATCAAAATCCAACTCACCCCGGACTGCCCCCACCTCACCAAAAAGAAAAGGCATTGCCCTCAATGCACAAAAATATAAAACAAACGGGGGTGAGAACATACCTGTAGTGCCAAAGCGCCCATACCGGGTGTCACATCAGTCGAGCCCTCATGAGTGGTGCCCGTAGTGCTCTCCTCAATAGAGGCTACCTCCGCAGACCTCTCTTCAATAGTAACAGCTTCCCGAACAGCTTCATCAGTAACCTCTTCCATAATGGGGTCTAAATAAGGGATATCCACCTGTTCAGCAATACCACTCGCTGAACCACCTCGACCAAAACCATCAATCTCACTCTGCTGCATGGCCAAAGACTCCCTTGTTGCTCTTTTTGGGTCTTCTTTGCAGCTCTCTCCTCTTTTTTCTTTTGCGACTTTGGGCTAAGCAGAGCATCACCCTCTTGAACCTGCTTCTCCTTATATTTCCTTTTTCTTTTATGTGTGGCAGGCTCAGTAGGAGGTACATAAACTCTCTCGGGCTCATTTTCTATAGTAGAACTCAAATGTGCCATACGGAGCTCGGGATCTACAAAATCCCATAGATTCAACATGGGCTCCTCTGTTACCTGTGGAAAAACAATCGGTGCTCTGGCTTGGGTTGGGGGCGGATTCTTCAATTTATCAACATTAGCCCTCAAATCTTCAATCTCATTTTTCATATCAGCCAACTCAAGCGTACCCATCTCCTTTATGTGCTCATCTACCCTGTCCTCCAAAGTAACTATCCGGGCATTGACGGTGAGGAACGGTGTTGTAGCCCTTTGGATAGAGGCGTTCACAATCGGCTGAAACTGTAGAGCGAATGCATTCATTTGGTTTTTGAGATCAACTGTCCACTGGACAGTGTTCACGAAGTTTGTCGGGTGGAATGCAAAGATAGTGTCATAATCAGTGTCTGAAGGTGCTGTGGAGGGGCCTGGCTTGGGTGCCGAAGTGGATGGACCAGCAGCATTTTACTCCAACTGGCTACCCTGTGGGGTGGGTCTATTAGTGGGGGATGCTATCACATCCAGTGTCAAAACATACTCCTCAAGAGTTAGAGCCAATGGCTCCGTAGTGCCAGTCAAACCAATCACCCTAGTCTCGTCTTTGGACCTCTTCAGATGGTGGGTCCTAGTAGCTCGAACAGGATTATCTACTCCAGCATACCTGGGCACCTGAGCCTCCTCAGATAGCTCTATGATCAAACAAGGGAATGGATAGGAGGATCGAGGCTTGGTTACTCTGTCTCTGAATTCCTCGGCTATGATCCACCCGAAATTTAAATTACATTTGGACACGAGGGAGGCCACTAAAATAGCTCTCTCCAAAGTCAGCTGGTTGTCTACACCGGTCGGCATCAATCTGAGTCATACAATAGCCCACCAAAATTTATCTTTGAATGATAAGGAGGCCTTCAGAATAACCGGTTTGTCTTGTTTGATCCATTGTGGTGTTCCGGTAGTAGTTAGGCGCTTAGCAAACCATTTAGTTCTGTTCTCTTCATGCTTTACCCGGTATTCATAATCAACCAGGTCTGTGGGTGCCTCGTAGCCCGGCCCGAATAAGAATCTGTTTATTGTTTCTGCCGAGATGTTGATGGGGATTCCCCTAACTGGAATTCTCTCGAGATCGGGCAATTCTGTGATTTTTGTTCTTTCTTGCACAGCCCTTCATGTATAGCCTGATAATTAGTGTAGAATTCTCTCACGAGAGCTGGCTGGTAATCGGGGAGGGGCTTGGTAGTCCATCCCAATTTGTAATGTCTGAAGTACTCATCCAACTTGGGGAATTGGTTCATCTTGAACGGATTAATTTTCCATTCTTCAGCAATAGGCCTTCTCAGATGACCCCATCCGGTCATTTCAAGGCCGTAATCATAGATGGCCTTGGACCCTTCAACAGCCCATCTCAACATTTCTCGAGCATGTCCTATTGTAGCTCTAGGAGCATATAGAGAAGAAATACTCTGCTCTGGTGTGGTCATTTCTGTGTCGGTGTCTGCCCCTCCTCTCTCAGCTTTGTCAGAATCATGTTTAGAGTCGGAGCCTTTCACATCTCCGGATTCCTCTCCAGTACCACTAGAAACTTGAGTGACCAATTCCTTGCCTGTAGGTGCCTCCTCACTTTCAGTGCCAAACTTAGAGGAACCGAAGGAGGATGCTTGCTTGTCCTCGGGTGATTTGGTTCCCTCCTCCTCAGAGTGAGAGGAGGATACCACCAGCTTTCTTCGTACAGACCGGATGAGTGGGGCGTTGTCATTAGGTTCGCTTTGTTTGGCCTTAGAATCAGTCGGGTAATCCTTTATTCAGGAAGATATAGAGGCATCTTTTGCTTGGCGGCCCCCTCTAGCCTTGGTTGTGTCTTCGGAGCCATTTAGTACCTGCAAGGAACCATCGTTAGAGATCGAGGACAAATAAATAAACCTAGAAAAATTTAAACACTTAAATTTTTTTTTACAGGAAATCCCCTCCCACGGGCATGGGAGGGCCGACGTCCCATAGCCCCGGGAGTCAGAATGCTCCAGTGACTTTGCAGGAAAAATTTCCTCCTCCCACGACCCTGTGCCACGGGCGTGGGAGGTCCGACGTCCCATGGGACAGGGCGTCAGAAGGTAAGAGTGGGGTTTTTTAAGGACATCGGGCCTCCCATGGGCTCCTGCCATGGGCGTAGGAGGTCCCACGTCCCGTCGGCTCGGGCGTAGGAACAGGCCATAAACTTTTGCAAGTTGTAGGCTCGTCCCACGCCCTGAGCAACGTCACGTCATTCCTCAAACATTCGTGTGAAGGCCCGCAGGATCCAACTCATGCACAAATATATATTTCTTTGAATTTTTTTCAATCCAAACAACTTCTCACAAAACATACAATGAAAAAAACACCCAAGAACCATATGGCATTCATAAATAACAATACTTCCAAACCCTAATTTCCACTTTTCAAAACTCTAACCAGCATCAATTTAACAATCATACTTTTACACCTAGGGTGGGTATCAGCATACCATAAATGAACTCACCTGATTTGCAAACTCATATTCATCAATTTAAAGTATTACAAAATAGGGTTAGCAGATTAGAAAGACACACTTACTTCTTTAGGTACGAAGAAACTTGTGAGACAATGAACCCTACTTGTGGATTGATGCTTAGCCCATGAAAACTTAGTGGAAATCATGGGTGAATGTGGGGTTTGGGTCTTGGTGGTGGTGGGTGTGAGGGAGAAACTTTGAGAGAGGAGAGTTGGAGAAATTAGTGATATGATTCGACCTCAATGGAGTGAGGTCAAACAAACTTAGTGGCGAGGAAAGGGAAAAAGCTCGCCGGGTCGGGTCGGGTCGCAATAAAGAATTTTAATAGTTTAGTTGACCCCTGTTGACTGACCTAGGCGATGGGCTCGCGACGCCCGTCGTACTGGAGATGGTCCATCGTAGGCTCCTGTGCTTGGACGTCAGCCAATGTTTAGCAAGTAGGGAGCGATGCCCCTTTTGATGCCCGTCGGGGGAGCGATGCCCCATCATATAGGCCATCGGAGTGAGGCAGTCACTCCCTTCCTCAACACTTAGAAAGGAAACAAGCAAAGTCTAGAGTTGAAAAGCAGGACCAAGTCACCCAGCTGAAAATCTCCTTTCTCTATCTTCCTGTCATGATATAGCTTAATCCTCTCCTTGTACAGATCTGAACTTTCATATGCATTTAGACGGAATTCATCCAACTCATTCAGCTGTCCTAACCTCTGCAATGATGCGGCACCCCAATCCAAGTTCAGCTTCTTTAAGGCTCACATGGCCTTGTTCTCTAATTCAACCGGAAGATGGCATGCCTTACCAAACACAAGCTGATATGGAGACATGCCTATTGGAGTTTTATACACAGTCCGGTACGCCCACAATGCATCCTCAAGCTTCCATGACCAATCCTTTCTATTTGCATTAACAGTTTTGGACATGATTGACTTGATTTCTCTATTGGAGACTTCCACTTGCCCACTCGTCTGAGGATGATATAGGGTTGCAACTCTGTGTTTCACTCCATATTTCTCAAGCAAAGCACGAAACAACTTGTTGCAAAAAAGAGAGCCTCCATCACTAATAATGGCCCTTGGCGTACCGAATCTGGAGAAGATGTTATTTTTCAAGAACATTGTGACACATTTACCTTCATTACTTGGAAGCGCAACCACCTCCACCCACTTAGACACATAGTCAACCACTAATATATACCGGTTTCCATCAAACAGCAAAACGGGCCCATAAAGTCAATGCCCCATACATCAAATAGCTCAATCACAAAGATGGGATTCATAGGAAGCTCATGCCTCCTTGATATGCCCCCTCTGACACTTTCTACAAGCCTTTGCAAACTCATGGGTATCCTTATTAATAGTCGGCCAATAATAGCCGTAATGTAAAATCTTATGGGCGGTCCGGATACCACTATGATGACCTCCAACAGGGGATGAATGGCATGCTTCCAATATCTCTATAATCTCAGCTTCCGGCACACATCTCCGTATCATGGTATCAGCACAGACATGAAACAAGAATGACTCTTCCCAAAAGTATTTCTTCACATCAGACATGAACTTTCTCCTTTGGTGAACGGACATATCATCAAGCACTAAATCACTCGCCAAATAGTTGGCAATGTCTACAAACCATGGGATTAAGTCTTGAGAAGCAGCCAATACTTGTTCGTCAGGAAACCAATCATCAATATCGAGCTCATCATTCACCTTCAGCATAGCTTCTTCCTCCAACCTAGACAAATGATC